>CAHIKZ030003104.1:37500-132500 GCA_903632075.3 Acanthosepion pharaonis | reverse complement strand
TTACTGTGTGAAAGTGTACGGGGTATTCTCTTTTTTCACTGTCTAACTATCACTTTCTCTCTCTCTCTCTCTCTCTATCAATAGTACTAAACATTTATTTTCATCTCTCGAGCTAGGAAACAGTTTAAGAGATTTTTTTATCTGTTTTTCATTTATATCTGACGAAGAACATATCTATCATCTATCTCAGTCTGACCATTATCTATTTATCTATCTATTCATCTCAGTCTGAGCATTATCTATCAATCTATCATTCTATCTCAGTCTGAGTATTATCTATCTATCTATTCATATCTATCTATCATCTATCTTAGTCTGTTCATTATATTCGAATCTATCTAAGTTTGTCCATTATCTATCTATCTATCTATACATATCAGTCTGTCCATTATCTATTATTCATTTTTCTAAGTTTGTCCATTATTTATCTATTTCAAATACATCTTAGTCTGTCCATTATCTATCTTATCTATCTATCAAAGTCTTAACATTATCTATCTATCTATCCATCTTCTATTATGGTCAAAGTCTGTCCATTATCCATCCATCTATCTTTCAAAGTCTGTCCATTATGTATCTATTTCTATCTATCTAAGTTTCTCCCTTGGATATCTATCTATCTATCTAAGTCTGTCCATTATGTATCTATTAGATCTATCTATTTAAGTCTATTTATCTATCTATTCATCTATCTAAGTCCTCCCCCATCATCTATCTCTATTTATTCAAGTCTGTCCATTATCTTTTCATCTAAGTCTCTCCCTTATCTATCTATTCATCTATTTATCTATCTATTATCTATCTAAGTCATCTCCCTTATCCTATCTATCTATCTATCTAAGTCTCTCCCTTTATTCATTCATCTATCTATTTTTATCTATCTAAGTCTCTCCTTATCTATCTATCTATCTATCTATCTTGTCTGTCCATTATCTATTCCATCTAAGTCTCTTATTATCATATCATCTATTAATCTATCTATCTATCTATCTGTCCATTATTAATCAATCAAAATCTATCTATCTATCTATCTCAGTCTGTCCATTATCTATCTATCTATCTATCTATCTATCCTCGATCTACCCATTATCTATCTATCTTTTCTCGATCTGCCCATTATCTATCTATATATCCTCGATCTACCCATTATCTATCTATCTATCTATCTATCCGCGATCTGTCCATTATCTATCTATCTATCCTCAATCTGTCCATTATCTATCTATCTATCTATCTATCTATCCTCGATCTGTCCATTATCTATCTATCTATCCTCGATTTGTCCATTATCTGTCTATCTATCTATCTATCTATCTATCTATCTATCTATCCTCGATTTGTCCATTATCTGTCTATCTATCTATCCTCGATCTGCCTATAATCTATCTATCTATCCTCGATTTGTCCATTCTCTGTCTATCTATCTATCTATCTATCCTCGATCTGTCCATTACCTATCTATCTATCCTCGATTTGTCCATTATCTGTCTATCTATCTATCTATCCTCGATCTGTCCATTATCTATCTATCTATCTATCCTCGATCTGTCCATTATCTGTCTATCTATCTATCCTCGTCTGTCCATTATCTGTCTATCTATCTATCGTCGATTTGTCCATTATCTGCCTATCTATCTATCGTCGATTTGTCCATTATCTGCCTATCTATCTATCCTCGATCTGTCCATTATCTATCTATCTATCTATCCTCGATCTGTCCATTGTCTATCTATCTATCTATTTATCTATCTCCTTCATATTAATTTCTGCGTATGAGCATCTTTCTTGTCGACAGGCGGAAAATTTGTTTCATATTTATGCGTGCATGATTCTTTTGCCTCTCTCTAACTATCCCTCCATTAGTCTGATCTATCTATCTTTAAGTGATTATATTGTTGAAGGGAAAAAAAGATAGAGAAAGGAAACAATAAAGAGTATGAAGGGAAAATTAATTGAGCGACAAAGACATGAAAGAAGTAAAATGTGATCTGAGACGAAACAATGAACTAAACAACAATTAAGAAACATAAAATGTATGAATTACATCAACGAGAACACGAAATTAGGAACATGATAAACATTAAGCGAACTCATACACACAACTTATAACATGTCGTTTAATATGTTACGTTTTGATTAGCTGTATCGAAGGACGGTGTTCAAGCCTTGGAAAAAATTAGGACATCAACTGCTGTATTATTTAAATCAGGCATATTCTATAAATATATGAAAACAGTTGAATATGATTTAAAAATTCATCGTGTATTATAAGTATCTAGGGATAGATAACTTACCATCTAGATATATACACAGTGATAAATGAAGAGATCTGAGATAGATAGATATGTAGATATTAAGATTGGTAGATAAATAAAAAAAATAAATATAGATAGGAAAATAAATGGCAAAATGGAAAATTGTGTGTACGTGTTATATATAACTAGACGCTTCGGCCACTCGCTATTGCTTCACAAATTATGACATATTCACTATTTGAAATCTTTGAAACAAAAATGTTAAATGAACATTGCATTCATCAATTGGCTTGTTATAGTTAAAGAAAGTTTTACAAATAGATGCCAACTTGTTGAAGGCCAAGTGAAATGCAAATTTCAAACACTTTTCTGCCCTATATAAGACTATATTCATAAACAGAACATTTTTTGATATGAAAATCAAAACAATCCTCAAATAAAAGAACAGAAATGAAGAACAGTTAATTAATGAAAAACTTTATTTAAGATCAATATGCAAATTAGTTAAACCTGAAGAGTGATACTTCATAGAAGTAGATAATATATAATACAGATATTGAGCTTTTAGTGTCTAAATTAGTATAAAATAAAGCTGGAGCTTTTTAATCTCCACTCCTGGGAGAATTGAGCTCAAATTTTGCATTTATTCATATAGATTTCATAATACAGGTTTTAATATGTTTCTCTAAGTCTGCAAATGTTGAATGTATAATTCATTCTAATTTCTATTTTCACATCTTTAAATTATATGAATTTTATCTTATAAATTGTACCCATGAAATAAAAATAATTGTTTGTACGGAACATAAGGACCTATGTACATCAAATCACCGTTAAATTAAGTGGCAGAAGAAAAATTATCGTTGAACTTTTAAAAGGTAAACATTAATTCAATACTTAAATGCAGGGATCAATTTTGAGTTATTCTGTAGTTTATTGATGCCTATCTCATCTACTCTTCCCTAACTATTGGGATGATGGCCAGACCAAGTGTCCTCCACAGGAGCTAGATTAAATGTCGCCCGATAAAATGACTTTTAAGCTAGTTTATAATAAAAGATGCACTGAAATTTTGGATAGAAAGGAAAAATGATAGTTACTCCCCTTGAAAGATGAAAGCAATGATAATGGCTAGTATAATATATTAATATATATTTTTAACCTCGCATAGTCTGGCAACCCTGAATCTGAGCTCAAAGAGAATCGTTCCCTGCGCCTAACTTTTCTATGGCTTTTGAATGAGCCATGAATCATGGAAAACGTCCCAGTGGAAGCGAAGGAGTTGCTTGGCCACGCACACGCAGAAACTCACATGTACTTTATATATAAGATTACATAAAGAAAATCATAACCAAAACTGAAATTTTATTCTTCTCTTTTTTGAAAAATTTTTACAAGTGTTTTATTTAAAATGGTAACCATTTTGCCTCATTAAATAAAAAAAATGACATAGAAATTTTTAAATCATAAAATTGTTGTATTTTTGTGTGCTCAAAATTTCCTTTACATAGCAGTAACTTATTTAAAATCTTGGCATATGAGGAGAAAAAAGTTGCATTAAAGATATGGTTGTACAGAATGACAGATTTTTTGTTCTATTGAGCACTTTTCAACGAGAAAGTTCTAAAGAAAATGGCGACGTAAAGAACACTTATTACACAGAAATAGAGAGAATTAAAAAATTAGGAGGAGTTAAAATTTAATAATCATCTATTATGATTTTGTTTTTAAAATTTTAATTCAATTTTGTTCTATCTGTATATAGTATGTGCGCGGTTAGTATAAATTCTGGATTAATCCAATATCCTTTCCGAATAGACCTAAGAAACTACGTCTAGTAAATTAATGATCAGTCGATATCATGAGACGGAAAATGAAATCGAAAATAAAATAATTTGTAAATGTTTAAACAGTCTTGGTACAGATAACGAGACAGAGTAGGTATTTAAAAATCATTGAATGTATGTTATTCGGCACTTGGTTATTTCAATTCGGACAACACGTTAAATGAAAACCCATTCTATTTTACAGAATTCGATGGTGATTAGTGATCAATAAGCATCCAGAGAAGAGTTTATCTAATTATGGATCTCAGACCAATATTGAATAAATTTGAATTCTCCATTCATTGCATACATTTTGTTTATCTTATTTTTTTTTATTTTCTCTTACTCGTTTTACTTTCCTTCACTTTAAATATCTTAATAACATTAAGTCTTAAACATTCGAATATTTTACACTTATTAAATCAGACACTTAATATTATCATGTTGTTTATCTCTTAACTATATATATATAAAATATATCTTCATGTGTGTGTGTGAAAAAATAAATGTTAAAAAGAATACACGTTTAACTTCATTTGATGCAACATTAATTTCGTTGGATACCCAATTCATCGGGCATGTGATAAAAGATTATATATATATATATATATATATATATATAGATAAAGAAAGAGAAAGAAGATTGAGATATTAAAGATTAATAGATAGAAATAGATAGATTAGAAGAAAGTTTAAATTTGTCAAGGCCTGAGTACTCAATATCAGAAATGAATCATTTTGTTAAAGAGAATACGGGCATAAGATTCAACAAGAACTAGTGTCAGATACAGACATGACAATAAATTATCTGTAAATCGCCTGACTTAGTGAAGCAACAAAAGCGCCATAAAAAAGATTCTAATATATATCATATATCTAGCTAATTTTCACGTCTATAAAATTTTTAAAAGTATAAATTCAAAAAAAAAACAGAAAAATTGCATTGAATTAATGAAAAGAAAATGTAAAAATTTTGTTATTAGTTGTTTCATTCTGAAATTAAATAAATATATATATATATATATATATATATATATATATATATATATTAGAGAGAGAGATTTTAATATAAAAATTAAAACAATAAAATTTAAAAAAAAAAAAGAAAATCTTTTTCTGTATTTTGCATTGACCTCTGTTTTATTATTCAAATGCTTTGTTTACAAATACTATATATATATATATATATATATATAAAAAAAAAAAAGAAAAGAAATGTACAAAAAGTGAAATAAATAAAATATATAAAATACAATCACGCTACATTCATATAGTTATCCACCAAAAATCCCCAAAATTTTGAAGGAAAATCAACACTTTTCAATCAAAATTGAAAAATTAATATAAATGGCACTAAGAGACACATGTTTGATTTGAAATTAAATTTTTGCCAAAAAAAATCAAAACAATACAATTATAAACGCTATATGGCCTAATGCAAAAATATAATAAAGTGATAGAAACATATGGGTAAAATTCTTCATCAATCCCATCCACTCAACATCCTAAATCATGAAAAATGCAGAAAATATTCAAAAAAATATTCTAAAATTTAGCTATAACTGTACCTGAAATATGCTACAAATTATAGTAGATTTCTAGAAAATACATTAGTTTTAAACGACTATAATTCCCATGATAATGCCCGCTACAATATATCTACGTACAATAAACTGTAATATGCTAAGCAACAGCAAGACCCAAAGGAAAAATTTTTACAAATATCTAAAAGGTCCTCCCCATCTTAATTTTGTTTAATTAAAAGATTTATACATTGGAAAATTAAAAGTCAAAAAACTTAAAAAAAATATATTAATAAGAAATTCAATAATTAACATTTTTTATCGGAGAAAATAACGAAAATAACTTGATTGCCTGAAAAAATTTAAAATTTCCTGTTTAAAAAATTTTAATAAATTTACACATCAAATATATTTATGACATTATCTAAAATAAACTTTTAGAAATTAAAGTTTAACTAATATTTGATATTCCTTTTTTTTTATCTCAGGTTTTTAAATTCATGGAATTTATTTACTTAAAGATTAAATAAATATCTTTTTTAAATCTAATTTGATTGTCAAAAGTCAAAATTTTTTTATAAAATAACCATTAAAAATGAAATATTCTTTTAAAATAAATAAAAAATTTTAATAATTAGGTACCCATTAAAATAGAGAAAAAACATATTGACGATGAAAACAAATCAATAAGTCAAAAAAAAAAAATTTTTTGTTTAAATATTTATGTTATTAATTTTTAAAAGCATTAAATCTTGTTTTTTTTGTTTTTGTAATCTTTCAAATAGAAAAATGTTTAGATTGGAATGTCAAATGTATGCTCGATTTTTTGTTTAATTTTCAACTAAAGCCATTTTCTTAAATATTTTAAATTTAAAACAAAAACAAAATTTTGATTTTAAACTTATATTGTTAAATTTATATATTTTTTTCTACGTTATTTGAGTAAAATTAGAAAATTTAAAGTCAAATTATTTTTGATATGAAATCAAACAGTACTTTACATCTTTTCAAAATAAAAATTTGGGTCCAAAAATTTCTTATTCGATGTGTGATTGAATTTATTTAAAGAAATCCTTGCTGACACTAAATTTCAGATTACTATTATATGATCAAAATTGACAATTTTGCAAAGTATTTCGAACGCGGTTTTTGTTTTAACTTTAATGATAATTTTAAATATTAATTTTTATTTAGCAATTACTTTTATTTAATGTTTTTTAAAGAAATACAGCTATTTCAATTATTAGATAAAAATTTAATTTTTTAAATGCTTAATAATTGTTTTAAATTTTTAAAATAGATTCTGTCATGTATACATTTCCAACTGACGTTTAAATTATTGAAAAAAATTTTTTTCAATAAAAATTTTTCCAAAATTATTTTCAAATATTCATTACCATACGACTGTGTATGTGTTTTTCTAAATTTCGATTCGTAAATTTGACTTTTTCATTAACGTTTTATCTCGTACATTATATTTTAAATGGATAAAAAATTTTTTAAACGATTTTTTTTATTAAAAAGTTAATTCTAAAAAATTTAAAAAAATGGAAAAAAAAAAAAAAAAATTCACAAAATAATGTCCTTAATTATAACGTTTTAAACAGGTGAAAGCAAAAGGATTAAGTAAAAAATTTCACAAACTTTTTTTACATTTTTTATTATTAAAAGCAGATTTTCTATGAAACCAGTAAATGCTTAGAAGAAAAAAAAAACTTTGAAATTATTTATAAATAGTTTTTTATATTGATAATAAAACAAATCGTGTTTAAAAAATAAGATTTAATTTCCATTCGTCAACATGAAAAATATTAAAATGGGCAAATGAAACATCCTAAAAAAATCTTTTTATTTATGGTTTTTAAAAAAAATTTAAAAATAATTTCATTCATTTTTTAAATAAGTGTTGAAAAATTTCATTAAACCGACAATTGTTTGATTTTTGAAATAATTTCATAAATTAACGTGTGTTTTCCTCATGAAAATTAAAATAAAACAACCGTTTTTTTTTTTTTCCTTTTGAAAATGTTCAAATGAAAACACAATAATTCCCAAAATTTTCATAAGCTAGAAAGAAGTAAAAAAATTTCCTGAAATAATTAAAAAATACTTGGTCTTTATTTCTTCAAAACAAAATAAAAAAAGAAATACAAAAAAATTTTTTTATAGGTAATTTATGGACCTTTTTTGCGTCATACTTCTTTTTTTACGTGACCTAATGGAGGTAAATAATTTAAAAATCTAAAAATTAAATTAAAGAAAAAATGGAAAACACTTACTTCGAAAAAGTAAAAAAATCCGTTAGATTTATAAACAAAAAAGGGTTATTGATTTTTCGAAAAAAATAGATTTATAAAACGAGATACATATTCATCAAAATTTATTTTTCTCATAATTTTTCTGGGTCAATTATATGTATGATGATTCATTTTAAATTAATATTTCAAATTTATAATTATGAATAATTTCAAAGGAGAGGTTAATAATATCAATAAAATCATAATTTTAAACTTGTTTTTAATGGTAGCTGAAAGGTAATATGAAAAATAAAAAAATTGAATTTTCCAAAATTTCTTGATTAAAACAGTAATTTTTTAATGCAAGATCTAAATACTGCATAACGATTAAATAATTTTGATCCTTCGTAAAAATGAGATTTATTTATAATTTGATTTTACAGTCCTGCATATAAACTTGATTAAACATAAATGAGTTTTATTTATATTCTTAAATGGCGAAAATATTCTTTGTAAAAGTCCGATGGTTTAAAAAAAACGCAAAATTACTACCAATATCGCTAGACAACGGTTAAATATTTATGAACAAATTTTTGTCAAATAGGAGAAACAGCCTCCTTAAAAATGATTTTAATGGCCTTTCAGCCCGTGTTTTTGGGAAGAAACTCATTAAATAAATATGACAAAAAGAATATAATATACAAAAATTTATCTTTACAATATAATATGTGAAAATATCTGGCGGATCAACATGAATATTAAAATGAAATATGTTAAATATATATATATATATATAAATATATATATATAAATAGGTCGAAAATTAAAAATTTTCCTAATCATAGAAAATTACACCTGGTTACATTAATATTGTCAAATTAAGAGCGTTAAAGAAATTATAATATAGTTATGTTTCAATTAAAAGAAATATTTTCCAAAATATTTATATAACAGAGATTTAAAATTGATATATAAGTAAATTTTGAGAGAGAAATGAAATTGGATATATTATATATGATTTCGTTTGTATTATATAACGTAAAATATGACAAATATATTAATCAAGTTAAAATGTATGAAATTATTTAAATTCATCCCATCACTTTCAATTGCTATTTAAATAATTTTAAAATCAGGAAAGTTGAAAATAAATAATGGGCTGAAATGAAGGGCTTATAATGGAATAGAATAATTTTTATTTTTCACATAACGCATAAACAGAAAAGAAAGGAAAAAGAGCAAGGAAAAGAGAAAGGAAAAGAAAGGAAAGATTTAGGCATTCAACCGGGTCGGATGATAAGGAATGGTATTTAAGACCAATTTCTGAAACCATTATTTTTGAAAGTAACAAATTTCAAAACAAGATAAAAGTTATTTCATTTGAGAAAATAAAAATGGATAAAAAGATAGAATCTGATATGTTTGGCGACTTGTGTTATCGAAGATAAATAAAACACCCATTTTCAATGTTGGAAAAAACATCTAATTGAAATAACCACAGATGTGATAAAAGAAAATCCAATTGAAAATGTTATTTTGATAATTGACAAAAACAGGTGAAATTTTCTTAATTTGGAGATATGAAATATATTTATAAAAGTTTTTCATACATTTATACCGATTTATTTCATATATGCATATTATAATAGGTTAATCCTAATTAAAATAATAAACAGAAATGTACAATGGAAGAATTCAATGAATGACGGAACAATTAAATATCTTTTTATAACAAATTGGCCGTGTTAAAAGATCACCCATTCTTATAATTAGCGATAATAATATACAGTATATGACATAAGAGTTATATATATATATATATATATATATATGATATATAGAATAAATGATAAATGATATATATATATAAGGAAAAAAAAAGATATATTTTTTTTTTTTGAGCAAGATATTTTTTTTTTTCCTGAAAGAAAGAAAAAAAGAGATCGCCCAAATATGGCCCATTGGATCATTGGTCGAGTGGTGATCACGTGACGCAAGGAGGAGGCCTGTCGCCGCCCATCCAGAGGATAGGTATGAGAAGTTGCTACGAAGAAGTGGGGAGGCCAGTTCACGCCCTCTGAAGTATGGTGAGAAGGTGGGTGGTAAAGAAAGGTTTCCAAAAATGGAAAAGAGTGGAAAATTCCTAACCAAAAATAAGAGAAGGTGGATATGTATTTAGAATTATCGAGGAACCCCCCGACGCCGACAAACCCACCCCGGTTTTGGTCGGCGTCCATATAAGCGAAGCCGCAGCGAGCAGAAATCAGTTCAGAGTTCCAGAAGAGTTGGAGGAGTTCGAGTTGGAGTTCTAGTTCGAGTTCGAGAGAAGCAGCCTCGCAGATAGCTGACCAAGATTCACGCAAATTCCGAACTCATCTTCAATCCAAGAACAATTATTTTGAAGAGCGACTTAGATCCAGACCACCAAAATAAGTTTTTCGACTTTCGTCCGAAGACACACCAAAAACCAATTTCTTAAAGAACAAACAACTTAAGATGTTAAAACTCGCCTAACAAAAACGACGTGTCACAATCCATATAACGGGTCGGGAGATAGACGCAGTCCTATGTATCGAACAACCAGACATAAAGTTTGTTATCCTTTTTTTGATACCTTGAACTTTTGAGTTTTCATTTTATTTTCTTTTATGCATATTTGTGTGATATCACCCCCGTTGAACTCAATTTGCATTACGGCCCCAACGACTGATTGATTTCGTCTGCCAAGATCAATTCACAACGTGGGTAGGCAGACTGAGATCAATGCAGTTACTTTGGTAACCAGGCGTTGGAAGCGAGTTGGGAACGACGAGGCTGATATCGAATCTAACCAGATTCCCATCCGAATCACCAAAAGGTTAGAACGTCACATTTGGGTGCCGCGACCGATACCAAGCCAGTTGGTCGTCACAGGACGAGACAACACGACTGACGCGACAGGCGGACGTCACGTTTGGAGCGGCGACACCCGAACGGAGCAGCGAGGAGCGAACAGCTGGCGCATTGCGGCGAGGACGTCACAGTTGGGCCGTGGTAGACCAGGATAGACGTCACAGTTTGCTGCGACCAGGGGGACGTCTGCGACCATAGGATAGGACCCTCGAACAGCCACTGCCAAAATTGGTACCGTGATTTAAATTTTCTTAGGATCCTGGATCGACAGCTGTTGCTGAAATTTCGAATAGGACCATTTACGACCCGGAACCTGAGAGGAACGAGAGCAGAATCGTCTGTAAGGTACTCACTTTGTTTGATTTAAACCTCGATTGTTGCTGCGTAGATTGTCTTTTCTTTTAAATATGTCAGACTATGATTCAGATAGAGCAGTGGGGATGAAGGGGGGTTCGAGACAGGGGTTGTCAGCTGACCCAAGAAGGTTGTTGGGTGGACCGAGGGTCCCAGCGTTTTGACGGCAGGGAGATTTCAAAACTGGCTGGCAATCCTGGAGAAGAGCCGTGTATATATGAACTCACAGACCAGGAGACCCTGCATCTGGCATATGATGCCACGAAGGAAAAGCGTCTGAATTTATGAAGGGGCTTTGGAGAGTGAGCCCCACTTTGTCTTATAAAGATTAAAGGGACTATTGACCAAAAGAATTTGCCGGACGGCAGTGCACGGCTTAAGTCCTAGTTCAGAGTGTAACCCTCCTCTTGCTGAACATGTGCTCGGGATCAAACCCCGGAGAATTGGGGGCCTGAGCCGGGAAGCTGTCATATTGGCCTTCCAGAATTGGTGAGAGACACGGGTTGTCACGAGCCCAGTTAGCAGACCTGTAAATAATTTATAAATGACGATTTTCTTTATTTCGACTCAAGATGAAGGAGTCTTGCTTGAGACCTGGCAACATTTGATTAGAAGAGCCATTCGATTAAAACAAAAAGGTGGGAAATTTTATACTAAATCAAGAGGTTTTATAGATATTAAGACCCCTATGTTTCTGGTAAATAAAAGTAAGTCACGTAAAGATTGATAAGACATAGTAATTTCATGGTCAAAGGCATAGGTTCTATAATTACCTATTTCTTTTTCTGGCTCCCCTCTCTCTCTATATATATATACCATAGAGCGGCGGAATGTCTATATATATATTTCTTGCCTCAGACCTCGAACTTCTGTCATGCATAGGTGTATAAGGAGGGACACTTGGCCAAGTGGTGAATATTTAGAAGATGATACCACCGAAATAAAAAAAAATAAACAATTCCCAAGAGACAAGATAGGAAGCCAAATGGCCACCCCTGGAATTAAGAGGAGGGTGGCCTGAAAGATAAAATTTAATACGAAATAAAAAACTTTAACCAGTGGTCGGTGAATTTAAAATGAGGACACCTTTTAAAAACTTAAAAGTTGAAGAGAAAAGAGCAAAAATGTTGGATTGGTCAGGTTGGCCACATTTATTCTGAACTGTCCGGCAAGAAGGTTTTGGTTATTTGGTCGGAGACCAACGGCAGAGGAGAAGCAAATATCCATTTTAACAGCTTCTCTCAGGACACTATTTCTGCCTCCAGCTATATATATAGGTGGTCGGTATATATATATATATATAAGAACAATATGGTGATGTGTGTGTGTGTGTGTGTGTGGCTGGATTTACAAAGTTGGGGGGGCCCAGGAAAAGATAAAAAGCCTGGCGAGAATTTGCGCTAGGTGATAAGGGAGCCATCCTGTAAAGTGTGTGATAGGGGTTATCCTTTGAAGGCTCTCCAAACACTAAAGGTTCTTGCTTTGGCATTAGCGAGGAAAGGAAGGTTTCAGGCGGGTCGGATTTAAGAGAATTCATGACGACGCGGACATAAGGTATATCAATTTGCAGATGGCAATGGTAAAAGATCAAATTGAATCGACATCCCGCAGAGTACTTGGGAGATATAAAATTAATTAAATCGTTTTTACCGAAAACAAAATGTCCGTTGGCAACCACCAAGATTGGCCCGGGGAAAGAAACACCTGTTTATTGTTTTGGCTTTTGATAGTGATGGCAAAATTATTTTATCAGAACGAAGAAGTGGCACCAAGTGGTGAAAAAATAAGATTGACCACCCCCTTGTTTGGCTAAGGTCGTTTGAAATTAGGTAAAATTCTTCCGGTTAAGATAAAAAGAAAAGGACTTGTTGGTCCTCTGCGAAAAAGGGCCTCTTTTAGAATCCTACTTTTTTTCTTTGAGCAAGAATTATTTAAACCGAGGCCAACCTGGCCCACCCACACTGCTGAGCGCCCAAGAGGCTGAAAAGCGCTAAATAGCGGCACTCTCCAATCCACCAATTACGTGAAGAGAACGAGGGAGGCCTGTAGACACCCGAAAGGAAGGGATCGGTATCAATTTCCACCAGATCAATTTAGAGCCAGGGAAACCTTTGACACCCTCTGATGGGTATGGTGAGATACAAGGAATGGAGAACAGAAGTTAAAATGGAAATCGAACCGGAGATCTTTCAAAAATGGAAAATAATAAATTTTCCTGGCTTCAAAGAATCCTCAAAACCCTTTTATCAAGAGGCAGAAGAGCTAGATAAATTGGATCGATGTCCCCCGAGAGACCAATCCCAATAATCAAAAAGGTGGCGGGCATAGTTTTGAAAAGATTTTAGAGAAAGGAGTTCCAATTTTAGGACCATAAACGAGTTAAGTTGCCAGTTCGCAGATGACATGGATTGAGTTATTGGCGAAGGCAAAAAACAAAACTGAAGATTCCACGGTAATCACGACCTCAACTTTTTTGATTTAGGCTGACAAGGAAAAGGTCGCATTTGCGTGTCACCTGGGACTATTTCAATTCAGGGTGATGCCATTCAGTTTAGCTAATGCCCCGAATCTTCCAACAGCTAATGTTTATAGTGTTAGGAGGATGCGAGAGCTGTACTATGGCATATTTAGATGATATTTGATATTTTCGGAAACAGTAGAACAACATTTTTCCATCTGAAACAAGTGTTGAAAGGTTAAGAAAGCACGGTTTAAAATTGAATAAGTGTCAGTTTCTGAAGGAGGAGACTAGATATTTGGGGACTTTGTTATAAACGGAGACGTTATTAAACCCAAGATGGATAAGGTTTGTTTACATTTGAGAAATGATTTGAACTTAAGATAGTGAGACAAGTATATGAGGGTTTATAGGAACTATGAAGTTTACCGACGACTCGTCCCGACATTCTCGATCAATTGCCTATAACATTTGTGCAACCTGACGAAGATATACGCTAGGTTCAAGGATCAAGACTGTATAAAAGCTCGCATTTGAAACCTTAAAAGAATAAACTGACAGAATATCCCACTCTGACATAATCTTTTTTGTTTTTTTTATATACACTGATGCCAGTGAGCAGTGTAGAGGATCGTCTTACCTAAAAATGTTTAATAAAATAATGACCAATGCCAAAAAGCATACCAGAAGGTGAGTTCCGATATATTCTCTCCCAAGTTCACCGAGAGAGAAATAATAGATGGCCAGTGATAGAAAGAGAAGCATATGCTAAACAAAATGCTCTCCAAAATCTGGACTATTACTTGAATGGTGTGTTCTTTACTATAAAACAGACCACAAACCTCTGCAGTACCCTACTGCTGGCAGAATGGACAAATAATAAGAGATTCAACAGTGGGCGCTAAAGTTAAGTGATTACCATAAGATAGAGTATTTGTGGCAGGGGACAAAAAACGTTTGGATTTTACTCTCAAGAATACCGAACAACTGGAAGAAAGATCTGTAAAAGTGGAGCAGGGATGATAAAACTATAGAATCAGGATGTAATTAACTCTAATAAGCTAAAGATCGCCCTATGTTAGGGAATCGGACGCGGAAGACACTGAATAATAACCGATCCCTACTGGATAGAAGGAATTGAGAAGGAGCAGGCAGACAGTGATAGCTGCCCTTTAGAGAAAAGGTGGAGGCAGGAGAGACCCATCTGCTGCCATAATAGAGGAAAGGCTGTATTATCTCAGGTAGGGATGAAGAAGTCAAACCCAAGTTGTATGTGCTTAAAAGTTTAAGACCAGGGATATTGGAACAGTGCCACGAGAGGTTTAGGTCACATGGAAATTGATGGGACATGTGATCTAATAGGAAGAAAGTACTATTATTTAGCCCAAAGCTGTACGGAGGGTCACCCCAACTTGTGTTCAGGCTACGTAGTGTACCGGTCGCAGAGCAGAAGACGGAAATATAGCGCACCATTGGAGGAGACGGACGTGCCGAACACCTTCGAGAACGTGAGTATGGATTATCAGGACCATCAAGGACAACTATATGGTTTTGTCGATTGAAAGTTTAACAAATTGGTCTGAGGCTTTTGCAGTACCAGACAAGAAGGCCAGAACTGTGGCGGTTTGATAATAAGTGAAATCTTTCCCTAGGTATGGCGCTCCAGTGCAATTGGTAACAGATGTGGCACAGAGAATACAAACAGCATAATGAGAGAGGTTCTGACGAGTTTGAATAGGGACGTAAAATCATCTCCATATCACCCCAAAGGAAATGCTAAAATGGAAAATCCTTTCATTTTAATTAAAGTTTAATTAAATGTGTTATTAATTTGATGAAACCACGTATTTTAAACTTGTATTTAAAAGAATTATCTGGCGGCCGATTCAATGTTTGATAAAAATGAAACCTCGGTTTTTACTTTTGAATTGTTTGGCAGAGACGTTTGAATATCCTTTATAAATCTTTTTAATTTATAATAAAAGTATATGGGGAAGATCAATCATCAGCTGTTTATTTAACAACAACATAAAAAAGTTGCCATTGCCTTTGTTTTGTTTCAGGAGGGCCCATTAAGTAAAATTAATTTGACTGAATTCTGAAAAGAAGGTGTTTCAATTGAAGGTGTGACCTTTCTACTTTAAAATCCTTTAAAGGACACAAAGAAGATGTAATGTTGTCGTACTACCGGAAATATATTTCCAGTTTCATATGTAATATAGTATCAAAAAATAATTTATATATACAGGGTCCATGTTTATAACTAAAATGAAACTTTTAGCTAACCTGGAAATGGGCATTAGAACCCTTAGAAGACAAGGATAATGAAGGTAACTTCATGGTTGATATCGAAAAAATGGATACTAGAAGATTCAACCTGTGATTGAATCGACTTGGATAAGTAAATTCAATCTTTAGACCCATTGGAACCCTCAGCTTGGATTTGCGGACTTCAGTCGTCAAAAGTAATTTTCACAGGAGTAATTAAAATGTCAAAAGAAGAATGCATACAATTTATTTCAATCAAGCAGCCATGACAAGTAAAAAGTTTTACGTTATGAACAGGACGTGTTACAAAACCTGTGGAATTTCAAATACCCTTTCCTAGTTCAAGGAATTGTTCTAAATTGTTGGAAAACATTTGACCAAATAGGGTATTAAAGGCGATCTTTAGGGTTCTTTTGACTCTAAACAGTAAATATTGTTATTTTATCCCCTGAAGAGGGACAAACCTTTGTTCCTATTAACCAATTAACTATGAATTTTTAGACCTGATCCAGGACTAACTCACACCATGGAATTAGATGATAACCCCATTCTCAGTAGAACAAATTAGGTGGTGCAGAATAGAAACATTCAAATCGATCAGGTAACGACACATATTTCGTCAAAGCAGAGTGGCTGACGGTGGTGGATGTGGATTTTGGGGATGGATCTTAATTTTGTTTAACAGGAAGAAGGTGTTAAATTTAAAAACTGGCCATCAGTGGTGTCGTGAAGTACGACTTTGGAGTCACAGGGACAAAAAATAATACCATTCAGTTAATAAAATATTAGACACCTGAGAGCTGAACTTAGAAGTTATTGCTAGAATAACATCTATAAAATTGTCAAATATTATAATACATTGAATGTATCAATTCCTTGTTCAAAAATCTAACAAACATATTTACTGTTTTGTTCAATTGTTCCGTTAATGGAATAGAACCTCCCATGTTTTTTCATATTCCCAGCAACAAAGTGTTCTATATAGTTTCCCATCTCAGAAGAAATTGAATCTTTTCAAATAGTGAACCAGGTTGGGCCAAGGTCAAACAGAATACATAGCTTTAATTTTGGGAGAATGAAATTATGTTGCTAATAGCTGAAGAAATTTAGAAAAGTGTAGAAATGATGCCTCCAAAGGACTCCAGACCCTCGTTAAGCCCTTCATCATATAGCTGGTAAACTGCAAAATGGCGTACTAGAAATTAGTTTAAAGGAAAAGAGAGGGAATCAAGAGAAACCTGCCAAGCGGAGGTATTACGAAACATTTACATTACCACAAAGCTATCAGTGTTTTCAGACGGGTGTGGGTGGCCACACAGAAACCTATCAGCTTGTCTAGGGTATGTGGGGAGAGTCCACAAGACATTAAGAGTAAAGCCACCATTATCCCTGTTAAAATTACCCATGGGATGTTCGGCATTTGGGATATCTATTTTTTTACTCTCCTATTACAGGAAGAAGAAAGATATGAAGAGAAAGATTCAATCCTTAAGAAATGATTGTGGCAGAGGCTTAGGCAATTGTGTACAGAATTGGGGGGAGCCTAGTGAAGGGATTCCCAATGTTACCTTTGAATAAAATGCCAGTACTAATGAAGCCGATAGAAAAAGATCGATATGGATCAATTGAACGAGCGAGCTAAGGCGTTGGGAATGAAGGTATGGCTTGGGAAGACGATGAGGAAGATCGGACGAGGGTTGGTCGGTGATGATGGGTCTCATTCATAGTTATAACCATCCTGTTTATAGGGTAATATGGAAGATTTGAGTAAGAGGGAGATTAAACGAACGATAATCAAATGAGCATGCAACAACTCGAGGGGAGATGCCACAGTGTTTTTACTCATACAGAATCGGCGAAGAGATTGCAGGAAGACCACCGGAGGAGAGAGGAACTGGCGAGAGAAAAAACCTCCACAGGGGAGAGTTCGACCATTGACCAAGGAGAACAAGCCAGAGTAACCACATTTTTTTTTTGCAGGCACACGTACATTACATTACATATAGAATAGAAGAACTTGAAAAAGAACATTACACTTGCATGTAAAACAGAAGAACTTGGTGGCACCATTTAACGAGGCAGAAAAAAAAGAAAAGAAAGAAAAGAAGGAAAGGAGGCTAGACCCAAAGCGTGGATGATAAACAGAACACCACGGCTAAGAGACAATGGGTAAAGGATATTTTGATAAGTAACAAATGGCGAAAAAGAGTGTCATTACAATGACAGGGAAATTCTGAGTGGATAAAAGGAATCAGGTGTGTTTGGCGACGGCTGTGTTATCTGGGATACGTAAACAAACTGCTGGCCGACTGGCCAAAGAAAAATCAAATGAAAATGTTATTTCGATAAGTGACGGAAAACAGGTGGACCAAAGGGCTTTGGATAGATATGAAAAATTAAAAAGCCGCACACGATGTGTCCACTGACCGATTTCTTTCGACGAACATCTTTAGCCTGCGATAATAAAATTATGTTATCAGAAATGTGTACCGAAATGAATGGGAAATTAGAAATGTTCTTTTTCAGGGCGACGTCTGGCCGTCTAAAAGACCACCCATTCTGATAATTAGCGATAAGTGACTGACGAAGTCCAGGTAAAGAGTTATGACCACCGTCAATATTGTCCTGTTTGCAGCTAGGAAAAATGATAACTGCGATTAAGAGGAAGAAAAAGGAAAGAAAAGATAATTTTTTTTTAGTTAAGCAAGATATTTTTTTCTGAAACAAAGCCAATTCGTCCACGCCCGACTAAGACATCATTGGTCGAGTGGTGATCACGTGACGCACGAAGGAGGCTGTCGCCGCCCATCCAGAGGATAGGTATGAGAAGCTGCTACGAAGAAGTGGGGAGGGCAGTTCACGCCCCTCTCGTATGGTGAGAAGGTGGGAGTAAGAAAAGTTTCCCAAAAATGGAAAAAAGTGGAAAATTCCTAACCAGAAATAAAAGAGGTGGATATGTATTTAGAATTATCGAGGAACCCCCCGACGCCGACAAACCCACCCCGGTTTTGGTCGGCGTCCATATAAGCGAAGCCCCAACGAGCAGAAATCAGTTCGGTTCCAGGAGATGAGTTTGAGAGAGTTCAGTTCCAGTGCTCCAGTTGAAGCAAGCCTCGCAGATAGCTGACCAAGATTCACGCAAATTCCGGACTCCTCTTCAATCCAAGAACAATTATTTTGAAGAGCGACTTAGATCCAGACCACCAAAATAAGTTTTTTTTTTCACTTTCGTCCGAAGACACACCGAAAAACCAATTTCTTAAAGAGCAAACAACTTGAGCGTTAAAACTCGCCTAACGGAAAACAACGTGTCACAATCCATAGAACGGGTCGGGAGATAGACGCAGTCCTATGTATCGAACAACTAGACATAAAGTTTGTTATCCTTTTTTTTTGATACCTTTGAACTTTTGAGTTTTCATTTTATTTTCTTTTATGCATATTTGTGTGGTATCACCCTCGTTGAACTCAATTTGCATTACGGCCCCAACTACTGATTGATCTCGTCTGCCTAAGATCAATTCACAACGTGGGTAGGCAGACTGGAGATCAATGCAGTTACTTTGGTAACCAGGCGTTGGAAGCGAGTTGGGAACGACGAGGCTGATATCAAATCTAACCAGATTCCCACCCAGAATCACCAAAAGGTTAGAACGTCACATTTGGGTGCCGCGACCGATACCAAGCCAGTTGGTCGTCACAGGACGAGACAACACGACTGACGCGACAGGCGGACGTCACGTTTGGAGCGGCGACACCCGAACGGAGCAGCGAGGAGCGAACAGCTGGCGCCGCGGCGAGGGACGTCACAGTTGGCGCCGACGACCTCAGGGGACGACGTGGCAAGAACGTCACAGTTGGCGCTACCAAATATCGACGTCACAAGGAAAAAAAAAAATCAATTAATTCTGTAATTTAGGGGACGACGTCACGAAAGATGAAAATCAAACATTTTGAAAATGTTTTACTAAGGATAAGTTTCAATTTCTTTTATTAATGTCTGAATTTATCTGCCTTTCTATATAAAAACCTCTCTATCAACCATAATGTAAATAGAACATCTGAAGAGCAATAATGAAAAATAGGTTGTATAATGGACTTAAATTCCATTTTTATTCATTTGAATCAATAGGTGTTTATCAAATCCTCAGGTTAAGGATCTCGTATTGTATTATAAAAATTTCTTTCAACGTGTTAGTAAATGCTTAAAAATGCCATTTTATTGTAAAAGCTTTTTTTTTTATATAATTGCCTAGTTTTTTTATTTCAATGGCATTTAATAACAAATCTTAAAGCAACCTTACGTTACAGAATGAAAAATATAAGGAAAAAATAAATAAAACTTTGAAATAGATAATATATATTTAAATATATATTTATTTATATCCCATATATATTTTAATTTATAAATTAGAAGATCCTGATCAGATAGAATTTTCTGAGTTAAAAAGTAATACCTATCCTTCAAAAAAGAAATTTATCTTATTTTTGAATTAGATAGAAATTCAATCGACAGAAAACTCTAAATTTTATTTCATAAAATAATATTTCAATATCTTTCTTTTGTAAATTTTTTGACATAAAAGAATTTGGAATTTTTTTATGGTAATTTAATGTTTTTCTAAAACTTTTAACTGAAAAATGTTTCAAGAGATTTGTATTTCAACATTCTAAATTTAAAAAAAATATTTAAAAAAAAAACGTTCTTCTTCAAATTAATATTGTTAATTATTTCTAACAAAAATTTTTTGCAGAAATTTTTAGAATTTTCAGTTTTTTGTCCTAAATTTTTTTTTATTAAAAGTTTAATTTTGAGTAAAATTATTTAAAATATGCATTAATTTTAGTTTTGAATTTTTGACCTGATTTTTATTTTTTTATTTAAATATGTCAATTTTGAAATGATTGTTATGGAATGCACACTAATCTTAAAAGAAGATTATTGCCAGATATTTTTTCAAAAAAAGATAAATTGTCTGTATTATTGGTTTCAGTATAATTTAATATCACTGAGGAAATTTTTATTTATGTTAAAAATCTTTTATTTTATTGACAAATACTTGCTAATGGTTTTCCAAACACATTGCTGAAAACTTCTTTGTGAATGGTAAGTTCCTTTTTAGATATTCATTTGGATTGGATTGTGCCTGTTGATAATTCTTTTTCTTTTTCCCCCCCCTTTGTGGATTATTTTTTGGCATAAAACCAGAGACTTTTGATTAGTCAACTTATTTCTACCTTTTCTAACTGTTGTCATTGGCTTTCCCAGCTCCAGTTTTCATAGCTGGCATTTACTCTGTTCAATTCTTTAGTGATTTTCAAGATTTTGCTAACATTATTCATTATTCCAAATCTTGGATTTTTTTTTTCTTTTAAGATATGCAGTATAAATTTTACATTTAAAAATATATAAAAAATATTTAAAGATTTAATATCTTATGGTAAATATCCCCACTTTAGTAAATTAATTATTTATAAGGGTCAATTTAAAGCTGATCATTTTAGTATTTATTATTGTCTTCATTTTGTAAAACTTTCAAATATCAATAAAACTGGTACTTAAAATTACATCATAAATGTTAGAGATTTCATTTCTTTTGTTAGAATCAAATATCTAATCATCTCTCACTAGATTTCTTGTCTGAAATTCTTTATGAGAAATGTATTTGATCTTTTGAGAAAAGAACTAATTATTGCTTCAAAAATAGTTTCTATAAACATCCATTCTCTTTGAAGAGAAAGAAAAAAAAAATCAAAATTCTCTGGAAATGATTTGGGTTATAATTTCCTTTCTTGCTAGACTGATTGACAAGTGGTTGACTTTTTTTTCACAAAAAATTTCATCAAATACCATCCAAACTTTTTTTATGCTACTTTTTGAAATATACAATTTGCTAATACCAATCTAATGAAGTATCCTGTTTTTGTCCCCAATGTTTACTTATTCCTGTTGACACACCTTTTGATTGAGTTTTGATTATTTTGCATGTTGAGTGATTAGAATGAGAGAATTTCACTTAGTTTATCATCTTTTGTGGTCATTAGACGTTTTAAATTGTAAAATTTTTATCTAATTAAATTTGATTTTACATTTATTGAATGGATAATGTATTTTGCAAGTTGGAAAATCATTGAGTAAAATTCAACCTATCTATGACTTGTATTTTTCTATGATTCAATTTTATTATGTTTTTTTCTGTAGTTAAACTTTCTAGTTTCTCTAAATGAACAAAATTTTTTCTTTTGCTTTTATTTTTCTAAATTGTCTTATTTATGCAATACTTGTTTAAAAAAAATAGAAACCCTGTCGTTGATATATTTTTTTTCTTCATGTTCTATTGTAAATTGCTTTTAAAATACTCACTATACAAATATTGAGTGAACTTTGGTTTAATTAGCAGATTGATATATTTAGTAAGTAATGAGAAATTTATTATAATACTGGTGACTTTATACTTTTTATTTTTGAATTTTTTTTTGTTGAAATATTTACTAAATTAAATAGGTATTGTATCTTTTAAAATACAGTTAAAAATGCATTAATTTCTTATAAGAGAATAGTTTCTTTATAAGTTCTATATTCATTGTTTATTTTTTTGTGTTTGCTGATGCAGATAGAATAGAGGTCTGTTGTTGCAGCTCATTATATTCTTCATCTTCCAAATTTATATTCTTCCATAAATTAAATATATCTAATATTATACGAGAATATTAATCGTGTATGAACATTAATATTTTTTTACTAATTTTAAAATAGCTTATTTTTTATATCTTCAAATTAGTTTCTTTTTTTATTACTTCAATTTTTCTTTTTCACACAGTAATGAAAGAAATTGTCAATTTTCTTTTTCAATCTTTTTAAAACATTTATCTCTCTTATATTGGTTTCATATTCTTGATTAGTCATAAATGGGATTGAAAATTAAAAAAAATATGGTTTTAACCCTTTAGCATTCAAAATGCTCAAAAAAATAATCTGTTTTTATGTATTGACTCTCAAAGTATCACTATTTGTATAACTTCCTGCATTATTTTTGATGATGTCATTTATTATGGCAGGCTGAACATTAAGAAAATTTTATTTATAGGGCAGGTTTGGGTTATGGTGGATGAGGAAAAAATGTTGTGTGTTTTTTTTTTTTTTGTTTTTTTTTTTTTGTTTTTTGTAAAATTGTATACATTAAAATATCAAGGGTGATATTGATTTTAAAATAAATTTCTGGAAGAGATAAAATAAGAGATTGAGTGAAGCAAGTACATGTGTCTTTTTTTATCAGTAGGCTATATACTTATAGATGGACCTACATTTATTATATACAGTGACGTTCAAAAATTCATGGGATAGGTTAATTGGCACAGTAAAGTGCAGCAATTTGATGTTGCATTGATTCTACAAGTGGTTGGAATACCCCCAAAGAGAGATGTTGAGCCATGCAGTCTAGGTCAGTCAGTCATAATGCCATATGTGATACACACATTTAACATCATGTATCTTTTGATACATGACTGACAAGGTTGATTTTTTTTTTTCCCTGCAGTAGGTTGCCATTTCTTTCTGCAGTAGACCAGTTGCCATCCAAGGCTATAGAACCAGTTTGTCCTGCTATTTACCCATAGCAGGGGGAAAAAAGGATTCACCTCCTTTCTCAAGGGTATTAGCATGTAAGTGAATGTAATGGATTAGACTGGAATTCAAACTAGTCATTCTGATTCCTCAATCTGAGCTGCTATCCATTACTCCACCATATAACTCCTGATATCTGTAGGTGCAGGATCTTCTGTGCAAAGAGATCTTTACATGTCTCAAATGCTTCATTGTGCTCATGTCAGGCAAACCTGGTAGCTCCACTCTTTGTCAGAAATTTTCAGAATACTCCTCAAGCCAATTTGGGACAACTTGGGCCTGATATCATTTGGCATTATCCTGCTATAATAACCTATCAATGTTTGGATACATGAATTCCTTGAATGGGTGCAAATGATCGTAGTGATGTGATAATTGAAATATTTAAGCAGGTCAGCAAACTCGGCTCCATACCATGTGAACATTTACCATACCATTGTTGAATCACCACTAGCCTTCATGGTACCTTATTGTCAACTGTCCTCATGAGGTCTGTACCACAAATGATGGAACCATGTCTCATCCCAAGTGAGGTGTCCTGGTAGGTCTTCTGCTCCCTTTATCTTATGGAAGCAAAGGATGCTGAACTGACCTCTGATGGCATAATGTTAGGTTTCTCCTGCATTGATGTGATTTAAACCAGTGTCACTTGTCTGTTACTGCAGTGAATTCCAAAACAATACCTTGTGGGATACTTGATAGCATATCTGACAGCATTACAAGGCCCTCTCTCTCCACCAAATTGCTCACATATTCGTGTTTGGTGACTTTAACCAGCCATTGTCTTGAAGAAATGCGTATTCCATGCGCCTTTTCCTCTCTAAACTATATAATTACTTTATCAAGGAATCCTGTTTTCCTGACTGCTGGAAGTCCTCATCCATTTTTCCTGTCTTTAAGAATTCTGGAGACCCTCTGACCCTCTAATTACCATCCTATTAGTCTCCTAAATTTGGCAAAGTCTTCGAAGCCCCAATCAACATTGAAATGGTTAACCACCTTTACCTCAAAATCTGTTCCTGCTCTCAGACAAGCAATATGGTTTCCGCATGCCCGATCTACAGCTGATCTTTTTATGGCCATCACTGAAACCATCTACCAAATTTTTCAAAATAACGGTGAGGTGGGATTTTAAATTCCCTTTTACATCTCCAAAGCGTTTGATAGGGTTTGGCATGCCATTTTTCTTTGCAAGCTCTCCAGGGTTATGGTATTACAGGTCGATTGTTTGACTTAATACAATCATTCCTGTCAAACCGTGAATTGAAGGTCATTCTCAACGGATTCTCCTCCAGTTCCTATCCCAATAACGCAGGTGTTCCTCAAGGCTCCATCCTTGGCCCCACTCTATTCCTTATTTTCATCAATGACCTTCCTGACACCATAGATTCTCAAATTGGCATCTACGCTGACGACACTACAATTTACTCCTGCCTCAAAAAAATCTAGTGTCGGTGACAAAACTAACCTGGCCGCTGCGTCTTGAAATGGACCTCCAATCGGTTGTTAACTGGGGCAAGAACTAGCTGGTCAACTTTAACGCCTCAAAAACTAAACTACTCTCTATTAATCACCATAGAGATCCTTTCCTGCCCCCCATTAGAATGTCTGATAGTCAACTTCTATGAGAGCAACTCTCTGCGTCTGCTCGGTCTCACTGAGATGGAACAAATACATTGAGTCAATTGCATTGTCCACCGCGAGGAAAGTTGACTCTCTGTGCCGCGCCAGAAATTTTTCTCCCGGAATCGATACTTCAAATATACAAATCAACCATTCGCCCTTGCATGGAGTATTGCTGCCATATATGGTCTGGAGCACCTTCTGTTTACCTCGGAGTTCTTGACAAGATCCAGAGACGGATATGTAATATAATTGGCCCTGATCTGGCATCTCGTCTACAGTCACTCTCTCACAGACGCACCGTCGCCTCTCTCTGTCTTTTTTTACAAATACTTTCATGGTAATTGCTCCGATGAGCTGCTTTCACTGGTTCCCAGACTCCATGAATTCAAGCGCCCTACGAGGCTGGCATCCCGCTCCCACCCTTTCACTGTAGAAACTTTTAAATGTAGCCGTCTCTTCTACTCCAATAGCTTCATACCTCGCACCTCTCGCCAGTGGAACACCCTTCCCAATTACTGTTTCCCTGAGAGCTATAATCTCCAACTATTCAAATGTAATGTCAATCAACATCTCCAGTTACCTTGATCTCGAAAAGTTTATTCTTATAAAACTATCTACTTATCCAGTAAGAAATTTTGTCCAGTTGTAAACATTTTAGTAACTGAACACTTGTAAAAAAAGAAATTTTTTTAAATATTGCACGAATAAATTAAAATAACTCGAGATTCAAGTCACTCGATCTTTTAATATATATATATATATATATATATATATAACAATATATATAATATATATATATATTGTTAATATGTTTTAAAGAAATGTTAATTCAACACAATTTATATAATTTTGGAACGTAAAATGTCGGCTCTACCTTCATATACATACAGCAAAATACAGGAACACTATGTTTTATATATATAAATATATATATATATATAGAGTTGCCATACAGGCAAATAAAAAACAGAGAGAATCAGAATGGAAGAAACACATAAATGCAATATAGGTATTTAATAAACATATACGATGCTGAAGAGAAAAATTAAAATTGCTGAGGAGATAAAAAACATGCTGAGCAAATAAATTAATAGGTAAATGAGATAACATTTTCATTTTATTTCCTGGGGAAGACATACGTATCGTAAAATAATCAAATTTTCTCGGTCTTTTCATTTTGACCAATTTTTGAGTAACCTTGATACTATTTTAAAAAAAAAATATCCTTCAAAAATGGAGCTTTTTGTTTTGAAAACTTTTCATTCTTTGAATTGAAACAAACACGCCTGTACCAAAGTTAGATTTAGGTAAAGACATACTTCTTTGACTTTACAGTTTAAATGCAATATTGTAATATAAAGCAACTTGTTCTCTAGTTCATTGGAATTGCCATGGAATTAGGAAAAAAACTGGTGCTTATTAGATATCATATGTAAAGTAATTATTGGAAACAGAATGAGAACAAACTCCCCAAATGGACAGAAATAATATTTACGTTCTAGAAGTGTGTATTCCTCCTAATTTCACCTCCTTAAAAAAATCGTATGAGGAAATATAAAAAGAAATGAAAAGAATGATTTTGTTTTTTTACACATTTGGAAGATGAGATTTGACAATTATGTTTTATCAAAATTTTCCGATTTTTTCTGGGTTGACCTTTACCAATTATGTCTTTGATTAAATTTATTCATTAAAGTTCCCTTTTGAAAGAAACTTGTCTGAATCCTTTTCCCCTGGATGTGACCCTGAGTACCATACGTGCTTTAGAAAAAGGAGAAATATAACAATGTTTCTATAATATAATGGAACCTATAGCAGAGACGCAACGAATCAAAAATGGTGGAAAAATTAAGAATTGAAAAGATAAATACATCTATTAATCGCATTCTGTCTCGCTCGTCTTAGCAGATATAAAACCAGAATAAATTTGACCACTGCATCAATTTTTTTCATTTTAGGGTAACGATCTAGCCAAAGTGGATTCTATAAGACAGCTAAAAATAACGATGAATAACAACATGAGAAAAGAACCTTAAGTCTGATCCGAGTTCCAAAACTACATAAAGGTTCTATCCTGGCAAAAAAAAATGATTTTGTATGAACGTGTTAGCAAAGATAAAGCCCTTAAAAATATATATAAAATATATATATGTGTGGTACTTATTACAAAATAAACGTGTTCATGGAGAGAAAAAACAAGAAAAAACAGTTAAAAACAAATATCCTATACAACTGCAGTTAGATGTAGGAACAAATTTAAGATGTATTCTCCTTGTTGAACAAATTATCGTAAGTAAGATATATTGATCTTGGTCTTATGATATTTATTATAATCATCAAAGATAGATGTAGATTTACGTTCAAGAAATAAATTTCCTGTGTCCATTTCTAATTTCGACAGAAGAAAGAAGCTAATAGAATTGTTTTAGTCTTGAATCATCTTCATATTACCAAATTTCTATTTTCTATGTGCTTAAAGTTTGGTCATGTATTTATTTAAGTGAATGATGTTTAACATTTTAAATTATCATTAACATTTTCATTGATTGCTTTTTAAATATTTTATAATTTGGCCTTTATATAGAAAAAAAATTTTTTCTAGAAAAATGTTTTAGAATATTTATATTTGCATATTCACATATCAATTTTTCACATTTCAATTATGTGCATGTGATATACCTGGGGTTTAGATTTTTGTGATGTCGATATAAGCAATTTAATGTATTTAATTCAGAATACAGCATTAATATATTTTTTTTTTCATCTGAATTGTTTTTGCTTTTATTTGATGAAATAAATTGGATTTGATTTTCGTTTCGATTGAGAATGTATAGCAAAGATACATTCTTAAAAATATGAATACACATTTCTTTCCAAAGCACTCATCCCAATTAGTCACAATTAACCACATATTTTGGGTGTATAATTTCAGTCAAAATTCGTCCGTGATACGAACATATTGATTAATCTTACACAATTAAATAGGGATTATAAATATGTTATATTTAGTTCTCTCGCTGAGAGAATATTGTCGCTATTAGTAAGGTGCAATGGAAAATGTCTACTTCTATTGTAAAAAGAGAACTGCTTATTAGCTTATGAATGAATTTCTAACAAGTAAGGAATTTTTAAATTAATAATTAGTGTAGAATGTTCAAGTTCATTACTGTAGTGAGCCTCCTATTTCCGTGTGTCTTCATAGGCGTAGAAATATGACTACATGTCTAATAGTATTCTCTGATCAGAACAGAAATATTTCGTATGCATTGTTAAAGAATATATTTTGTATATGTAACGGATACCGAAGTCATTGGCAAAACGTAATCATTAATTATTGTGTCGAACAATTTAAGCGTATTTAGCCTTTATCAGCTAAAAAGCCATTCTCTCCAAGAAACATTTAAGTTCCGCCTTCTCATAAAACAATAGTTTGGTTCTGTTGAATTTGAGGAAATCCAAATATGACAGAGAATTATATGCAGCACTGGTCCAGGAATTAAACTCACTATTATTATGTCACCAATCGCAAGAAGCAAGAAGATAATACATTAGAGTTGTTGATTAATTTTTTTCGTTCGGAAATTACAGCAAGTCGAGTACAGGCGTAGAATAGGTGGAAACAAGACGAGAAATAAATGGACAATAATAAATAAGAACAGGATGAACTATCCGTTGATTTTGACAACGAAATGAGAACAATGTACCACCATATATGAAATAAAAAGGCTGATAAATAAAAGAAGTTCACTCGGAAATAGAAGGGAATTATAAAAATGGAAGGAGTAAAACGTTAATAATGTTGTGATGATAACAACACAAATGTGGTCCGATGTATATAATAAAAAAATAACGATAACTCATCAACCCATGAATTCAAATATATTAAAATATTAAAACAGAGTATGAGTCAAAAAAAAATCTCATTGTACATCAATTTGTATCTGATATTGTATACTCGGTCTTGGAAAATTACGTGTACACTATGTATTGCGTAATTATTGTTATGTTTATATAAGGTATATTTTATGCAATCATTTGATTTCATTAATGTATATCCATTTTGCGACCGGGTGTACATCATTTCAATCCCGATTCCAGTTTCAAGCGAAAGTAAAATTTAAAAATGAGAATTATACAAACGTTTCTTCGGGGAACCATTTACAGAAAATAAATAATACATGTGACTATAATCCATGGCACAGATATAAATATTTAATAAACATCCTATGATATATATTTGAAGGAATTTGACCAACGTGAAATCACAATTTAGAGATAAACGAAATAATCATTGAAATTTCTTTTTTTTTTCGTGACGGCAAATTTTTGTTGCTTGATTTTGGTCTTCCACTCACGTATCATTTCATAGATTTTAATGAGTTTAATTGTATTATAACCATATTTGGATGGGAGGACAGTAACTTTTGAAAAAAAATTAATGTCTGTTAGTCAGAAATCGATTGAATCTGTTGGTCTAAAACGTAAGTGTTTGTCAATTATTTTTGATATTATTTAGTGCCATTCAGTATTGAAAAAAAATTAATAGCTTTTAATTTAAATATATATAGATAAATATAAATATATTTTTTATCTATTTCATGTGAACATGTGTAACGTGTGTTTTGTGTGTGTGTGCTTTTATTGTCCTTCTCTAGTTATATGAAGAGGAAAGGCCATGGAACACTGACTTTTAAGCCTCCAATATTTTAATAATTTTATATTCAATTAGAAACAAAAAGGCTAATGGATTTTAATAATAATTTAAATTTTAAAATAGAATTAGAATGTCAATAAATAAATTGTAATGACAAACGTAACGAACCAAAGTATATTGTTCTACCCATCAACTCTCTCACAACTACAATTGTAAAGAATTTATCTAAATTTAACTTTTTAAATAATAAAAGACTTAATACAAAACAAAATATAACGCTCTAAAACTTGAAGGAGGAATATATCTCCTGTCATAATTGTCAAAGGGAATGCATAGGAGAATACACTCAAGGAAATTAAATGAAAGATTATATGAAATGAAAAGGAATATTATACAAAACAACACACTAAATGTATTAGCTGCTCCACTAATGAGACTAACCTTAAATTTGATTGTATAAATTGCTATTCTAATTAAAGAGAAAAAAGATTTATTAAGATGAAAAGTGATAAAAGCATTTTAATCACCCTATCGTACAAAATGCATTGATGTCGAGGTTCTTAAAATATTTCACCTTTCATGGCCGATTTTATATTATCAAAATGTTGGATATTTAATAACAAAAGAAAAAGAAATTGAATGAAATCGGTTGGATTATATTCGCAAAACATTAATTATTATTTTAATTCAACTTAAATTCTCAGACAACGCAGTCATTCGTGCGCACGTGTAGTCGCATCACTGTAAACATCACGTTAATCCGATGATGCCATTAGGGACGACAGGCTTCAGAGGAAAGCATTTCAACTTTGTCCTACTTTACCACTTGTTCTTGATATTAGAAAATGTATTATTTTCCAATATTTGTGTGCATTTTTCTTCCTCTAACTACAGATATACGATTATGTTTAGCATGAAACAGACTGTCGGCTCTGTTTATTTTGCAAGGCATATTTTTTCATTTATATACCCTCATTTTTTTATTGAGAACTTTATCCCATAAATATACTAAAGCCACTAAAAGAATTATTTAAAAAATATATATATATATATATATATATATATATATATATATGCACACGTACACACACACACATATATATATATTACAACACACACACATATATATATATACACACACGTACACACACACACACATATATATATATATATATATATATGTGAATCGGATGAACACAAATATATATTTTTTTTTCACACATTTATATATATGCACACACACACATATATATATATATATATGCACACGTAAAAACACACATATATATATATATATATGCACACACACACACATATATATATATATATTTGCACACGTACACTGCACATATATATATATATATGCACAAGTACACACATATATATATATATATATATATATGCACACGTACACACACACACACACACACATATATTATATATATATATATATATATATATATATATATATAATGTCATATATATATATATATATTTGGTTGGGATAGATGTTTCTGTTCTAGACCCACCCTTTTATTGCAGCTTTAGCGATCGTCAGGTCTGACGATTAAAAAGTTTAAAAAATAAAGAATAAAACCAAATCTATTTCCTCTAACCTAACATTGAGCGTTTTCAACATTTTCTCTGAGGCATATAATATGTAAATTTATATATATATATACCAAGGTTTTCACACACAATATATTTAAAAATGAAATATATATATATATGTTATATATAGATAACTATATATATATATATATTATCATTGATAAACTCTCTCCTCACCATTATCCTCCCTTATATATTCTATTAATACTGCTCTAGTATGTAGATGTGAATATATTTGTGTATATAAAGATGTAAGTCTCCTTGTTTTATCTGAAAAAATTATGTTTAAAAATTATAACAAAATCCCTTCAAATACACGAAAACCTTCGATCAATTGCACATTAACAAAAAAGTAAATGTTTTGTATAGCTATTTAAATTCAATTCATTTTAATTTTTCAAGTACTTTCAATTTATAAAAAAACATCTTTTCATCTTTCGCACAAAACTATATGTTGTTTTTTTTAAATATGATTATACAAAATAAAATTTATCCATTCTGAATTTTTAGTTATGCATTTAAATCACTAAACTACAATGTGCTTTCCGTTAATATGAAAATGTAAAAGTTTTCTTTTAATTTGAAAATGTATTGTTATAATTTTTAATATGAAAATGTATGCGCTCAAATTTTAATATGAAAATTCATTGTTGGTAATTTTAATTGAAAATTTAAAATAAAAATATTTGATGATTTGATTCTGATAAATTTGTGTTTAATTTTTTTATATATGAAAATTTATTGTTAGTAATTTTAATATGAAATATGTATTGTTATATAATTTTAATATGAAAATGTATTGTTATATTTTTTAAAAAATGAAATAATATTGTTGTTCAATTTTGAAAATGAAATAAATGTATTTTTAATTTTAATATCTTGTTTTGTTTTATTCTTTTCACAGAAAAATAGCAATATTGTTGGTAATTTAATATGAAAATGTATTGCCAAATAATTTTTATTTGTGATTTCCTTCTGTATTGTTGGTAATTTTAATATGAAAATGTATTGTTGAAAATTTAATTCATATTGTTTTTTCTATAATTTTAATTTGAAAAAAATATTGAGTGGTAATTTTAATATTTAATTGTTCTTATCAAATTTTAATATCAAAATGTATTGTTAATAATTTTAATTTGGAAAATGTATTGTTGGTAACTTTTTCTAATGTATTTTTCTAACCTGAACACCTAATACACATGTTGGTAAGGTTTTCTGTATTATTACCAATTTTCTATATGTATTGCAGAAATCCTAAAATTAAATACTATATTTTTATATTATATGTCATCGTTCAGTATTTTTATCATCAACTATTATATCTAAATTATCGTTTGAAAAACAATTTTTTAGTCAACAGATTTGCAAACCTAACAATCATTTTTATAAAATTAAGTAATCATTATAATTCTTTTAATTTTCAATTCCAAAAAGAAATTATTTTTGTTTTAAAAATCATTTAATTTTTAAATAGTTAAGAAACAGATCTATATTCCAAAAATATTTTTTTTTTTTTGATAAATATATTTAATGCCCTGATTGAATCGAAAAAATTCTTTCCCTGATAATGGAAATTGTCTTTCCATTTAATTTCTTTTTAAGTTTCATAAATATTCCAATCCTTTTTTTTCCCAGATTTGGAATTTGTTTCAAAATTTAAAATATATTAAAAATTTCGAAATATATCATGTTTGGTAAAATGATGGACTGAGTTTCCTGTATCATTTATAAACTTTAATCTTTGAAATATTAATATTTGTAAAAATGAATCTAATTTATTTTACGTTTTATAAATAATAGGAAGATTTTAAGATATCAATAATGCAAATTCAAACGTTTTAAAGAAAGGTATTCAAATTGGTGAAAAAATTTTTTCTGTTGTTCTTTTTTATTCTGAAAATGATGTTTAGCATTCTTCTATTTAACAATCAAATAAACATTTGAATAAAAAATTGGATTATATATATTTCGTAGTATAGAAAATTTAATATGATTCGGAATGTCTTTCTATACACTTCCAAAATGTTGCTCTCATTTATTGGTATGAATAACCACAAAATATTTTGATGAAATTTTTTTTATGTTCAATCGAACCTTGGACATTCTTTTCTTCCTTAAGATGTTATTAATCCAAATGCTGTGACAAATAGATTTTTAATTTTTCACAAATTCAATTTGCTTTTCAAAAAATAATCTAACATCAATGTAAGATTATGTTTGAAACGTCAATTCATTATGTAAACAAAGTGATCAAAATATATATATATATATATATATAAATGTATAATATTGTATATATAAAATTATATACAATTTGAACTGTTCTTTATGGCTCAAAAAAATATATATTCAATAAATTTAAATATAAATGATGTATATATTTTTACATATGGTAAAATATCAACGAACACAGACATAATAATTAACTCTTCATATATAATATAGTTTAAAACCTTGACGTGGTTATAATGGTTAGCAAGCTTGTCTTCATGAATATTGTTTTATATAAAAAAGTAAAAAAAAATCAATCAAATACTGGGTACTTTCATATGAAATGAATTGGATATCTTTTAATGCATATAAAATATTAATTAAATAAAACATGATGTATGGTAATTAAATAATTTCCTTATATAAACATCACATTCATTTTATATATTGATATACTAAATTTTTATATTCGAAAAATTTCTTATTTAACTTCTTATAAAAACAAATTTTTCTTCCATTTTGTTGTACTTTCCAAATTGATGGGTAACAGCTTCCTAATGTATGTTTTATTGCATATTTCTATATAACATAATATATATTTAAAACTTTCTTTTTAAAAATATCAGAAAGAATCCAACATAGAAAAACATCTGTTGCTGATATTTATATTCATATTTTTCTTCTAGTACAAATTTACAATCTATTCTGTTTTACCTTCTGTTTATGAACAAAAATCAAAATTTCTTTTCATATATTAAAAATTGAGATTTTATTTGAAAATATAAACCTTTAAATAATGATCTAGAAACATTTTTCTGGTATAAAATAAATAAATAACTATTCATATTTTTTGGATTTAACTTTCAATGTAAGTTTTCCCGACTTTAAACAATTTAAAATAAGACTTTTTATTCATGTGATAAGAAACCAAAACTTAATCCCGTTTTTGGGACAGATAATTCTTTAATGTTCTTTTTGGAAATTGAAAAATTTGAATAAAAAAAATTAAATCCAAAAAACAAAGGTTTCATAGATTTTTTTTTACCATTTCCATAAATTTTCATAGAATTCAAAATAATATCATTTTTTAAAAATTTTTCGCCATACATTTTATTTTTAAAATGATTGAGCATGTGTTTTCATCTTTATCTAAATTAACCAGAAAAATTTAATCTAGTTCATGTTTTAGGGAACCTTTCAAAAAACTAAATATGAATATTTATTTTCATTGATTTTTTGAAAGTATGGCATAAAAATTTCAGTTTAATTTATAAAGTTAAATAATTATGTTAAAAATTTATAATTTTTTAACAATTGAAATGTTTTGAAAACAAATTATTCAATTTGAGTTCTATTCTTTTTCATCTTATGGATTTTATTTGAATATTTTCATTTCTTATTAATTAATCGCTCAAGGTATTTTTTTTCCTTTTTGGTCCATTAATTTCTCAAAAATTTTTACACAAATAAAAGTTATATTTTAAATTTTTTTTTCTATTCAAATTTCCAGTATCTTATTCATATCATGAAATTTATGGCTAATTATTTCAAATTTTCATCTTTTCAAAGTAACATGTAAATATTATTCGTTTTAAAATTAACAATTTTATTATAAAAAAAATTGAATAAAAAAAGGACGATTTTTTTAAATGTACAATTTTAAGAAAAATTAAGTCTATATTGTAAAAAAATAAAAAAAGAAAAAGATTTTTTTCAATTTTGTTTTTTTCAAATAAATCTAATAAAACTTCAAATAATTTTTATTATCTTCTAATCCATTGTATTTGAATTGTTCATTTTACCTAATGTTTGGAAAAGTGGTTTAAAACGAACTTCAAAGGCTCTAATGAAAAATTTAAAAGCAACAAAGTTTTTAAAAATTGTCATATTCATATTTTCTCTCAAATTCATATATATTTAAAATAAATTTCTTCTTTAAATTTTTTTTTTAAAAAGCAAAAAATATCTGCATTAAATTTCATGAAATGTTGTTGGAATTTTTAAAATAATTATTTATAATTTTTTTTTTATATTTATTTATTTCCTCTGATCCATATAAAAACAAATTTTATTTCCATTATATATAATTTTCAAATGGATTTTTTTTTGACAATCATTTAAATATATTGCTGAAATATATATATATATATTTTCATATACATATATTGGTGATACGATAATTTTTTTAAAAAATAATTTTGCATTCTTCCATTAAAATTGATATATTTTTGATAGGACAAATTCAAAATTTTTAATTTTATGAAAAAGAATTTCTTATTGATTGTCATGGATAATTATTTATTTCATTACCAAACAAATTTAACATTTTACTTATAAATATATATATATTTTGGACATATAAAATAGAATTTTTTTTTTTTTATTTATGTTTAACCCTGTTACTCATATTTTTATAGAAAAACGTATTTTAAATAATTTTATTTATGAAAAACATATAGATTAAAAAAACATTTTTACAAAATAATGTATATAAATATTTATATATAATATATTATTTTATTTCAATTTGATTCAAATTGAACATATTTATGCATATACTTATATATATATTATATATATATTCTTCAACTATTATATATAAATTATCAAAATATATTGAAAAATTAATTTATTTTTTGATGTTCATTATATATATATGCTCTAATATATATATATATATATATATATATATATATTAGAAATGGACAAGGTCCGACAATTTATTTATTAAAGACATTTTATTTTATGTTTAACGTTGTTATTTTATAGATACAAGTATTTAAGCAAATGCTCTGTTTATGATAAACAGTATTAAATAACATTTACCGGCCTGAATGTCCGAGAAATTTTCATAGAAAATATTCGTTCTTTGACAGGATTCGAACCTGCATCCTATACGGAACCGTCATATACGCTGACGTGCCTTTACCACTCGGCCACAAAAAGAACCTTATTGAACAAGGTCATGTTCTTTACTGTTTATAAACTATTATCTTCCATGAATCTCGTACATTCATAACTGCTCTGGCGTATCGAATGTAAACAAATGACGTCATATATTAAAAAATGGACAAGGTCCGACAATTTATTTATTAAAGACATTTTTCTTTTTATGTTTAACGTTGTTATTTTTTATAGATACAAGTATTTAAGCAAATGCTCTGTTTATGATAAACAGTATTAAATAACATTTACCGGCCTGAATGTCCGAAAAATTTCATAGAAAATATTCGTTCATTGACAGGATTCGAACCTGCATCCTATACGGAACCGTCATATACGCTGACGTGCCTTAATATATACTCGGCCACCATATTTACCTTATGGTAGACAAGGTCGAATTTACTGTTATAAACTATTCTTCCATGAATCTCGTACATTCATAACTGCTCTATGGTATCGAATGTAAACAAATGACGTCATATGTTAAGAAATGGATTTGGTCTTTTCAAAATATTTTTTAAAACATTTTTATTTTTTAACCATATTTTTTTTAATAAATTACATTGAAAAAAAAAAATTTAAGATAAACAATTAAATTATAACATTTACCGGCCTGAAATTTATCAAAATTTTTTAAAAAATATATCGATTTTAAATTCCGATTCGAAAATTTTTCCTATATTGAATTTCATTTAGTTGGTATATTTTTAACCAATTTAAGAAATTTTAGGAAATAAATATAATAACACAAAATAAATTTGTGTATATTTATGAGAAATTTTATTTTGTTTATTTATATAATATTTATATATGTTTTATAAATTTTGACTGTTTTACATATTAGTAATATTTTACAAATATATATAATATATATATATATTATATAACATTTTATATCACTGTGATATTTAAATAATCAAAAGTAATAAATTTTTATTTTAGACAATTTATTTTTTCATTGATTTTTTGTTAAAGAAAATTTTTTATTAAAAACAACGTTAAATTTTTATAAAAAAAAATATTTAATACATATATTTAACCATATAAGGTTAAAACAGGATATATATTATATATATATATATTTTATATATTTTAAATATATACTGTGTCCAAAACTTGAATAAAATATTATATACATTTGAATATTTTATAAAAATTTTAGAATATATTCACTAATTGGAAAAAAATACATTCAGTAAAAATTTATCATTCAAAATTAAAATAAATGTTTAAATTTTTTTCACAATAATATCATTTAACAATATATATAAAATATTTAAATTTTATCTCTTCATTTGGCCTGGTTTTTGAATAGACTGGATTTTTGAAGAAATTCAATGTTGGTTTTAAAAAAAATTGTTATAATGAATAGATTCAGCTATTTTCAAAACAATTTAAACTAAAATTGCTGATTTTATATTAACATTTATTTATTTAAACATCTTAAAATTCATATAGTCATTTACATGATTTTTCATTTGCAACAATATTTTAAAAATAGATAATCCTAATATCTGAATTTTTTGGAAATTTTTTTTAATCCATCTTTTTTGAAATAATGGGTTCATAATTTTTTTTTTTTCAGTTTCATTTATCATATATATTTATCATAAATGGAAAATAGTTATAACATTTAAATTTAAATTTAAAATAAATGTTCTATTTATAACATATATTTTTATATTTCATTTATATATATATTTTTTTGTATAAAGAATAAAAAAATAAATAAATATATATTTTAATTTTAATTTTTTTTTTTAAACTCTGATTTTCAAATTTTCTTGATTTTTAATTTACCCAAATTTCATTAGAAAATCAGTTGAATTTTTTAAATAAATAAACAGCACGTTTCCATTTATTTAACGTTTTCCTGTAAAAAATTGAATAATTTGCGGATGAAAAATTTTTTCAAAAAGATAAGTTTATATCATTTTTTTTGGATTAAATATATTCAAAACTAATCTTTTTATTAATCTTTTTCATTTAAAATTTGATTTAATATTTATTTCGTAAAACTTTTAATATAATTTAATTTAATACTGACTTTGAATATCATTTTTAAATTCAAATTTATATTTATATATATATATATATATAAATAAATAAATTCATTATAATTATTTCATCTTTCTAAAACGATTCCATTTATTTCTTCATAAATTGTTTTCTAACCTTGATAAAATATATTTATATATATATTTTCATATAATTTTATGAGTTTTTTTAAGAAACCGATTAAATATATCCTATATAAATGTAAAATATATATTTTATAAAATCGAACATTTATAAAAATTTATGAATGGCCAAATAAATTCATTTCATTTCATAAACAACACCTATTCATCATACAAATTTGAAAATGTCAAAACATTACTTTTAAAAATTTGTTTTAATTCAAAATTTCCTAATTTTCTTTTTTCAACAGAAAAATTAATATTAAATGTTTTCAAATTTTCTTTTTTTTTTTTCAGACATCTTTAAACCCTAACAAATAAATAATGTATTTAAAAATTTTCAGGAAATAACATTTTATTTTGTTCTAAAGTTTTTTCATTTTCTTATGCAAAAGAAATGTTTATTAAAAAAATTAATTCTGTTATCTTGTAACAGAAAAAAATATATAAATTAATATATAAAATTAAGATTTTCAAATTAAATTCTCATAAAATTTAATTATTTTTTAATTTATATTATAAAATTTTCAAATTTTTTATTTTTAAATTCTAAATCCATTATATTTAAATGGTAATTTATTTTGATTTAATTTTTATAATATTCAAATTATTTATATTTTTTTAAATAAACCCTTTTCTTTTAATTTTAACAAATTTAAAATTTAAAATTTTCTTTTTCAGAATTTTTTAAATTATAAGGGACCCATTAAATAAAAATGTTGAAATGCCAAATTCCTTTTTATCAATCATTTTAAATATATATTCCAATTTTCATTATATAATTCTATTTTGGTCATCAAATTCTTTTTGGATCTGGACAAAAATTGTTTTCAAAATTGCTCAATGTTGAGGATTGGCTTTTTTTATAAAAATAATTTAAAATATATATATTAATATATATATATATATATATATATATATATATATATATATATATATATATATATATATAGATAACTAGACTCGTTTCGAAAAACCCTCGAATTTTTGATTTGCTAATAATCAAATCAATCTCGAGGGAAAAAAGGTTTTAAAAAAAGAAAGAGCTACAAACATGAACTTCTTTCGACAAAAAATCGCACAGATAAAGGTCTGAAGCCCAAAGAAAAAAACCCCGATACGAGTAAACAACTAACTAACAAAAGCAGGGTCAATACAACCGTAGAGTCAGACCTAGATACACCTATTGAGCCAGACGAAACCTACCTAAATCACCTAAACGGATCGTCAGGGAAAGTTTAAATTTCCTATATAAATCCCATAAAATTATCGATCCGTTTATAAACTTTAAATATAAATGATTTGTCTTTAATTAAGGTAAATCTATCTAATATATATATATATAACACTTTATAAAACCAAAGGAGGAAAGATAAAGTTTTCATTCTTTTACAATTTTTTACGATAGTCGAAAATGAATGTGTATTTACCCATAAAAATTTGAGAATAAAAAAAAATTAAATTTTTTTAAAAAGATTAACTTATAAATTAGTAAAATTTGGGACCTAGATTTAATCTTTATCTAGCACGAAAAAACTCAACTGTTTTTTCCCGTTGAAATATTTTACCCAACTGAAAATATTTGTAGAAAAGACATTTCAATTTTTGTCACGTCTGAAATCAAGTTTGACTGAAGTCGAGAGTCCAATACAGGATTGATTTAATTTCAGATCCTTTTTTGGATATATATATTTAACCTAAGAGATGATAATTCATGCCAGATCAGATATGGCAACATTATTCATATTAACAATGACATAATTTGTAAACGTGCAAAATTTACCCTAAAAACGGTAAAACTTGATATGGCAAATGACACAGTGACCCAACTTTCATTTCTTTATATAAAGTACTGATTCAATATTGTCGTTCTATTTCAAGAAACTTGATGTCGTTTAATCCCCGAGAATGTATTATATGTCTAGTATTTTAACAATAGAATAGGAAAGGAAAGTTTCTCTAAAATTTAAATGAGAATTTCTTTTGGTTTTGGAATTAACGCTTACGATTCAAATTTTTTCGTTTTTTAACGATTAATAATTTCATTCCATTCAATTATGGATTGCATTAATGAGTGCTTATAAATTTATGCCTTTTCAGACCAATGATTGGGTTATGGACGAAAATCATTTTAAAACTTTGTTCCGTAAAATATGGTAATTCATTTCTATTTTTTTACATATATATATATATATATATATATTTATATATATATATATATATTATACTATAAACGTTCCTTTTTTTTTAATCTTTTGATTCATGCATTCATTTCTTAGAACCATATATTATCGGTATATATCATTTGATTATAGTGGCGAAGTTGTGTGAACGACCAAATTTTCGAAGAGCCGAAGTTCTTTTGGTTTTGAATTCAGAGTTTTTTAATTAAAAATGTTATTTTTTTAAATATAGAACCAATGACCTGCTACTTACCCTTAACTAATTCATATATATATATATATATATATATATATATATATATATATATATATATATATATATATATATATATATATATATGATAGATAGATAGATATTCAGATAGATTTTGTATATTGTATGTGTGTGTGTGTTTAAATTTATCAATAAATTATTAAAATTTGTGAATAATCTTTCTACAATTTATTGTAAAAGTAATGGTTTTTCTTTAATAAAGACAATTTTTTAAAAAACTTTGCTGATTAATTTTTTCTGAATGGCCAGAATCGGTGAAATACCTGCGTCATGCAGCTTTTACAGGAATAATTTTTTTTAATGTTAAATTTCTAATTATTCAATGTCGTCAATTCTAGATAGTTTCTTATTATGGTAAGAAACTTCTGAGGTTTTTTTTTTTTTTTTCTGCCGCTCCTTGAATATATATATATATATATATATATATATATATATATATATATATATATATATATATATATACTGAGTTGTTGCTGAATATTTGTTGAATTGAATTCATTTTAAAATCCTCTTATATTGACCAAAAAGCCTATATATTAGTATGGTTCGTGTATAACAACTTTTCAGTCCTCCTCGGCTCGATTAATCGAAATTGGCGCCAAAATTCAACCGTGATTACTCTTTGATTCAATCGCGTTCTGCATATTTCGCCGTATCAATGAATGTCTAATATATAGAAGAAATGAAAATGTTGACGCATTTTTTTTAAATCATTCCAACATGTCATACTAAGAATGCTATAAACAACTAGTATCCATATATTGCAAATGGCTACAATCGATTCATCAAATTTGGTCTTTGTCTGAAAAGTTCATAATATTAAAACCGCTGATTTGACGTGGAATATATCCAGGGTAATGATGGTTACCGTCACAAAATTATATCTACTTACATTTTTTTCTTACTTTGTTTATTAAAAGACATTGAGGTAAAAGAAAAAAATATTAGTCAAACGAATGTCCCGAAAAGAAATCCCCGAATCATAATGACTTCTCATTTCCGAAAGGCGGACAAACGTGAGTACTTATCGATCAATCGATCTGCTTACTGACTGACTGTCTGATTGATTGGATGATTCCCAGTCAATTTCACCGCAGTTTGTGTTAATAGGAGACAAATGTTCGACTTAATGGAATGGCCATTATTCTGGTGAGATATAATCTTTATAGCTTGGCACTTGCTCAATTTCTCTATGTCGTTTATGCTTTATTAATATTGGCAATATTAATACAGTCTAAAGAAACAGAAATCGTTTTGTTCAATAGGACTGATTGAAGAATATAAAAGCTACAGAATTTGAGTGGCGTTACATCGAAATATTTCCATAAAGAGTTATGTTATTGCAATTTTTTCTTCGTGTCGCTCTCTTCTTTTTTTTTATTCTATAAACGAGCGTTGGCAAATCGTTCTATCAATTGCGTTTCATTTGGTTTGATTCTTGAAAGATCGATCTCAGCTACAGTACCATTATGGATATAAACTAGTAGAAAAATATAGTCTCTAAAAAGTGTTCGGAAAATGGTTACTCACAGTAGCGAATGTAATAAATCAAATTTGCGAAAACGTCAATGAAATAAACAGATTTTAAACAACGTTAACCGATACTAAAAGAATCTTTTTAACACCATCATTAAAATAAAAGAGATTTTTTTCATTCTTAGGCTAGTGACCGTGTTCTTAATGGAAAGACCATCAAAATACAATTCAAACACATTTAGTTTACTGTTCTTCAATCTCCTCCTTATAAGAAATACTTATTCTACAGAGAGTGAGAGTGTAAACAATAGATTTAATTTATTTTTCAATCCCAGGAAAAATCCATTGTTTTCGGCCACTGACCTGGCAACACTTCACATGTCTCTGGCACTAATTATGGCAGATCAGAATGGTTGATATTACTAAGAGAATGACGAAGGGAACCGATCATTCTTTCATCTCTAATCTTGGGGGAAACACGTAATGTATGTATAAACCACTGAGTACAATCACGTTATTAGCTTTCATCTGACCACGTTTTACTTCGATGCGTTATATCAACATTTGCTACTATGAATTTTGGAGACAAAGATACACACACAAACACACACACATTATATATATATATATATATATATATATATATATATATATATATATATATATATATATATAAACATACATACATACATACATACAAATATTAGTGAATGTAAATATTCAACGTCGAAAGCACGACTCGGTTCCATGAATTTGCTGCAATTTCCTAGCTAGAGGAAACCAGACGACTAGCCACACTGTTGAGTTTTGATACAGCGAAACAGTCTATCTGTGGATGGTAATATGTATACTCCTGAAAAATTTATTAGAATCTCCGACTGACACAAATTCAACCGGGTTGTAATCCTAAATAGAGGCAACCAGACGTCTAGCCACACTAATGAACTGTGATACAGCAATAACAGTCTGTCTCTGGATGACAATATATATATGTCTATATATATATATATATATATATATATATATATATATATATATATATAAATATATATATATATATATATATGACAACAGTGTTTGTATCTTCAGGACTTGACCTTGGAGGAGATCGAAAGTACTTTTTTTTTTTTAGGAAAATCTACGAGACTTCTTTCTTAAGATGAAGACACTGATATAAGATCTCGAAATGATTATTATAAAATAGAAGTAGTATGTCTATATTATTTGATGAAATACGTTTCAATGGAGATATGCTGGATAAATATCCGTACATGTACTGGATGCGATGGATAAATTATCGCCATTATATTCTCAATTTCGTGCGTGCACGTTGTTTTTAATTTTGCCGACGGTATAATAGTGTCACATGGGCAGCGTCTGTGAGAAAAGGAGAACTATGACGCAATTAACTAATCCCAAAATTTGACAATGGTATGCTGCATTGATGTCATTCGTACCGGAAACTCCAATTCGACGATTTCAGTGTGTTTGGATGCCATTCAGAGGACAGTGCTGAGGATTCGGAAAGATTTGAATGAGTCTAATGGTGATTACGAAGGTGTTTGAGGAGATCGCTTCTGATGGTGACATTATGCCTCAATTATTCTTACTACATAGCCTCAAATTCGACTCGGAGATGTTAGTTCTGCCCTGGCGCGAAAAGTTGGCTGCTAGTAGAGAATACGTCTGGCAGCAAGACTCTGCACCATGACACATAAGCAGGAGAACTCACTCCTGGCTGTCAGACAATTTTCTTGACCATTGCACCCCTTTACATCTAGCCACCAAACTCCCCATACTGCTACTCACTTGACTATTTTGTGTGGGGCGCAGTTGAGCGAGAGTCCAACAATTTACTTCTCGTAAAACCAAACAAGAACAGAAGGCAAGGTTTCTGGTAGCATTCACCAAACTTAAAGAAGGAGGGCGTCCAGAAAAGTTGCAGGATATCCCGAAGTCGTCCGGAGGGCGTAGTTGAAGTCAATGGCGATTTGATTAAAAGAATTTACTCTTTAGTATTTCAAGATAATTTTGGGTAATTTTGGTAAATGTATCTGTTAAAATGAGATATCAGCGTTATTTCAATTTTTTTCGTAATTTAGACGACAATTTATCCAGCTTACCTTTTATCATTGTGTATATATATATATATATATATATATATATATATATATATATATATATATATACTTTATTATATGATATTAAATCGAAAATATGTCAAAATAGCTATACTAGAGCAGTCGTGTTTCGATGCGTCTCAAAGAAATAACGCATCAGTACAATCGGCTAATGAGATGAGATCGAAACATGACATGAAATTGTATAGTGGTTTTGACATGTTTTCGACGGAATATCAAATATATTAAACAATATTGCTTTACTTTGTAGTGAGCCCTCTTTTAAATTAAATGTTAGAAATTTGTAATTGTGGTCTATTCATTCTCATCTTACCTGGTTATATATATATATATATATAAGTTGATTTAAGGTATTTTCCAGCCTATTTTCACCGATTTAATTATTCTTATCTCTTCTTTCAACTGGAATATTTACCAAGCTTCGCTGATTATAGGTTCAGCATCCAGCTTAATATTACACTTTTTATTTTAATTTGCTTCGATTTGGACACATAATATTCGCCTGGCTGAATTTCGTTTGTATTAATGCATGTATAATTTAAAAGATTTTTCTTCATCAAAAGCATTACTTCATTTATACATCCTGAGTTTATTCATTTGAATCTTAAAAATACAAATTATCTTACATTATTCATTTTGAAGATCAGCTTCTGGAACGTGTTTGTACTCTTTTCCTTGGTCGCTTGAGATATTTTCATTGGATCACTTTCCATCTTTGTGTTGGGCATTGTATATACTTGCGTGTGTTAGATTACTGCAGTTAAATTTATAGAGTTGCTAATTCTTTTACTATGAATCACTAAAATACCACTCAAGGTTCATGTAGAATAGATAACCGTTGACCCTCGACTTCAAGATCGTAATGGTCGGAGATGCATCCTGTCTGTTGAATAATGCAAGACTTATAGGAAAGTATCTGTTTGACTGGAACTTTCTATTCACCAGTGGAATAGAAATATAAAGAGTATGATTCGACACAGTCTATGTGGCCCGGTGGGTCTTAGCTGTGAAGTCCTGGACTGGTGGAACGACGCATTGTTTTCATCCTTATATCTGTCAGACATAGAGTAGGAAGAGGCGAGAATTTTTGGTCTGTTAGAAAGGATTCGAAGATTAACACTCTCAAGGAAAGAAAGTAAGAATGTGATAGAATAGACTAAAAATGGAATATTTCTATCTCTTGTAATGTTAGATCTAAGCAGAAGGACTCGGGTACTCTCTTAAAGCACTTCATAAGTCAGACCAATTTTTTAGTGTTTATATTGTATTAAATACTCTTTCTGCATTTGTTATTTTCTATTACTTTATCAATGTTAACGTACATGGCTTAAATGGACCTACGAATAACTATCATTAACATTACTATTCTGTTAACATTTCAAATATACACTGTACATCTGTTCCATATCTTTTCATATTGAATTTCTTTTATGTCATTTGCTTCCATCTTAACTTTGTCTTTTAATAGTTTTGTTGGCAAATTTTCTATCTGCCCGTATTTGTTGTTCCTTTGTTAGTTGTTTATTATACTTTCTTGAAGATATCAAAATTGCTTTCCTGTACGATCTAATCTCTTTAAACATAACTGACTCAAAGTTTTAGTCTTTGTATATAAAGGATACGCATATCTTTTCTTTCACGCAGATATCTGTACGTATATTATCCATATTATCATTATTAGCATAGATTTCACTTTGACATGGGCACTTGAGAACGTAATAAGCGATCACTTAACATTAAGACAACACAATACAGAACGTACTTTCTCAGTATTGTGGTTGATTTTAGTAAAGCTTCCTGTAAACTGTTTCAATATTTTCGGAATAGTCTGTTCATTTAATTTTACACATTTGTCTAATAAATGTTCTTTTGGTTTACAATGATTTGAATTGGTTCTCTGGTAAAAATTAACTGATCAATTTATATTTTTAATTTTCTGGTAGGTATTACGTGATCAGTTTATATTATAAGATTTCTGGTCGGGATTGGGTGATCAGTTTATATTTTTACATTTCTGGTCATGATTCGGTGATCACTTTATATTTTAATATTTGTCGCCGGGACTGAATGATTCGTTTATATTCTCACTTTAATAGTCAGGATTGAGTGATCAGTTCGTATTTTCACATTTCTGATGGGATTGAGGGATCAGTCTGCATTTTCACATTTCTCTTCGGGATTGGATGAACATTTTATATTTTAACATTTGTCGTCGAGATTGTATGATCAGTTTATATTTTAAATTTCTGGTCATGATTGGGCGAACAGTTTATATTTTAATATTTGTCGTTGGGATTCAGTGATCACTTCATATTTTCCCATTTCTCGTCGGGATTGGCTGATCAGTTTATATTTTCACATATTTCGTTATTATTGATTGATCATTTTATATTCTGAATTTTTTGGTCGAGTTTTGCTGATCAGTTTATATTTTCACATATTTCGTTGTTATTGATTGATCATTTTATATTCTGAATTTTTTGGTCGAGTTTGGCTGATCTGTTTATGTTTTCACACATTTCGTTGTTATTGATTGATCATTTTATATTCTGAATTTTTTGGTCGAGTTTCGCTGATCAGTTTATATTTTCACATATTTCGTTGTTATTGATTGATCATTTTATATTTTAATTTTTTTGGTCGATTTTGGCTGATCAATTTATATTTTCACATGTGTCGAAGGGATTGAGTGATCAGTTTATATTTTCATAATTCTGGTCGTGATTATTTTATATTTTCGCATTTGTCGAAGGGTTTGGGTGATCAGCTTATATTTTCAAACACCGGCATTGGGTAATAAATTTGCATTTTAAAATTTCTGTTTTGGGATTGTGTGATCAGTTTATATTTCTAAATTTCTGGTCGAGATTGAGGGATATTTTTTCCTTTCTTGCGTCATCAGTATATATTTTAACATTTCTGGTCGGGGTTTATTAAAAGCATCTTCCAAAAATAAAATCCACTTTCCTGAATCTTAATTTGATGAATATAGCAGATTTAAAGTATAATAAATCCGATGTGAAATAACTATTTACTTAAAGTTTAAAATATCGAAAAAATGTATTTTAATCTCACTGTAGCTGTTTATTTAAGGCGTTCGCGGGTTTGAAAATTTGATGATATGTTGATACATATCTAATGTTATTCTATAGGGGCTTTAGGTTGCAAGCTTAACAATTTAAGAAAATATTCTCCGTAATCTAAATTTTATTGAATTTTAAATATTTTTGTCTGTAAATTTACTAAACTCATTCCTGGCATTTTGTGATAATGTCGTGTTTGGATGACCATATTATAGAATATCGACATTTTTATAAGTATTAAAAAATCATTTTTTTCTAAAAATATTGATGCGTGATGATTTGTACTAGTTTTCATTTTATGCCAATATCACCTGACTCTTGCAAATTTTAAAAGATTTAAAACGCCGTATAGAAAGTTAACATTTAAAACTATAAATCATTGCAATTAAAAGTTTCATGAAAAAAGAAAACAATTTTTGTAAAAATTCATTATTCATCGATTTTTCTCTTAAGACAATAGTCTCCGTAATATTTCTTATTCATAAAAAGAATCGAAACGTTTTCTAATTAAATAATGTCTTAGTTTGATTGCATTTTTTATTTTACGATTCGGAGCAGATTTTCGATAAATGTGCTACGATTTGTAAAAAAAAAATAATAAAGATTTACATTCTCCAACGAATTCTGCTTTTAACTAATATAAATTTGAAACTGAGCAAATTTTAATTTCTCAAACTTTCATTAATTAAGGTGGAGGTAACACATGTAAAAAAAAAAATATATATATTTTTACCAAGATTTTCTAAAGAAAAAAATTTCAAATAATTTCATTCCTTTATAAATTATTCCTGACTTTTTCATTAAGATCTGAAAATTACTTAAGTTTTTTAAGATTTTCCAAATCAATGAGTTTTATACCAGAAAAAAGGGCGGTAAATTTCCTAATACTAATCTTTGTTACCTCAAATGACGTAAGAAAAACAATATTTTTAACCAAGCTTTCGAACGTGTCTGAAAGAATTAAAACAAATAATGAAATAATAAAAAATATTTTGGTCTTCCAACTTAATAGTAACAAGTATTTTGATGAAAAGTCTTCGTTCAACTTTGCTATGCTCTTTTGTCAGCGAATTATTGAACATACCTGGTTTATATTTTACAGTTTCTGGTTGGGATTGAGTGATCACTTTATATTTTAAATTCCATACAGTGTTATTCATTTATTGTTCAGTATAACTACTCAATCATGCAAAAAGGGTTGATTTGCATTGTCTCAATGTAATCATTTGCACAGTACTTATTGAATCACTCTTCTTTCTTAGCCATGTATATTGTGTGCACTTTAAAAATTAAAGTTTCCTAATTCTACGTTTTGTTATTTGGTTTGTTCATGTCTTCAAATTGATTTTATTTGAACAGTTCCGAATGTATGACTGTCGTTACTCTGCCTTGGTGATTCTGGTGTTATCATTATTCACACTTTTCCGATAGAGAATAAGCAAAAAACACCTTTGCACCTTCAGTCACTTCAGAAGAATCATTGCATTTTTCTTTTGTTCAGAATTTTAATTCTTTGTCGTATTTTGTCGTATAGTACAAGTTCTCGGTCGACTAAAAAAAAACACGCTTCTTCTTTTATTTAATATATTTTGTTTTTCAATGTTTTTCTTTTTGTGTCTATCGCTTCTGACTATATAAATAAATAAGTAGACTTTTTCTTTGTTAAATTCGACATCTGTCAAGGTGTGCCGTGCAGGTGCGCGTATCATATTTTTCATCGACGCTGAGAGTGAGATTGACATGTCGAGTTCGAATTGCCTTCCCTTTCGCACGAATAATCTCAAAAAGCAACCAGTCTATGGAGGAGTGAAACACAACCAGACACACCATTTTTGCTAGGGTTGCGTCACGTTTTGTACTCAGATGATGCAATGTGTCTCATTTGTTTTTAATCAAAATTAATGTTTTATTTTTTTTTCTAATTGACTATTCTCTGTGATTAATTCTAGGAAATTCTAATTCTATTCTCTTTTGTCCTTTCTTCGCCATACTGAACATTATGTAATAATTTGTATCTTTTAAAATTTTTGCATCCATGTCGTCATTGAAATTATAGATCTGACTTCATCATATTTACACAAAGGTCTTTTCTAGTAGCCAGGCTTAGACAAAATTAAGTATGTTCAATGGTGATTTTATAGCCGACAAACCCTACTCTGTTAAATCACTGACACAATATGATGATTGCTTTTAGGTTTGTGTCGTACTTACAGTAAATACTGTTTCAATAAGAATACTTTTTGGCAATATCCTGGCAAAATGTCCCCCAATAAATCACTGAAGATAAAAAAATGTAATCATGATAGATGAGCCAAGTTTTAAGATTTTTTTTAACATAGTATTTTTGCCAAAGTGTCGTTTCTTCAAAATAGATTCTAAAACAACCAATGAGATTGTTTCAAGTTCACTTAGCAATAAGCTATTTCGAACAATTTGTAATAAGATTTGGCTTGCATTGTTTCATCCTTTGCATGAAGAGAAGTTGTAAAATTATATAATTTGCTTTCGGGTTAGTTTTAACATTTTATTCATGAAAATGGATATACATGTGCTGTAATAGTGAATGAGAACGAGAACCCGGCGAAGATATTTCGAATTCCTCACAAGATCGTTACATTCGCTTTCTCACAAATAACCTTCAGAAAGGTATGTATATATCACTCACCCTTCCCACCCAAACTATGAGTTAAATCACAGGGAAATCTTGATTCTTTAGATGTGGTTGGCAACCTATATAAGAGAAGTACAACTTTGAATTTAAAACCGTATTAGGCTCAGGTTTGGTGCATACATGAACTTTAAGTTTTACTGAACCATAATTGTAGTATAAACCATGGACTGCCTATGTAGGTGCTGAAACACAAATTTACCTGAGTTTATGGGCATGCTGGAAAATGAGATGTCATAATGAAGATGGGAAATCACACAGATTTGCAGTGTACGTTCAAGGTATAACAGCACTGATAATAGCTGCCAGATTTATTTATAATTTTCTGTTTTTTTATTGCAAGCTTCTTTTTTTAACAGACACCACATCGATCTCCAGAAGACAAAAAAAAGCAAAATTAAATTGAAATTAAGATGTAAATCCTGATAATGAGGTTAATAAAGTTTCTTTTCTAGTAATCATGAAGAAAAATAAAAAGTTGATATGTTTAATGCTGATATTGTTTATCATCAGTCATGAAAATATGACTTACAAAAATTATTATTAATGTTTTGTTTCTTTCTATCTGTCTGTCTATCTATCTAGCTATATGAGAGTGCTGAAATGTTATCAGTCTGACGTACTACACATGAGAAAATCTCAACAAAAGAACAAATATGAAGAAATATTAAATTCTTGGTCTGGCAGAGAAGTTTCCAAAAAATCTTTCAAATACAACGCACAGAGAAAATTCTGAGACATTCGTATAAAAGCTATTATTTTAATTTATGCAGTTTTTTTTTCTTTTCAATTTTCTTTCTTTGTCGAAATGTCATTATTATACTACCCCAGCTTCTCTGCATTGAATCCATTTGTTCGAAACGAGATGAAAGTAAAAATTTGGATTCTACATCCTATTCAAATATATATATGATATATATATATATATATATATATATATATATATATTTGTGTGTGTGTGTGTGTGTGTTAAATAAGATGTATTTCGGTAACATAATATTCTTTCAAACTTGTGTGGGTGATTAATATCGACAAGTTCTACTGATTTTTTTTTTTACTACATTTTTAAAATTTACGAACTGTTTGTTTTATATGATCGGCAACTTCACCTAAGTTCATATTTATTTATATTTTAGCTTATTTTTTCTCGAGTATTTTCGAATGTTGATAGATTTTTTTTCAAGTTCTCTATCTTGTGTATGTTCATAAATTTGCTTTTGGTTCCCACGTTTGCAAGAATCAATTTCAATTTTATATATATACATATATATATATATATATATATATATATATATATATATATATATATATATGTGTGTGTGTGTGTGTGTGTGTGTGTGTGTGTGTGTGTGTGTGTGTGTTGAGCATACAGTGTGTAAATCTGGAAACAGTAAATTTGAAAGCAATATGAAAAAAGACGAAATGAAAACCTGTCTTTGCCGACGCGTTTCGTTCTCTAAAGGACTTTATCAAGGGTAATGTAAGGATTTTATTTTGGGACAAATATTTTATATACAAAGGCAAACATGTTACTCTTATTTTTGATATTTTTTCATGGACGAGAGGTGATGCACTTCAAAGCCTAATAAACGAAAGTGGGGAGGAGGGAGATTTTTTTTAATTTTATGCATGTATATATAGGTAAATTCGTATTTAATTTATTTGAAATTGGGATTGATTTATGTGTTATATGTTTCAAATAGCATGAGGTTATGAATTTAACAGTTTTCTTTTCTTTTTCTTTTTCAGGCTAATCTCGTAACATCAGCTAATCTTGTAACACAGACAAATCTCGTTACATCGGCCAATCTTGTAACAGAGACCAATCTCGTAACATCGGCCAATTTTGTAACACAGACCAATCTCGTAACATCGGCCAATTTTGTAACACAGACCAATCTCGTAACATCGGCCAATCTTGTAACACTGCAATGTCTTCATACTTCAGAAATTTTTTTATTACCTTTGAAATATGAAAAGATAACCCATCATGCAATATTTAAACTTCGTTTATATCTGATAATAAGTGGTAATATATTTTACAGTGTTCAGTAATCTATAGATTTCTATCAACTTTCTTTTTCTACTGCTTTTGATATAACCTCAAACCATTAAATCAGTTTATTCTTTTTTAGTTTTTGTACCAAATGGTCTTCAGATATACTTTTCTTTCATAACATACTTTCCTTTCTTGATCTGCTCAATTGTTTTTACACAGTGTTTTCGTTTTATTCGGTATTGTTTTTAGTATAATGTTGGCTTCTTTGCTACAATGTATCCATACAGATAACTTTTCTGTAGTATCTACCTTAATGTTTGAATTTACATTTCTGTAGTAATACTTTTTTATATATTATCAGATAAACTCTTAATTTTGCGTCTGGCAAATTTTTTAGGTTGGTCACTGATAACTACACGAGATTTTTTTTTTAATCCCTTTTGTCTAAATTCGAAGATCTCACAATTTTTTTCTTGTTTTATCCAAAATATTTACAACATTAGAATGACTCTTTTGTGTAACTTAGATATCATTCACTGATATTTCATTCTCCTTAGTGATTTCATGCTAAATATTGATTTTTTTTTTTAAATTTTGATAATTTTCATCATCTTCTTCACAATCTGTCTTCCGATGAGAAACTCCATTATAAAACAAGTTAAAGGCTCGATGAAACTTACGTTTGATCATATCAGAAATGTGTATGCGTTTGTTAATCATGAGGGACATGACTTGTGCATGCCTTACTTTCAATATCGGAATCTCTCCTTGTACTGTGTCCAATTGATAATACTAAAAGTCTCAATAAAAAGTTATAAAATTCATTTTTATCTCGTTGATTCATTTCTTTTGATCAGCATATATATATATATATATATATAGAGAGAGAGAGAAAGGGGGAGGGAGGGAGAGAGATAATGATGGAAATTAAGAAGATTTGAGGTAATTATAATTAAGTAATTCAGCGAGTCTAGAAGAAACCTCAACAGAATGCAGAAAGCAGTGGAAGGCCGTTTCGTCCTATATTTGGGTCTCATCAGCAGTGTGTATCCACTACCGAGAATTGAAAGCCGGACAGTTACGTTATCAGGTAAACATCATACGAACTGTTCCCTGTTCCAACGGGCCTCAGTGACGAAGAGGTAGCGAATTAGACTCGATATAGCGCCGCTCGATCACACACACAACATTATATATATATATATATATATATATATATATAATTAATTAAGCATTAATTGTGTTATGCATGTTAGCTTGAAGAAAAAGGAGTGTCGTATATTTTGTTGTGCTGTTCTATTTTTATATACCTGAGTAAAAAATGCATGTACGGATAATAGAAACACTAATCAAATATATATATATATATAATATTAGGCAGCATATATTTTATATATAAAGAAATAATCATACATAGAATCAACCAGCAATATTAATGCGATTAATGGTGAAATCACTTCGCTAGTAGAAACATAATGTATGCATTAAAATACTGTTATTCCATTGAATGATGTGATCCTCATTTATAAAACTGTTGTCAGATGTTTCTAGTGTATAGTTTTTTAGGTTAAGCAAGTACTTTCGAAGATCTATGTCTCCATCATCAGACCGTAATATTTTTCCTTTAAAGTTAAAACTTGAAGACGAAATAATTGTTTGTAGACCGAAAGATGTTTTTTAAGAATGTGCTATTTATTGACGGTTGTACAATATCAGAACTAGAAACATCTGACGACAGTTTTATAAATGAGGATCACATCATTCAATGGATTAACAGTATTTTAATGCATACATTTTAATGTTTCTACTAGCGAAGTGATTTCGCCATTAATCGCATTAATATTGCTGATTGATTCTATGTATGATTATTTCTTTATATATATATATATATATATATATATATATATATATATGTGTGTGTGTGTGTGTGTGTGTGCGCGCGTCTGTGTACATGCGTATGTGTGAGCAGTTATATTTTCTTAAATTTTATTTACACATCGTCTTCTTTAATACTTTGTTTAGTTTAGTGATAAAAATAGATTTTATTTTACACAACAAATTTTCGACACATTCTGCTTTGTAAGGTTATTGAATTTCGTGTTGAAATCGGTAAAGAAATTATCCAGCGGAAATATCAAATAAAAATTAACAATTATATATCCAGCTCCGCATTTGATCCATACCTTTATTTTATAATAAATATGATCATCTAAACTAAATTCTAGAGCGTAATGTATGTTCTAGAAGGGTTTTTTTTATTATAAATGAAGCTGACACTAATGTTTCTTACAATAAATGAATGAATGACCAGAAGCCTGCATGTCAAAGCTAAGATATTAAACAAAGTATCCACTGGACCTGTTGACATGCAATGGTTCAAGAACGAATATTGGAATGGTGCATTCTTGAGACTGTTTTCTTTTGCATGATTCAGAAAGTGAAGAAAAAGAGGAAAGTTTATTTATTCCACAACATTCGAGAGAGAAGCCAAAAATCGGGAATAACATCGGAATGTTGTCAAAAGAAGAACAATACTGCGTTTCTAGCGTACAATGTTCAAGTGACCGCAATAAAAGTGGTCGTATGAGATGAGGAGGGTTGGCGTAGAAGCCATGCTGGCTGGCTACGTTGGAAATGATAAACATTTTCCTCTCAATATCGAGGAGTCGGGTGTAAACTTCATCCCAAAAATATTGTAACCAGAATGATTAAAATTATCTTAAAGCGGAAGAAGAAAATCTAAAGAAATGGCTTTTAATTAGTCGCAAATGTTTTACAAAAATAAAACCTTCTTCTTATTCTTATTAATATTATAGTAATTACTATAATTATTATTATAATTATTATCATCATTATAATAATAATAATAATAATAATGATGATGTTGTCCGTCCATAACATGTCAGTACTTGGGCATTTAAAGATACTGAGAAAGAAGTTGGATATTTTAGTATGTTTGTCGTGATAAAGGTACTGATCCCCTCCGAAGAAATCAGGTATAAATTATAATTAAAAAAAAATCCAGTATTAATTTAAGTGTTCTGCCTCTAAACCATTAATTCACACCATTATGTTTTATAGAAGATTGCTATCAGTGGCTAATCTCCAGCAATAAGCGGAACATATTTGATATGCATATGCAAGTGCATAAGTAATAAGTTTGTTTTTTTTATTCTTGCTGCACACGAACAATGTTTGCTAACTAGAAATTACCAAGCACACATACTCAAATGCAGATTCTGTAATAAATATCCAGAAACAATTGAACAATTGTATCAAGTTTCACGGCGTTAGCACCCACTAGATATAAAACTCGGCTCGAAAGAGTGGGCCAATATTTTCACTGGAAAACCTGTAATTTTTACTGACAGGAAACTGCCAAAAGAAGGAGGTATGAACATCACCCAGATCCGATTATGGAGAAAGGACTAGTATCAATTTTATTGGACATTACACAACACACAGACAAAACAATCAAAGCTAATCGCCCAGGCATCGGGACCAAAGAGCACCAAAGCAGAAAATGATTTCTTATTGACATAGCAGTCCCTGCAGATTTTAATGTATCTTCGAAAATCTTTAAAAAAAATACAAGGATCTTGAAATAGAAATATCAAAAATGTGAAACATGAGGACACTTGTATTTAGAAAAGATTTATTGGAAATGTTATTATAGACTCATTGAAGAGATTCATAGAAGCCAAGGCCTTAAGGTAATACACAAAATTATACTCACAATTACAGATCAAATATTACGAAGAGCTTTATCCTTGTAAAATGTGTAGGATCTTAGCTTTCTGTTGCTTTTTTATGCAAATGATCAGTGAGAAATATCATGATGCCATTTTTGACCATAGGTCTCTGGTTGGAACTTGAAAGAAAATGTGTATACAACAGATATCAAATGATAATAATAATAATGATAATAATTCGGTCTTATTCATTTGAAATTAATGGGTTACAATAACAAATTCCCCCAAACATCCAACCCTTCCCTTCAAATGCCCAAGAACTGTCGTGATGTTGACAGTCTCAAACATTTTTTTGTTGACGATAATGATTTTGCTCTTCTTGTTGTTCTTCTCATCATCATCATCATAATCACCATCATTATCATCATCTGGTTTCTGGTGTATACTCATTTCTTTCTGGGTCCCGACCAGAGACCTATGAAAGGGAATGGTATCATGACGTTTGCCACTGAGCAGTTTTGAAAAAAATATCGATAAATCCTTTCGTAAAGTGTGGTCTGTACTTGTGTGTTTAGTGTTTTGCATTTCTTTAAGGCATAGGCTAGTAGGTATGCCTCCAATGAGTTTATTGGACTATTTTCCAATCAATCCTGGGCTCCAACTACACACTGAAATTGTTAATGTCCCCATGTGCCACATTTTTGAGATTTCGATATCAATGTCCCTGTACTTTGATTGTTTTTTAAAGATCTTCAAAAATATATTGCAGTCTGCAAGACTGCCATGTCAATAAGGCGGCACATTTTGTCATTCTCGTCTCCAATCATGATGTCAACACGATTAGCTTTGATTGTTCTGTGTGTGTATTATAACATCCCATAAATGTGTTACAGGTTCTATCTCTGTAACCGGGTCTGGGTGGTTTTCATACCAATTTCTTGCAGTTTCATTTCCGTAAGCATTGCAGATTTGACCCACTCTGTCGTTGTTGTTGTTGTTATTATTATTATTATTATTATTGACCTGGTTTGTTTATATGTACATGCCGAATCATAATCAATGACTATAGTAAGCAAAGGATGTTATTTTTTGTTGTTTCCACATAAGCAAATAAAAGACAGCTATTGACAAAAAACATAAATGTCTTCACAAGATTTCGACTGTGTTTATTCAAACATTATTTTGGTTTTCCTGAGGAAATGATGCACTAGGAATGGTGCTAATTTATTTTTTCTTCTTCCTCTTATTATTATTCCAAAGTTTAGGTGAACAGGATGACTTCCCAGTATGTTTCTTTCGTTTCCTGTCCTTTATATTTCTGCTATGATAAAGCAAAGAGCTGTATAATAATAACAAGACTATCCACTTGTTAATATCATGTATCTCATAAATGACTATAAAAATGACTGGTATTTGAAGATGCAGACCATTTGTTATTACATAATCGAGAATTCATTCGAGTCTATAAAATTATAAAAACCTATATGGGGCATTCAAGTTCAAACAAGCCAGAATACCAGATCTCGCTGTCGTAATTGAGAACCAAATCTATAAAAGCAAAAATTTGCTGATTTTTCTAACCTCAAAGCAACATTGAAATACTGTGATTAGCGCGAAAAAATATTTGCGTTTGTCTGACAAATGAAACATTGCAGCACCTGAAAGAAGAATTGTAACATTTTAGGGGAATTTGGAACAGTTTTGAAAATTGAGACTTAAGGAAAAATATCAAGTATCAAGACAAAATATTGGGAGAATTCAGCTCGAATACCGATTAAAATGGCAGGGAAAATTATTTCCAATAAAATATTCTAGTTGGTACGATGTGCTCGAATTGTTCTTTCTAATAATAATAATTTGGAAACTAAACTTTTGAGGTGCTCTGTACAAACCTGGCCGAGATGAGTGAAAAAGAAAACGAAATTTTGAGCATTGTATATAGCTTGCGAAAAGTTTATTTGTACATGGTGTGGTTAACGAGTTAACACGTGAAAACAGATCTGATTTTTTTCCTTAACCTGGAAAATATTACTTATATCCCGAGGTAGCTATAAAGGCAGAAAAGGCATTGATTATCCTGGAGCAGCTGACAAGATAATTTGTCAATATGACTTCTTCCATATTTATCATTGTCTAATATGCTTAAATCGAAGAACTAAGAAATTAATGACGTAGCACAAGACTCTACAAGCAGTCCATAATTCACGGAGACAATATTGAAAAGAAAAGAAAGTGAAAGACTAGGTAATGGCAGCTATTTGTAAAATTAATTCGAAAAAAATAACATGAGAAATGTTTTTAGCAGTAAAGGAGGACAAAGGAAAGAAGAATGATTGATACACAAAGCAACACAACTCAGAAACTGAACTCTCCAAGAAGTCTTTAAGAAATATATATTATCATAGATTAAAAATCATTAAAAAATATTACGCAGTGGACACTGATACAGACGCAATAGAAACGAAAGTTACTATGCCTTCATTTCTGACATTTGTCGACATATTTCCCGTCAAAACCGCCTGCTCAAAAAATGTTTAAACATATCCTAAGCGAATTTACAAACTGGCTCAATAAGAATACAAAATGAACGACAGCGTAGGTACAAATTTATTCTTGGAACTATGCAAAGGCTTATTATTGATTATATCATAGAACATAAAAAGATGTAAAATACTCAGAGATTTTAAAATCCGGGCTACTATTATATTCATGAAAAAAAAAAAAAGAATAGGCAGGAAGATTCTATTGGCCAGCGTGAGCCAACAGCTGACTGACACGAATGTTAACTAACATGCAAAAAATATCGATAGCTGCATTCGTCACAAGTGGGAAAAAATTTAAATCTTTATGGCACTTTACTCCAATTGGCTCATTCGCTTTGCTTAAACTCAACGTTGATTCTGATTCCGCAGAACTGGGTTGGATGTGAAAAAAAATATTTGCTGTTAACATTCTTTTTTTCATTCGGTTTTTTTCCAGTTAATGAGTCCTTTTTAAAACTGATCATATTGTGTTGATTTTGTTTAGTTCTTTTTTTGTAACAGATTTAATGTATAGTATAGAGCTTAGAAAAAATTCGCAGTGTGAGATAGGCAAGATGTGGGCATGTAGCAACATCAGCACGGCAAAGGCACTCCTTTAAAAGGCAAGGAAGGGCAAAAATATTTTAAGTCAAGTGATAGCGATTGCTGTATGAGTCGTACGATTTTTGAATCAAACACAAGCAAAGCCGGGCCATGCTGCTAGTAGCTTATAAACTTTAATGCTTTCAAAACGAAACTACTCTCATTTCGCCACCACAGAGAACCCTCTCTGCTTCCCATCAGAATCGCTGATGCCCAACTTCACGAGAGCGCTTCTTTGCGCCTGCTTGGTCTCACGTTTTCCACTGACCTGAGGTGGAACAATTATATTGAATCAACAGCTTCATCTGCCGCAAGGAAAGTTGAGTTTCTGCATCGTGCAGATACATAAATTTAAAATATTTAATCCCATATATATATATATATATATATATATATATATATATATGAGATTAAGTATTTTAAATATTTATATTATTCGGACTCTGTCCTTGGGGACATCAATGACTATTTCAGTAATTATTTTTTTTACCAGAACTCATATTGTTTGTAAGTTTATATGTCCCCAAAATTCATGGCCCAGTGGATAAAAGATTCCGTTGAAGTAATTCGGTGACTTGACTAATAGCCGTGAAATTATTTCATGGTCACAGCAGAGGCGAACAAAAATTTTGAGAATTGAGTTACTAAAGAGAACTGACTGAAACTGAGGCATCGAGAAAATTTGTCACGTGGTACTAGAACAATCTATCTCTGTGGACTAAATAACGGCTTCGGTCCGAAATTCCTACGTATATCACCTGAAGTAAGCCGGAGTGAACAACGACTGAAACGTCGTGAATATCACAATGAAGATGAAGACAACCGTCCAAATAGTTTAAATAGTTTAGCATAATAATATTTAATAGGTAAAGCAGAATAATTATTATTCTCAATCAAATATGGTTTATTAGAAATACATTCAATCTAAGATTGAAAAATCTCAGTAGACGTTTGAATAACGCTTTTGTGAAAAAAAGGCTGCAAGCACATCTTGTTCAAGACCATTTTTCAATTTAGCTCAGTAAGAGCCGTACAATAAACATGAGTGAGCCAAACCAGGATCTTTTGGGGCGTTATTCAAATGACTGCTATATAACTCTTGCGATAGAGGGTATAAATTCATACGATGATTGAAAGTTAACAAAAACTCGGTTTGACCAACTAAAATTTTTACGTTATTTAGTAATTGTAGCTCGAAATGACTTATGCACTAAAATGCCGATTTGCAGGAACTTTGTGCTTCTTTTTCTAATTTTTTACAGAGCATTGACTGAACAATGGCAACAGAAAATGTAGAATTTTCAAGTGCTGTATTTTCATAAACTTATAAACGAAAACTAGAGTTATACGAAGTCAAGAGCTGGTGAAAAGTGTACGTCATATTCAACTATGAAGTGAATTGCCAACTTCTAATATGAATATTTTGAGACCAAATTTGCAGAACGTTCAGTGTATCCTTTAATAAAGACAGCTCGTGAAAATGTTGATAACGTTGACAAAATATTTGAGACTGAGGAATAATTCCAGGCATATTAAAAGGACGGGTTGGCTTTATAATTCTTTATCAGTTGTGTTTTTGTTTAATATAACGTGCCATGGCATCAGTACACAACGGAGGAAATTCAAATCCAAAATGTTATCAGGCTACTCCATACGCACGGGTAAAGTAGTGATTTTGATGACATTGTTTCTTTAGAAAGGGCCAATTACTGAATGCAGGATACACGTTGTTCTGATGAAAAATATTAGAAATTTTCTTGGAACGTTTATATAAATTTTAGAATGTGTTGAATTGTAATATAATTATGTTGAATATTATGTTCTCGCCCTCAGTCAATTCATTCTTTATCGGACTGAGAACTTATAGACAGTGTCTAGTATATGATATTTTATAGATTTTAAAATGACTAATCAGAACTTTTGAACTATTTCTCTCACAAATCTAAATTGTCAAGAGGGAGATTACAAAATTAGATCGTAATAAAATATATCTTCAAGAAATATATCGCCTCCTGCCAATACTGGCTGAATCATTCAAAACGTTAAATGAAAGTGGCATTATTTATGGCAGTGCAATACGGAGTATTTTATGAATGCATTTGATAATTATGTAATTCAATCTACTGATAAAAATCAATTCCGCATCATAAATTCTCATGAAGTAAATAATAATCTATATATAAATTCTGGCTCGGTACTTAAAATACGTGTAAGTTAGTATGCCATTCTTAGTTACAAGATAATGATCTCCTACCAGTAAAGAACAAGAGCAAATGCTTGTTCTGATATCGGCATCTACTTTGGCCATGAGTTGACCCTAAGAAAATCAAGTGGGCAAGAATTCAAATTCTTTGAATTTCTGTTTCTTTTTTTTTTATTATTCTCTTGGCAATATATTGCAATAGTGAATATTTTTGTAAGATTTTTAATTTTTGATATCCCATTCGTAAAACCTGAAAACAGGGTATTTGTTATATATATATATATATATATATATATATATATATATATACAAATGGTTGAAAACTAACTCCCTATTTTATGATTGATGGATACTCCCCACATGTAAAAATTATAGTTAGGCGTGAGGGTCTATTATACATAAAATTGGAGTTACTTTCAATTATGTAAATATATATATATATATATATATATATATATATATATATATATATATATATTTTAAAAAAAAACAGACCACTTTAAGGTACCATTATAATAATTTATTTCTTCAGAGTCCTTTTAATGGACGCCGGATCATCACTTCCAAAAATGAAATGTAGCGAAAAATGAAATTAGAATTGATGGGTAGTGTAAGTTTTTGTAATTTAACAGACAGTGTAAAAGGGGCTGTTAAAGAGACATGGTAGAGTTTAGGGAGGGATTAATTTTATATCTCTCTTAGTCATACTTAGTATTGGGGGAGGAGGAGTGACCAGACCTTGACCTATTTAGACGGTTAACTTATCGGAAGTGATATATTGAAATGTGAGGGAAAACGGAAAAAAGTAAGAGAAAAAGGAAAAGAAAAAGTGAGAGGGGAAGTAAAGAAAAAGAGGCTGTAATTGGGTTTTAGCAATTTATGTAAAGAATAGATTTTAATGCTCGATAGTTTTAATTTATATATATATATATATATATATATATATATATATATATATATATATGTCATACCTAAAAAATTTTTAGAGATTTGAACGCAAACTCAGACTAAAAGAAACATTTAATAATGGAGAACATTACAGATGACACATTAGTAAAAATAAATCCAAATTCTTCCCAAACAAAAATAATAATATAAGTGAGCTATACATATTTTTGAAAACCTCTGGAACCTCGTCGTAAGAAAAATCCAAACCATTAAACAACTTTACATACAGACAAAGATTACCTTTATAGTGCATCCGGAGAAATAACCCTATAATTATTAACGAAGCAGACAAAGGCAGCGTTATAGTGATCATTGACAAAATATACTATAAAACAAAATTTCTAGAGGCACTAGAGGATAAAAACAACTATAAATTAATCAATACGCACACAGACAAAAATATTATATAAAAATTACGAAACTGCACAACACATAAGATATTAACAAAAAAAAAAAGATTTCTTAATAAAATTCGTACCAAAAACAAGCAATTTTTACGGACTACCAAAAATTCACAAACCGATTGAAATAAAAGCAGCAATTCAGACACAATATTCTGAATGTATTAACATCGCAAATCCCAGTCACATTACATTCGGACCCGTAGTAGCAAGACCAGCCTGTCCAACTAGCAGACTCATTAACGTAATAGACAATACTACAACCATTTACTAAACAGATTAAAATCTACATTAGAGACGATATTCCCTTCCTTACCTCCATACCACAAAAAGTAGATCCGGGAACACTTATGGCAATTTTTGACATTAGTAGCCTGTATAGCATGAATTAGGTAAACAAGTAATCTCATTCTGGATTGAAATCATTCAGAAACACTACATCCCGGATTCACTAAGGAAATCATTATCGATAGTATAGACCTAATTCTAAACAGTAACGCTTTTGAATTTGACAAAACTATATCCAAACACTCGGTACCGCAATGGTAACGAAAATTGCACCAATATATGCCACACTAACATTAGATTACTTATAGGAAAACTTGTATTAAAAGATAGAACAAACAACACTTCACTAAATCTTGGAAGAGATACTCAGATGATTGTTTCATTTTCTGGAAATCCACATGGGCCGATATTAACCAATTCTACACTACTCCAAAACTTAAACCCGAAGATCAAATTCACCTAAGAATATAATTTTAACGAATTGACATTCTTAGATATACTCACTAGAAATATAAACAACCACATAATCAGATATCTACCACAAACCTACAAACACCCAACAATATCTTCATTTCAAGAGCCATCACCCAAAAAGATGTCTAAAATCTATCCAATTAGTTTATGCGGCAAAAATTAATAATGCAGAGATGCTTGATCATATATATATATATATATATATATATATACAGTGTAACCTGGATAAAAAATTCGAGACCCGGATATGAGAAAAACCCGGATATAAAAGAGATTTTCTCTGGTCCCAAATTAAAGCCTGTGTTAATGTATATAAAAATAGACCAAACCCGGATATAAAAAACCAGATATAAAGACTTCTTCTCCGGTCCCGACAACTCTCATATCCGGGTTACACTGTATATATATATTCCTATTTTGTGTGTGTGTGTGTGTGCGTGTAATGGAAGCATTATTAAGAAAAAAGAAAACACTCAATAATATCAACTACGAAAACGTCCACAATGTGCTGACCGTGTTAGGAAAATTAAAAATTCCTATAACTCTAGATAGTTACATAAATCAATCTATACATTCAGTTATAAATAAAAATAAAATAATCCTTGATAATGGCTGACTATACTAGACGAAGGCGCTCGGGCATACAAAACATTCGGTCAATTTCTATATAATTTATGTCCAGAAAATTATAAGAATACGAGAAAAATTAAGTAAAAACTTAGTCGCAGTACATTGTCAGTCGTTTTTAATTAAACTTTGACATATATATGTTATAAAGTTAATCTGGTAAAAGATAGAGGGAGTTAGGTGACAGGGCAATGGTGAATGTCGTGATATAAATGGAGCAGAAGGTTGCAGGAAGTGAAGTTTATCAAGATTAGATATGATAACAAATGAAGCTTGACTTGAAGTGATTATGATCGTAGTAATGCTAGTAAGGTTTGTCATGTCGAAATATTTTCTATTTTGCATAACGCGTGTTGGGTAAGTTAATGAAGTCGATATCAACAAAGGGTCATAATTTGTAAGAATCTGAAAAGGCTTCGACTAAAATTCCAAATGTTTTCAACAAAACAATATAAAACGTTATTGTTTTCAAGAAATGTCATTAAAATTATTTCGGATTTGCTTCAAATATATTTTCTCCTCGGAAAATTATTCTTTAGTTGAATGAAATAGGAATATCTGCCTATAAATTCATACACATGGCACAGTGGATAAAGGCGTTGGTGAGATCCAGTGACAGGACCCAAAGAGTGTGAGTTCAATACCCGGTTAAGGCAGTGGAGAACTTAAAGATGGCGATAACTGACATCCATTGAAAATGGCACGTGGAACTAGAACAGTCTACCCCAGTGAGCGAAATAAAAGGTTCAGTTCGACATTCCAACCACCCGAAGAAGGAGCGTTCAACGGCCGAAACGTTGTAATAAATATGGCAACAAAGATGAGGACGATAGTCCGAATAATGGAGATAGGAATACATTTTCAGCTTTTAAATTTTAGGAAAAATAATAATTTTATTTCAAATTACGCGGGATATGACACTCTTTTGCTTTGATCGACTATATTAATATAAAATACATAATTATGGCACGAGGTCGAAAAAGGTGAGGGGTCGAGGCTGGTCATCACTAACTATCTTATACCTAGCTAATCAGAATCACAACCCATTCACTCATTACAATTTGCGCATTCACCATAAAAACTCGCCCGTCACCAGTCAATCCTCCATACATCACAATCCCGCATTCTCTCAAGGGGGACCTACAAAATGCGCCCCATGCCATAATTTAATGATAAAAAAAAATTTATATATGAAAAATCTAATGATGAAGAATGAGAGGGGAGGGAATGAAACCCAAAACAAACCAAATATTAACACAGAACAAACTAAACATAACTGATATTAGTAGGACCCGTCCAACCCTAAAAAAGAAATACCGCTGTATTCTGCACATTGGACAAAATCAAATATAGCTTTACTTTCGAACTATTTCATTTTTGGAGGAGATTTGCATATACAGGAAAGATATTACCTAAGAAAGAGTCGTATGTAAAGCATTACGATGGATTTAATTTTATAGCCGTTTATGTTATATACGTAAATAACCGGTGGAAGAGGCCAACGCCAGTTGGGCTGGCGTAACCAAGGCGGACCTTGACAGACTGAGAAGCCGATAAAATGAAAGAAAGCCAGGTTTAAGATCTGTTCATATATATATATATATATATATATATATATATATATATATATATGAATAAGATAAAAGAGGAAAAAAATACTTAAAAATGAAGCGTTTCGACCTCTGAGAATCTCTATCAAAGTAAATGTTTTGCGGGACTAAAACGTCATATGAGTGTACACAGGGAGAGGCAAATTTTCAACATAAGTATCACAGACAAACCTTATAAAAACACACACATTCAGTTAAAAATATAATAAGAAATAAAATTAACCTAGAAAATGACTAAAAGAATAACAGAAAACGTTTGGATATGCAAAACTTAATCGCAGTATACCGTGTCAGTCGTCTTTAACGAAACTTGAATATAAGAGCGGTTGCTGCTCAAATATATATATATATATATATATATATATATATATATATATATATAAGATCAAAATAAATTATAAAGCATAAAATAAAGTAGCTTCAAAAATTTAATTAAGCCGATGGGTCAATGCCAAAGTTATTTAAACCTGAATATATCATGGTAATATTATTAATATGAAAATCCGCTCCTGAGACTTTCATGTTATCATATCAAAATCCGGTAAGTGTTTCATGCAATAAAAATCATCAGGGTGAGATTTTATAATATTATTAGATTGCGATACTATTATATTATCATTATATATATATATATTATATATATATATATATGGGGACTATCTTTTTAGAATTGAGCGTTGTCAGTCATTTAAATTGTTTATTTGTACAGAAATAAGTGATCAAAAATTCGCCTTGCTTTCAACCGTTCTCCGATGGCTCGGGGAAAAAATTTCCGACTAATAACAAATCAGTCGGGTTTCGAACCGTTTTGAAGAAATCGGATGTGTAGTCCCCGTGATGAGCTGAAGAGTCAGTATAAGAACGATAGAGAGGGACTATTTGGTTATAAGAGATACAAAAAAAAAAAAATCAACCGATGCAAGCAGGCTTAGCGTTAAATTTAAATTGCTAAATGTTTGACATCTGGTTTATGTAGATGTATCATCTGGCTGACCACAATCAGATTTCTATTGCATCTGTTATTTTATTTTTTTTAACGCTATTGATTTTATATATCAAACATTTTATAAGTATTAGTTTCGTGAAGAATGAAGATATGTTGCATGATTCTGGACGTAAATTTTACATGGGAGAAATTAGCACATTATCAATAGATTTTGCCTTAATAAATTACTTTCTCCAATTAAAACTGCATTCATTAGTACAGTAAGTTAAAATGTCATAGTTCATTTAACTGTTCTAGGCTTTCAAAATATACGATGTAACGTACTAAAACTTCTTACTTTTTTTAATATTCCTCACTCCCATTTAATAACTGTGATCTAAATTCTAAGGTAGTTACCACTTTCAGTGTAAATCGCTTTATTTGAAGAACTATGCACCTTACATAGTTAGTTTTTAGTGTTTTCAGTCGAAACACTCACAAAGAATCTTTATTTATGACATTATACTTAAATTAATTGTTTCGATCCAAGTCAAAACTTTAGCATATTTCATGAATGTTTCCTGGCAAATAATATTAAAACATTTACTCAAAAATAACTCGGTCACCATAGTAAACCAGTTTTCGCCGAAAGGTTGACCAAATTAACTGATACGCATTTAGAAAGAAACAATGAATTGCGCGGTTCACTGTAACTAGATGAGGAGAGAAAGAGTTGAGAATGAAGCTGCGTTTCCATTCAATAATACAACTGCAATGCGGCAATGCGCATATGTGTGGCTACCTGCACACGTAAAAGGTGGACGTGCGACAACCGCCGCCGCTCTAAGAACATTTGCGGGCATTAATGCTTATTGTATTCCAAATCCCCAATGATCAAGCTAATCATAGAAGTGCTTAGATGAAGAAGTCCTGCTCACACGACAACCATCTCTAAACACAGTGCAGTTAAGATCTAATCTGATAGATTTATAGATCCTTACAACTATAGTGAATTGGAATACTCAATTCCTTAAATATGTGAAATCGTATCGATTGATCTAAGCTTAATGAATATTAATAACCTTAAGGGATCGCTCCGCTAGCAATGCCTAGTAACCTAATCAAACTATTACTGTAAAAAGAATTTTGATCTTTATTATCGCCCTCCCCTTCATTTTATTCCATTATAAGCTTAACATATATCGATAACGTTAGGTTGCCTGTTTAGCGAGCAATGACTATCAGTTTGAATATATGCTGGGTGTTCTAGGGCACCTCATTCCTAAACAGTTTTGATAACTTATTTGTCTTGAGTTCGATCCTCACTGATGAACCTACTTTCGGCCTTGTGCCACGTCTAAGCTACGCTTGGAAAATCACTATACCGGGCGTCTTATATTTGTAGCATTAAGCCGGACGAATATAATATGGAGGTCACGTCAGAATTTGCGACACGCTGCTTTTGGAGATTAGAGGAAAATTGCAACTTAACCCCAATTGCTACGGAGTAACAAAAATGTTATTTTAAGTTACAAGTCATCTTTTGATTACGGTAGCTTCTCAGTAGTTCCTCTGTAGGAACCTCAACGCTGCATCAATTGACTGAATCGTTAACAGGAAATTTCCCCCAGATATCTTTTTCTGTCGCTTTATTTTAGGGAGAACATACTATTTCCATCGTTTCTTTTTAAACGTGAAAAAAGTGAGAGATGTATTTTGAGAGGATGAGAGAAAATTTTTGGAGAACAACACCTAACAGGTCGGCTAGCAACTATCCTCTCCTCCGTGTTCAATGTGTTTTCTTCCTGAGATCAAGTTTACACAAATCTTGGAGACGTCTTGAACGTATAAATTTGTTGTTTGTTTCTCTACTGCCGCAGTAATATTTCCGCTACCCTGATTTTTCTTGAAATCTTTTTCAAAATTTAGACAAAGACAGCATTGATCAGATTTCATGTGTGTGTCGGAAAACACCACCCCCAAAATTATTTTGGTCTGTTTCGTACCAAATTTCAAAGTAGTACTGTTCATTTGGGAATTACAATTGCGACAATGTTTACTACTTTTACCATTTTAGTCTTGCCTAATCATTCTGGAAGTGTTACTCGGCAATCTACAATCTCATCGTTAATCTGGATTTTTATATATAAATATAAGCTTTTTATCTAACAATAAAATTGTTAAAGAAGCTCTCTCTTCATAAATTTCAAGTTTTAAAGCTCACTTCATATCGGAAAACTTAGCTTGCCAGTTTAGGGATCAACGTCCGTTAATATGAATATTCAACGCCTGCCTTAGACTTGCAGCTTTGATAAGTAGTTTTTAATTAACTTTTTTAATCATTTATATTATTTACACGCGGACTATTGCCCTCATCTTTCTTGTTTTTATCAAAACGTTTAAACTAATGACTCTTACGACCTTAATCCGATGCTTGTCGATTAGGATAAAATTCAAGAAATTTCGAAATAAAATATCTTCGGTGTGGATTGTTCTCGTGCTGCTGCTTATGTCTAAGTGTATCACGTCTAGTTATTATTTTAGGGCTCCTAAATTAGATTAAACGATGGGTACAATGGGAAATTTCCTGAAGGTTCCGCGAATCAACAAGCACCAGTTAAAGAAATAAGGACACAACAAACGAAACTTACTTATAATAATAACAAAGATAAGGACAACTCATCGAAGAAATTCAGACAGAAAATATAATAATAATAAGAAGAAGAAGAAGAAGAAGAAGTAGAAGAAGAAGAAGAAGAAGAAGAAACTGAAAGAAACTGGTATGAACACCACCCAGACCCGGTTACGGAGATAGGACCTGTTACAATTCTATGTGACTACACAATACACACTGACAGAACAATCAAGGCCAATCGGCCAGATATTTTTATTAAAGACCACAAACAAAAACAGTGCCTCCTTATTGATATGGCAGTCCCTGCTGACTGCAATGTATCTTTGAAGACATTCAAAAAGTTGTCACAATACAAGGACCTTGAAATAGAAATCTCGAAAATGTGGCATATGGGAACATCAACAATCCCTGTTGTAGTTGGAGCCCTAGGACTGGTTGGAAAAGATTGCACTAGCCTAATTGAAGGGATTCCTGGAAGTCCATGCCTCAAGGAGATACAAATTGTTCTGACAAGTACAGCCCACACTTTACGAAGGGCTTTATCTATGTAATTTTTTTGTTTTTTTGTCAGTGGAAAGTGTCATGACGCCATTTCTAACCTTAGGTCCTTGGGCGGGACCCGGAAAAAAATGTGTAAACGCCAGAAATCAAAGAAAATAAAAAAAAAATAATAATAACAATAAATCATTAACCCATGAGATACACGTATGATGAAAGATAATGTTAAATACAAAAGTAGGAAATCAACTAACCTAAAAAACACTAAATAAGCGGTAAACCGTTTGCATTGGCGTTACTTTTAACTATGTCCCTTATTTTCAGAATTTATATATAGCTAATAAACACACTCCTTAGCCAGGTAGGAGGTAATGATTATTATTTTTTTCTGAGTAGCCATGTTTTTTCTATTTCTCAAAGCCAACAACACGTAAGCAATTATGGAAAAATAAAGGTGTTCCTCCTAGCCAGATAGCCAAGTAAATATTAAATTTACTGATCCTCTCCAGTGGATGTCTGGGCTTTTCCAATCATGAAATCAAACTCACTAGACTGCATCACGCTGAGCGCTAAGGAACCAACCACAGACAAGACCTTCCAGCAAATTATCAATATATTAAATTTTCAATCATAAATAGTCAAACTATGCAAGGGATTTGCCGTTAAAATTTCTAGTATTTCCAAGATTTTTTCATGTTTTAATAAGAAAAAAAAAAGCTGTATTTAGTATATATATTAGTATATATATATATATATATATATATATATATATATATATATATATATATATATAGTAATCATTTGGAAGTTTACTCAGCCCCGGGAAGAGAATAAATAAGGAAGCCCGCAGGTGAAAATTCGCGAAGTACCAGGAAATATTGGAAAAATGCAGAATGAAAAAATGAAAAAAAGTTGTTTTGATGCCGACGGATTTCATTATGCAAGTCTTTAACCAAACTGGGATTAACAAGCAGAGAGGGAAAAAAAAAAGTCTATTCGCTTAATTACGGAGGCATGGGAAAAGCTTCTAAGTAGTTGTGGATCAAGAGAGCTAGTGATTGACACGCTATTAGTTGATTAATCAGAACTATGAGTATGGTTAATTTATATATATATATATATATATATATATATATATATATATATATATATATATATATATCATATATATCACTTTTTTTCACCCTCTGAATCATTCCTGAAATCAAGAAGAAACGCACTTTATTTTAATTTTAAATTATTTAAAGAACTGATTCTGTTTTATTTTTACTTAGAAAAGGTATTTCTTTTTCTTTTTTAAACGCATTATTTTTTTAGATTTTCGTTTTAAGAACGTTATTTATCAACTTATTCAATTTCGTATTTAAGTTGGATAGTTATTTAGATAGAGTATGGATTATTCTGTAGTATTTTATATATAAGGCTGTCTAACTTGTGTTTTTTGTTTTCTTTTTTATTTCTCCTGGAATAACTACGGCTTAAATGATAACCTTTAAAGGGTTATTTATGAAGGTTTTTCAACGTTAAAAGAAATTATTCCTAAAAAGAGGGAATATTTGTGGGTGTGTCGTGTTTACCCGCGTCCATTGGTGAGTATACCATTTTATTCTTTTAAATGAAGAAAACTTACCCGTTGAAGATCATTCTGTGCGCCCAAAATTTGTCTACGAGCTCGTCTGCTTCCTTTCTTACATTCTGATAATTGACCATATCATATTGGAGGAATCCAAAATCCAAAAGGAGAAAAAACGCGTTCATTCTTAATATCGAAGTGTTATCAATTAAGTTCCCCCCCATAAGAATGGCCTAGTCCAGGGTTCGGGCTTTCCAGGGTTCCAAAATTTCTTTTAAAGCCATTTGCATGCTTCGATTGATAACTTCACACGGCCAACTTCCCTAGTTTGTTTTTGTCCCCTGTTTAAATCTCGGCTGGGTCAGGCTTTGTTTTTTTTCCCATTCCGTCTTTATTTTTCCACCACCCAATCCATTAGCGAGTGTGCTTCTAAGATTCCGCCTATCGGCAGAATACACTAGCCGCTCTTATTATTTTGAAATAATGGTTGGTTCCTACTAACATTTGTTTTCTTTTTAGTTTTATCTGTGTTACATTTTAGTATTTTTTTTCTGTGTTCATCACCACATCATTTCATGTATCATAATTTTTTTTTATATATATTTGGATTTTACAGACTTCTGAATTTTTATGTCATTGTGGTGTTTTTTAGGTCCCCGGCAAATATGTGGCGAATGAGTAAATTGTAATGAATGAATGTGTTGTGATTCGGATTAACTAGGACTAAGATAGCTAAAGATGGCCAATCTCTCCCGCTCCCCCTTTTTTGGCCATGTGCAAAAATTTCTGTTTCATCAGAAATAAATATATTGATAACTTCTCACGGCTCATTGCGCGGTCACATGTTCGTATTTGAGCACTCTCAACAGGGTAACCTGCGTAAAGGAGTTTATTGATGGATAAACTCGAAAATCCTAAGATTCCCACGGGCAACATCACCGATGATATGGCTACCATTATCCGATAGAAGTATGTTTTTAAAAATCAGTACACCTAACAGATTTTCATATGACTATCTGATGAAATCCAGGGTGGAGGGTATAACGACCAAAACAACAAAGATGAGGACAATAGGCCACATCTAAATAATATAAGTTATTGTAATTTTCATCATAGATGTTCAGACAGAAAATATATGTATTTTTGGATAATAATTGAGTCCGTAAAAATTGCGTCATGTTTTCCGATATCTTCCAATTTAAAAAACCATTTGTTTGGCCGCCTGGTATTTAAGAAATGGTCTTGATAGGCATGCATTATTATATCTAATATAATTAGTCATTTATTTGGTTTGATCAGGAGCGCAATTCCGTAGGGGGCACGTAAATTCAGAAATAATATTAGTTCTCTGTAACTTACATCTTGCAGGTACGCTATTCCATATAAGGTTAGCTATTTTAAATTTTCATAGTAGATAATTTAATTATCATATTCTGTTTGAGTATATATGTTTGTTTTTATCAGTATATCAACCCGTTATGGGTCATTTAATGCTGAAATTTAATTTTCTTGGGATCATTAATTTCTTTTACAAAAGTGTACTGCTTGTAATTTGCTTCTGTTTTTATGGCAATTTTTATCTATTTTTTTTCAAAAATATATTACTGGAACATTTTTTTAAGATGAAAATGTATTGCTTCTATTTTTATTATAAAAATATTCATATTTGATACTTTTCTTTTTCCCATAGATGTGATCCTAACAGGTGCTACCACCCCGGGTCAGGGTGGACCTGGGAACTGCAATTGAGACGTGGTTTCACGCACTTCAATCTTCCGATCAGAGGCTTTCCTGCCGGATATAGCTTTCATCATTGTTCTTGTCGACTGTGGTTGTGTATTTCTTCATCCCAAGAATTCAAACAAAGATTTTTATCTATTAATGGCTTTATAAAAGCTGTTCTGTCTTAAGTTTAAACTTTTAATTATATTTTAAGAGACTATATGAAGTTTTGGTTTTGAACAATATTTAAATCATAATTTTATACATTGACTTCATAATACTTTAACATACATTCAAAAAAAGACCTGAAATGTGTATAACTGCGAAAACACTATTTTATAGAAATAAAACTAAGGAAAATATCCCGCTGGACAGCAGAATGTTTAAGTCGGTCTCTGCAAAGGAGCAGCTAAATTAACTCAAGAATTGCACATGTTTAGATAGAAACACTGTCTTTTTCACTGCAACTACTTCAGGACAGATCGAGGAGAAAAATAAAGCTATCTTTTCCTCCATTAATACAACCAACTGTATGCGTGCTTGTGCCTAAGCTTGTGAAAAGTGTGTGTGTGCTGGCGAGGGTTAGTGTTCCTCCAAGAATAGTTCAGCGCATTAGTGTTTATCCGGCTCAAAATTCCCAGTGGACAAACCAATCACAATGGTGCTTAGATGAAGTAATCATGCTAGGTCGGTAACCATCTCTAAACACAGAACGGTTACGATCTATGCTAGTTGGAAAGAAAATAGTTAGCGTCGAAGGCGAGGAAAGTTAAATCGGCATCATCTTCTAATCCTAGTTGGCTCCGAAAGAGTCATTCCAAGAAGGTTATATCCGATGGGTCGGGTAAACAAGATTTGTGAAATTGAAACGGTGTTCTTGAAATAAGCGACAGGCATATGCAAGATAGAACATTTTGTATAGTGTGGTAAAATTACTCTAGGAAGTAGCAGAAATATACGCGTGATGTTCAAACGATTTGGTTATTTATGAGCGAGAAAATATTGAGTGTGATGAATGTCATGGCTAAAGATTTTGATTACCAGTTAAAAAGAGAAATGTTGAGAGAGATGATGCGTAGAATGAAATATATATATATATATATATATATATATATATATATATATATATATATATATATATATCATATATAGATTCCAGTCGAATCCATTACATTCACTTACATACTACTACCCTTGGGAAAGTTACTAATCCTATTCTTCTCTCTCCAACTATGGTAAAATAGTAGGGCAGACTGAATTCTATAGCCTTGGTTGACAACTGGTCTAGGAGAAGGACAACTCAGAATTCAAAACCTGCGGAGACGATTGTGAAAGACATTGCTATTAAGCTTTTATAATTTATAAATTCTTATAAGTGATTTATTTTCTGGAGATAAGTTGTTTTTTGCTTTATCGTTTATCAACCCTTCACGGATCGTTTAAAGACGAGACAGCCTTATATTTTGTAAATTTGATTTTTTTCTGAATAATATGGTATCGACTAAGTTTGTTGGTTTAGATATTAGTTTTCTTAACTGTTAGCTTCTTATTTTTTGTTATAGACCCACTGTTTTGAAAATATTATATCATCCATCGTTGCTCTTTCAAAGAGGTTCTTTATTTTGAAGCATGTTTTCATACATTGAGCAAGAGCTGTAGACTCAATCTAAACATGTTTTATAGAGTCTGCAGTTTAACATGTTGAGCATAGTGGTTGTTCTTCCCCTTTCAATAAATACGAGTGTGTGAATCTCGTGTGACAAATGCACAAGCGAGCCAAAATTACCTCTTTTCGCTATTTGCTGTATCCTGCTTTCCATTCTCCAAATATTGGTTTGATTTGCAGAAATGGTACCCTCTTACTCCAATATTGTTGTCATTTTGTTTGATAAGCCTGTTTATTTGGCTCTGAGTCAGCTTTGTCGTTTCCAATTATTCCATTGTGACTTGGGATTCAACACATCCCAACATCTTTCGATATGGATATTAAATGGAGTTTATTTAGGAACTAGATTATCAATGCGTTGTCAAGTGGTTCGTTGTTTAGTATTGTTTAAACTGATAGTGAATCAAAGATTGTAAATTTGTTGTCTTTATTTGCTGCAATAATGCTGCGCGCGAGATCTATGGCAAAGGCTTGAGCATTGAAGAGGGATGTTTAATACTTACTGTCTTCTGGGATATTGCTTTATATTCTATTGCGTTTCTGTTTGAACCCCTCTGTAAATATTAGCATGTGTCTGGGATAGTTTTCTTTAATTTTACCTAATTCTTCCTGAATCTTAAATCGATGCATATTTATTTTTGGGAATGTGTATAAGTCCGATATCATTTTTGAAGACCGATGATTCAAGGAGGAATTCAAGGAAGGTTAGGAATGATATTATCATAGATTTTGCAAGTTGTATCTTTGAATTCTTGATAAGGGGTTCCATTCGAAGCCCGAATGTATTTATAGTGTTTTCTTTTTCTTAATAAAGGTTTGTGTTGTGGAAGGAATGTATTTTTGTAGGAAGTGTCAGATGAACAGGGTTTTAGTTTTGTACAATACTGTAGTGTCAATTTTTTTACATCTAATATTTGGAGTTTTGTCAGCTTCTGCATATAAACTTTCAACTGATGAGGTTTTGAAAGCTCCAAGCACCAGTTTCAATCCTCCGTGGATGGTAGAATCAAGGGGTTTTGAATAGGATCGTCTTGATTAACTCTATTTGATGTTACCATAGTCTAGTTTTGATCGAATTAATCCTGTAAATTGTTTGTAAGGTTTGCTAGTCTGCCGACTCCTCTTCATTCTGTCACCACATGAAGTATTGATTTACTACGTTTCTTTTTTTTAGATATTTCAGACGTGAGGATAAAGGTAAGCCATATGCTGATATACAACTGGTATTTCAGTCTCTGCTCGTTTCGAATAGGATCATTGTTTAGTTGTATCTCTTTTTTTTTTCTTTTTCTTTTGCCTTTTTAAAAATGTCCCATCTTACAATCGGATCCCTCGAAGCAAAGCGTTATAACAACCGCAAAAATATTTGCAACGTCTGCCAACAGGAAAAATTAGCAATAAAATTTCCGGACCCAAAGAACCTTTTGAACAAGAGAACCGAACTTTTGAGTCCTTGCATGCATATTAAGAAATTCCTCTTAAGAACATATATGGCTGGGTAAAAAAATGAACATTTCAATTAACCTCCTCACCAATACTTTTATAATACCAATGATTTTCTTCTCTCCCCCTTCTTCTTCTCCCTACTTCTTATTTATATAAAAAGAGTCATGAGCCTAGTCTCCTCAGATCGATATATACATATATATATACCTGGGAATAAAGACTTTCAGACATATCTAATCTGTCAATTGTATACAACTTCTTTCCCAAAGAGAATAAGCGTCGGCGATCTGGGGCAAGAAGCATCCTTCTTCAAAGTTCATTAACTGGCGCTACACAATCGGAAACAATACTAAATAACAGAAAGCACAAAACTTGACGAATTTCAACAACAGCTACAACTAAAATGGATATCACATGTACTCCGATTAAAAATAATGACATGATAAAAAGAATTTTACTCATGTAACAAAAAGTTTAGAAATGAAGGTAAGCCTCCCTTACAAATAAGAGTGAACTTGATAATATTCTACTGAAATATATATTTTTAACAAAGATTTGATAAATTTCAAACGATAGTAGCGCTGACTGTCAATTAATGACGAATGTTTCCTTATTAGGAAACTGCTTATCATCATCAATACCATCAAACCCGTCTTCTGCTACAATATCCAGTTATTTAAATTGCTGTATCTGCTTCTGACGTCTACAATACATAGCTCATTCCTTTAGTTGGTCTTTCTTGCTTTTCTTTTAATAGGCTAATTTTTCCTTCAATTTTCTTTCTGTGTTTGCTCTACGAAATATTCATTTTCAAATTGCTTACAGTCGGACTAACCGAGCACGAACTCAGTTCAAAGGTTTAATTGTATGAAACCACTTGATGGTCATATTGAGTGGCTACTAATTTGATATTAATTGTTAATATTCTCAGAAGACGAGATTGAATGGGTGAGAGAAAATAGAAAAAGATATGAGTTAATAATTATTTTTAAAACAATAAAATTACCATAATTCCCCGATGTATAATACGCACTTTTTCTAAAATGTAAGCAAAATCAGGATTGTGTATTATGCATAGCTACAAAATTTCTTTAAAAAATAGCCATAAAATAAGAATTATCATAAAACTATTTTTTTCAAAGCATATCACCCCAAGCAAAGCGAGATGCCACTAGCACGCAAACAGAGAGTGGGAGCAGGTATAAAGATGCGTGATAGAGGTAAGGATGGAGAGAAGGACAGGGAATAGATAAAGGCATTTGGAGATGTCGATTGACATTGCATTTGAATAGTTGGAGATTATAGCTATCAGGGAAACAAGTCATAGAAACGGAATTTCCCTAGACGGCAGGTGCGAGACATGAAGCTATTGGAATAGATGAGACGGCTACATTTAACCGTTTCGACATTGAAATTTTGCAACCGAGATTCCAGCCTAGTAGCACGTTTATATTCCTGCAGTCTGGGAACTAGCGAAAGTAGCTCGCCGGAGCAGTTACTATGAAAATATTTGTAGAGAAGACAGAAGGAGGCGACGGCACGTGTGTGAGAGAGCGACTGTAGACGAGATGCTAGATCTGGGCCTATCACATTGCATATCCGTCTCTGGATTTTATCAAGGACCTTAAGACGAACAGCGGGGGCACCTGACCATTCACTTATGGTAGCAGTATTCCTTGCAAGGGCGAATGGTTGATTTATAGATTTGAAGAATGGACTCGGGCGAGAAAAACCTTCTGGCGCAATACAGGGAACCAACTTTCCTTGCGGTGGATGAAGCTATTGCTTCAATGTATTTGTTCCATCTCAGGTCAGCGGACAGTGTGAGACCAAGCAGCCGCAAAGAGGTTGTCTCGTAGAGTTGAGCATCAAACATTCTAATGGGAGGCAAGGATGGTTCCCTGTGGCGATTAAAAGAGAACAGTTTTGTTTTTGAGGCATTAAAGTTAACCAACCAATTCCTGCCCCAGTCAATAACTGATTGGTGGGGGTCGTTTTTGAGACTAACGGGCAAGTTAGTTTTGTCTTCGATACCAGATTTGCTTTTGAGGCAGGAGTAAATAGTAGTGACGTCTACATAGATGCCTACTTGGGAATGATGACATTGGGAAGATTGTTAATGAAGATAAGGAACAGAGTAGAGCCCGGGATAGAGCCTTGTGGAACACCTGCGTTCGTGGGATAGGAACTGGAGGAGAATCCGTTAAGGACAACATTCATTACACTTTTTGACAGTAATGGCCGTATTAAGTCAAATAATCGACCTGAGATTCCGTATCCCTGAAGCTTACGAAGGAGACCCTCATGTCAAACCCTATCAAACGCTTTAGAGATATCTAGAGCCACGGCACAAGCTTCTCCGTCATTGTGAATTGCTCGTAATGAAATTGGAGAGGTACAATTTATAGGGGTTGATTAACCAAACAAGGGGTGCGTATTATTTATGAGTAGACGCATTTTTCCACACATTCAGCACAATTTTAGGTGTATGTATTATGGATGAAGACGTATTATACATGGGGAATTATAGTAATTTTAAAACAGTTTCGAATTAACTATCTAAGATTAAAAAAAAGAGTTTCCTCACACTATCCATTTCTCGGAAACAAGGCATGATTAATCTGTTAATTTTTTGACCCCGAGCAATTAAATTTAGGATTTTGTTTACATTCCTACTATCCGTCCAAAATATACAGAAAGTGTTACCCACATTCTCTTAAACAACGAAAGGCTGTCTGTGTTACACCTAAATTCCAAACTTTAGGTTTGTTTATATTAATATACTCTACCCCAAACGTTATTATCTGTAAGTGACAGATGTAAATTCTTAAAGACTGCATGTGTTTATTTAAAAATTACTTAACATTAGTCTGGTCGAAAAAAATATTTATATATCAATGTCAAATTTTAATGGGGGTTCAAATGTATAAACGAATGTCCACAAGGTCGAAATATACCCGAAGAGTTGGGCCCAACAATGAAAGCCATCAGATTTCCTACAGTCACATGCCGCCTCAGAAAACCCGCCCAAGAAACAGAGAAACTCATGCTATACCGCCTTGGATCCACTATTTTATAGCAATTACTAATAGATTTCTCAGATCATCATCCAGCGAGGAGAACTTAACACTTAACTCTCCAGTAGATAATAAAGACATTTTATTCACCAAATTTTTGTTTTATTCAATAAACCTATTGTTATAATTACCAGTAGTGTTTGTCATTTCATTGCAGGAGTCCTTATTACAGCCCTGATTCCAGACGATGTCCCGAGACAAAAAGGAAAAATTTACTATCGGCGGTGCAGAATGAACATTAGACTTCACCATTTATCCCAATATCGTAATATTTTGGGAAATCCGAATCAACCCTATCGAGACGTAATAAAGAGAAAATTGGAATTGTTAGAAAATAACCAGGAAAAACATTGCCCAATTCGCAAGAGATAATGTATGGATTAGAAATGCGACTAGAATCGATTTAGTGAAGAATATGTAAGCCACAGATAGGAATCGTTCAATGTTTGAGATGGGAACTTTGAAACGTAATAGTGTTAATGGAAACCTAATTAGGTAGCTGAAATCGTTTATTAAGCACTAGTTGCAGTCATTAGCTGTAAACGATCAATTACGTCATGGGTTATATTCCTTGATATTATCATTAGAACATGTGCGAGCCTATCTTAGGATGTTGTTACTAGACAAAGCTAAAGACTGAGAAGATTAAGACGTTGAGACAGGAGAGAACAGATTGATAGTTTTGTGGCTTACAATGTTCTCATCTTTGTTATTACAAACACAAAGCTTTAGCTGTTGTGACCCCGCCTCGCGTCGTTTTTTTTTAGGTTGGTCGATCCGGGTCATCTTCAGAAAATTCCAAATTAAAAAATTTATTTTGGATAAAGGGTTGGTTTGTTCTCGTTTCAATGTCATGTCTAAGGATATCTTGAGGACATTCGTCTAAATGTAAATAATCATAACGACTCATCTCAGAAATTCGGATGTGAAACAATTCTGTTTGTATCATGTTATTAATGTTGTGTCCGGTATAAATAAATCCTTTTAGGATTTCTAGCTTTATTTGGGCTATCTTATTGTATATATATATATATATATATATATATATATATAAAAATAAGTGAAATTAATCCTGACGTGCTTTACCGATGGATCCACAGAGAAGCGTTTCGGTCAGCAAGGTAGATTTGACTGTTTTTAAATGTTATCATGGAGAATTGTAGTTTGAAAACAGTAAAATAGACCTTACAATTCGAAACGCTCCTCTGTGGCTCATTCGGTAAAGCACGTCAGGCAATATATATATATATATTAACTGATTTGAAATATGTTTTCGCTACACAGTAATAACCATGTTTCAATATTTTAAATCAGTTAATTTATAATATTAATGTTCTGTAAATTTACATTGAGCACGATTTTGTAAAAATAAAATATCAATAAGAACAAAAGATTATATATCTTACTGTTCTTTCTTTTTAAGTTCATATATATATATATATATATATATATATATATATATATATATATATACTTACATTTACTTTGTCCTAGGAGATTTACATTCTTTCTTTCTTTCTTCATTATGTATCCCAGAAATATTAACTATTGTAAGTCTTAATTTCATTGATATCCCAAGACTCCTTACATATATCTATATCCTAACTAGAGATGTGTGGCTGGTGTAATAGGTAGCGGTTCGGTCTCAGATCCACGTTTGAATTTCATTTTAGCCTGTTACATTAATTTATGCACACATAACCTTGTGAAATGTATGTATCCATCACTTCTCCCCTAGTTATGGGTTAAATAGTAGGATAACGTAGTTGCAAAAAATTATTGTTAATTCAATATTCACTCTCTAAATTATTCATACAACCCAAAAAATATATTTTTATAAATAGTAAAAAAAAACAAAAACAAATCAGTCATACATTCAGTCCATGCTATTCTAATCAGTTATTGATAGAACACATTTCTGTCGTTTTTACTTTTACTTAGAAAAATTCGACAAATCTTGAAGTACTGGTGCAGGCAAATATGGTTATTATTTTATATTCCTGCCTCTAGAATCGTAGCGTCCACATGTATTTTATAATTCTTTATTTCGTAAGATATTCGTCGCCTTTTCAAGAAAAGTAATTAACCCTTTATTTCTTGGAAGCATAAATAAAAATGTCCTCATCTGATAATAATTTAATAATAAGAGAATTGACTCAGTACTGAATTTCTGTTTTATTCCTTCTCAGATAACGTGAGATCTGGACACGATGTCTCGACAACCCCAACGAGAAAATTATGTCACAGTACATTAAGATGATAATTTTTTTACAATCCTAGCAATATACTTGAAATGCATAAAACCCTGTCGATCTGAATTGATATCAGCTCGTATAAATAATTGTCATATAAAACATACCAAAATAATTGCTTCCTATCACAGATAATCAGCTATAACACGGGCGAGTCAGGTCTTTGCTGTCTGGGTTTGGAGACCTGTTTCCTAGTAATTTCGTGGTGCTGATTAAAAAAAAAATGCATTTTACTCTATTAGATCAAGATTTTTCACACACACAAATGTCCTTGTTTCAATATTCACTGTATTGACACCATTTCTAGAAACAGATTACGCTTCATCAAATGCATATCTTTGAAAACATAGTTTTTCAATATCATTTAAAGTTAATGTCACTATAAAAGTGAAGACAAAAGGCATGATTTAAATATCTTTAGTTAACAAAAAGAATCAAACGTGAGCAACATTCACTATTTTCAATTTAACTAGTCTTAAATACCATGCTGATGATTTAAATGTTCTTTAGAAAATTAGATATTAATAAACAACTCATTTTTGTGTTCCTTGCCATCATATGTGTCTTATATTTGTGGAATATTCTGTATTTGTCTGCAGATAGGCACACATTGTGTTTAATTTAGCGTGACTATCATTGCAAACAACTTGAGACATATTTTGTTGACCCTTTCCGTATTTCTTATGAAAATTGTTATTTCCAATGCACTCTTAATGCTGTAATTTTAAAATGAACTTCATGGTACGTAGGGAGATTTCTGAAAATCCTGTCCCCAGGTGACAACTGGTTTACAGATTCTTCAAATTTCTGAAATATGAGAAAAGAAAATGCAAAAACAGCTTCGATGTCTTCTGCACAATTTGTGGATGTTAGGGGAGGCACGGTGGAATAATGGATAGCGGCTTAGGTTGAGGAATCGAAGGGCTGAGTTCGAAATCCAGTTGAATCCATTACATTTACTTACGTGATAATAAGCTTGGGAAAGGTATGAATCCTCTTCTTAAGTATGTAGCAGGACAGTTCGGATTCTGTAGCCTTGGATGGCAACTTGTCTACCGCAGAAAGAAATGGCAACATAAAGCGGGAAAAAATCTGCCTCGTCAATCATGTATCGAATGATACATGATCGCCTAAGTGTGTATCAAGCATGGCACATAACTGACTGACTTGACACTTTACATATAGCAACGAAACAACATAACACATTTTCTGAGTTAAACATACCTTACATAATTTGGTATAAAACTGGATGATTAAGACAGAGCCTGGGTACTACATATAGTGTGTAAAGCATGTATGAAAAAAATTCAGACCGTGGACGAACGGTCAAATAAATAAACTAAGCTTTGACATTTTTATGGTGCAGAGTGAACCACAAAATCATGATTCATAGATATGTGACTTCAGCTCTAAAATTAAATCCCACGTCTTTATCCAAATCTGCTATCCGCTAATAGACCTGAAACACAGTCGAATGATTTGCTGTCATCAGAGTTAATGCCCTTTTGAAGATGATAGTCATGATGATAATGAAGTTGAGTATCGTAATTTGTTAGACGAGAACTGCGGTTCGGGAGGGGGGATTCTGTGCCCAAAGTTTTAAAAATGCAGATTTAAATGATTTATTTATAATATAGATTTATCAAAGAAGACCGCCAACCTAATTGGTTTATATAGCGAAGAAAACGGCGACTTACCTCGTCAAGCGATGCGTGTATTCTACGACGGAAAATGTGGCGAAAAAGAAAATTATTTACCAAACAAAAAGGCACGTATTCCGCATGACATGCTGAAGATGGAATATTTGAATTAAAAAACAAGTCCGTCACAGGAGTCGCTATAAAAATATTTTGATATGCAAATTACTGAACATCCTCTCCCAGCTGTCGGCGAATGGAAAAAATGCTCGGTGGATAAAAGCAGTTGGTGTTCTCGAATCGGGGAGACAAAATTCGGGTATTTTGGCTACTGCGTTTGTTGAAGGATGAGTTATTTTTCTGACTAGTTACACGCATTGTGATTCGTGAGATAGTACCAGCGAATTGAGTTTTCGGCATTTCTTTTTGCACCCGATGTTCGAGTCTGAACTTAGTGATTTATTCTCTGTAACGTGGAAATAATCTGCAACAAACATTTCCTTTGTAATCCCAGATCGCTTACAGTTTACGTTTAAAAAAATGAACCTGCTTCCAGTGGAAAGCATGTTCACGATTTACAGGCATCGAGAGAATGATTGGCTTCCATTCTTCAGGATATATAATGAGTTTGCTCGTAGCAATAATTTAAATGCGTCATTGCTGCCATAAAGTGTGAATACAGTAGAGGAGACAGGAGAAATTCTATAGCTCAAAAGGGTCCTGCTACATAATGGCAATATTGTTTCTACCATACCGAAAAATTCTCCAGTATCTGTCTATATTTCTAAGATGAATTATTATGTATATTATTTACATTATTCGGACTATTGCCCTCATTTTTGTCGTCATATTTATTACAACGTTTTGGCCGTTGTACGCTCCGGATTTCTTCAGGTAGTTTGAATGTCGAACTGAACCTTTTATTTCGCACACTGGAGAAGACTGTTCTAGTTCCACGTGCCATGTTTAATGGATGTTAGTTATCTCCTGTTAATTCCCATCTGAAAGTTCTCCACTGCCTTAACCGGGAACTTGAACAGTCTAAACAGTGAGCGAAAATTCAAGGGTTCAGTTCGACATTCCAACTACCTGAAAAGAGCAATATGAACGTACAAAAAAAAAAAAAATGTAATAAATATTCAATAACAATGATGAGGACAATAATCTGAATAATGTAGGAAAAATCTTCGTGGACATGTTAACCATTTATAATCATGACTTCATTTCTTTTGTTTTTCCTCTCATTGTTTCATATTTGGTTTCCACGAGCATAACTAGGAGTGCGTATTGAGACATTTTCGCCCCTCTCTTCCACATAATCCCCACAGCTTCAGTGATTTATTTTTACAGTTTAACAACCTGCTGTGAGTTATTTAAAGCATACAGTGCAGTTCGATAAAAGTGACTCACCTGATTTTTTTTACTAAAAATATTTTTAGTCTATTGTTTTTGGGGTTAAAATAAATTTTAATCTTACTAGTATAAAGACCACTTCCCGACCAACTAGGATAAAAGCTTATTCATCCTAAGGTTTTCTATTGATAATTATAAATTTGGATATAAATGAGATTCAGGAAAAAAACCGGGTGCAAAAAAAGTGACTCAGATATCGCATTCTAATGATTAAACTGGTAAATTTAAAGAGTCTTTGACAAAATATTGAAAACTATTTTACAATACACTCATAACAGTATTCTAGAGAATTCTAGAACAGCTTAAATTAAATCTAGACTATTCCAGAATATTTTTAAGCCTATAAGTATAAAAACAGCTTGAAATAGCCACAAGTCAAACCAAAAAGGGTCTAAACATGCATCAGAACCATTTAAGGCTTCAAAATTGCCCTCTTGGCAAAGTCTACGAAGAAATTGCAGAAATTGCTATAACCTCGCAATCAACTGTCTCTCGAGTGCTTATGGCACATAATAATGCCACTCCTGCTCCAAGTAGGAAACAAGGGGACGAAAGAAAACGATTGATGATAGAACTAGCAGAGTAATCAAGAGAGAATTTGTGAAGACTATAACTAGCCAATAAATTGCAGCCAGTCTAAGCGAAGAACAAGGTGTTAGTCTTGCCTCTTCAACAGTCCATCTGAACAAGGTTACAAATCTTTTTAGATCAAGGCTACAAATCTTATACACGAAGGTTTAAGCCGCTAATAAGCAAAGCCAACAAAGTCAAAAATTTCACCGTAGAAGAGTAGAAGAATGTTCTCTTCTCCGATGAAACGAAAGTTCAACTAAATTCAAAAGGATAAGGTGAGTCACTTTTATCGAACAGCACTGTATTTTTACATTGCAAGAATATTTTGGAGATAATAAGGAAAGTTGTAGTAATTAAACCATAGCTGGGGCCTACGGATTCATACCTTTTCCAAGGCTATTTGTGAGTAAGTAAATATAACTAAGACTGGATTAGGAACTCGGCTTTACAATTCTGAGCCTTTGGACATGACAGCCACAGCACAGCTTATAACACATAGTATTCCCAAGCGGGACTTACTTAATCAGCATGGGCTAATATGCGGTTTTACATTTCTATTTTGCTATAATATTTGTGTTGTAGTCTCGTGGAATTATAAAAGTGATCTTTTTAGAAACGATTCCTTATTCTTTTATACACAACTTGCGAAGCGCTAAATCCATATTTTCGGAAAATGTCATTTTTTTTTAAAAATCTGTGCGTGTTCGAAATACGGCTTCAAAAGAAATGTTTCTTTATTACCTTACTTAGTTGTTCTATGTCCGTGTCCTCTACAGAATTCCCTATCTATAACTGTCATGAAACTGACTATCAAAAAGATTGTAAATTTTTGATGTTTCGTCAAAACCAGAGGAGTTGACTCTATTCAAAACGAAATGTCAAACTTCAAAAACTTTATTATATATGTTTGTTATATAATATTATTCCAAGTTCTTGACATATTTCATGCATTTTTTACATCACAAATAATTCTCTGTGAAGAGCACTGTGAAGAACATACAAGTATATTACTACCTAAATTCGACAAAATATTATAACTTAAACAGAACTTATTAATATTTCATTTTTATATAAAGCTAATAACAGTTATTTTCACTAAATTAGGAATATATAATGCTCCTTGCATTTTTATAGCTTCTAATGTCTTCTAGTTTTAATATTATTTCGCAAATTTTCGTTTGCTGCTTTATACTTAAGATTACAACAGAATTACTAACAAATCGTATTACTGGCAAGCGAAACAGTCTGCCTGTGGATGACTATATATATATATATAGATAGATAGAGAGAGAGAGAGAGAGAGAGGGTCGATTCGAATATATATATATATATATTGTCATCCACAGACCGACTGTTTCACTGTATCACAGCCATTCAGTGTGATTAGACGTCCGATTGATTCTAGCTAGGATCGAAACCCGGCTGAATTGGCGTCAGTCGGACAATCTATTCCTAAGCCGTTGGCTCACGGCAGGGATGAAGCATATTTTTATTTAACCATATTTATTTTTAGATACACAGGCCAGTAACTGGAAGAATGTGTGTGTGTGTTTGTGTGAATTTTTATATAATTTTGTGTGTGAATATATATATATATATATATATATATATATGAATATATATGTGCGTGTGTGTGTGTGTGAAGATTCCAACTTCCGATTTCAATTAATAAAATAGAGTTTTAATCCACTAGGCTATCGTCAATAACCAAGAGGTTTAAATAGTTAATTTATGTAATTGGTGACATATTAGTTCAATCTCTTACGCTGGGCAGTGAACTTGAACTCATTGAAGCCAGAGAGAGCAACAACTGAGCGGTAATAGGAATAAGAACGGGACAATATATCCTAGAGAATTTCAGTGGAATAAGAACAGTGTACAATGTTCAGTCAGCAATTCAACGAATGCTGCGAAGATATACCTGATGAAGGCCAGAGCGTAAAACGGCCGAAACGTTGCCATAACAACAAAGCTGAAAGAATAATAGTCTGCACGTAAATAGTTTGTATAATAACTTCTCCCCGCAGTGCGTCAGATGTTCATTTGTATTTAGATATATCTGAAATTGTCTGGGGAACCTCGAAGCGGTGTAATGGTTAGCAAGCTTGGCTCACTAGAACAATTACGACTGAGCAGTGTGTTCGATCCTCACTGGGTGTCCCCTAAATTCGGCCTTTGTGCCACATCTAAGCTATGCTTGGAAAAGCACTATCTGAAATTGTCTGCTATATTGTAGCAACGCATCCGTAGTCTGAAAAACTTACGAGCAGAATTTATTTTATTCTAAAAATCTTTCATGTTCAATCTTCGTGATCTATTAAGAAACGCCTTGACATATATGTGGATCAATCTGGGAGTGAAAAGTTTGTTTCGTAATGTAAACGATTTTTATTTCATCATTAGGCCCCTAACCTCTTTTCAAAACTGTTGATATTATATATATATATATATATATATATATATATATATATATATATATATGCTAAATTATCTCACAAAATTTTTCCATTGTTAGATTAAGCTCTGAATAGTTGTATCTTCCATAAATAAATGATGAAGATATCTTACTCAATTCTTTCGCTTTTTATAGCCCTATTGGTCTCTACTTTGAGAAATAAGAGTGTATAATTACTCTCCAACCTTAACAGAATTATCATGATAAAATCAATCATAAAGAAAAAGGTGATGTTCATCATTAATTAACCATAGCTAAGAATCGGTAGCTCATGACGTATTGAAATAAAGTTCCCGAATGATCTTTTTGCTCTCACCATTGCTCAGTTGGGAAGACTGTTCTCTTTTTAGCTGAATAACTCAAAATGCTTTCCATTGATTCCTACGAGAAATGGTGTCAAGACGACTTAAAGTCTTATCAGAAAAACTGGAAAAAAGAAACATAGTTTAGATATTAAACATTTGGTGGGATGAATAATTATGCTATTACATGATTTGGATAATTTTGCTGTTACAATTTTAAATATAAATATATCTATTGTTCTTTAATATGTATTTGTTGGTTCAGTCAAAGTTGTTATTAGTTATCACAATTTTTACGTTTATAACTATTATTAATTATAATGTAGGTGCTACCTCACCATTCTCACCAATGCCAGAAACAATGATATATTTTACAATATATCTCCTGATGGAGTTTAGCATAACGAGAAAAAGTACAATCACATATCTTCTTCAGTGAATGCTGAAAAGAAAACTAGATGCAAGAGAATCATGTTCCTACAGGATGATGTTGAAAATACTATGGACGGAGCAAAAAAGAAATCCTAAACATGGAAACAAGGACATTTATAACCAGAATCAGATATAGACTGCTAAAATTTCTTGCCCACTTAAAAAAGGAAGGAGGACTTGGAAATTTTTAAACTCACAGGTCTTTCAAAGGTAAAAGACAAAAAGGTATTCAGTGGGCTACCTCCATGAAAAGCTTGTGGAAATGGATAGCAGAATAGGCAGTTAAGCCTGGGCAATGCGACTAATGTTGCTCAGAGCTACAGAGAATAGGAGGTCAAGAAGAGCCATGATCACCTTCATTATCAAGGAAAACGGTACGTAGAAGGTTAATAGTTGACATAAACTGTCTCTGTTCAGATTCGAACTCTGATAATTTTGTTTTATAAGCCTTTTAACCTTTCTGCTACCTCCCAGTTTCTTTAACACGTAAATTGCAAATATACACAGACTACATATTGAACAAAAAAAATCATAAATTATTTTATTTTTCTAGGTTTATGCTAAATAAAAAATACGTTTATTGACCCATACATAAAATTAAAAGGTGATAACGACCACACATATGAAAGATAGGCGTTCGGACATTAAGGAAAAAGTTACAGACTTAGTCATTATGTAGATCAATCACTCAATCAGTTATAGTTGAATCGATTCCTATATAACCGTAACCAAAGAGAAGGATTGTCAGCCGATTTTCAATTGTCTTTCGTTCCGGTCTGCAAAACCATTTGCTCCTGATTCCTTATCAGCCTCTTTTTTGGGTGTTCACCAACTAACAAAGTCTAATAAACAAGGAAAGAATACCAGACTTGGGAATTATGCGGGAAGACAATGAAACGTTCGGCCTCTTCAACCGTCACGCTTACTGATCCATGTCGGCTGATTAAGGTTTTCTAGCCAAAATGCAAAACCATATGACCAGAAATGTAGAGTGACAACTACAATATACGGATAAATGCGTCGACATATATGTATGAAAAGACAATATTGATTGAATGAGAAATACAAGAACATATATTTAACCATATATAAATCTTCATACATATTTTAATACAATGGTTTACGCTAGAAACGAACAAATTATAACGCTTATCGGCTTGAAAAGTGGAACAGTCGAGCCAAGTTCAAATTCCAGTCAATTCAGTTTCGTTTACATGGAAAAGGTATGAATTCATCTTCTTACAGCCCAGGGTTATACAGCTATCAGTCTGACGGAAGGAAACATATGAATTCAAACTATGTATTTCCACAATGGGCCATGGTTAATTATATGGAAAGTCCTTTAACTTTAACATTTTCCGAAGTGTTTAAATTCTGTTACACTGGAATATGGTTTGCTTCGGTTAGGTTTGTTTTACGGCATATCAACTTCAATGGGTTATTTAATACCGACAAAATTTTTATTGTTGGTAATATTTTTTTGAAAAAAATATATTATTGGTTATATTTTATTTTCGAAAAATGTATTGTTGGCAATAATTTTTTCTTCAAAAATTTATTGCTGGTAATAATCTTTTACAAAAAAGTATTAAAATCTATTTTTACACTTTATAGTGTTTTGACCCAAGTTTGGGTGCCAACTATTTTCCTATAGATGGGACCCTAACAGGTGCTACTACCCCGGGTCAGGGTGGACATGGAAACACCAGCAATTAAGAGGTGTTCCTCCTGATCAGAGGCCTTGCTGTTGCATGTAGTTTATCGTCTTACCCAGGACGCGGATGTAGTTTATCGTCATATCCAGGACGCGGATGTAGTTTATCGTCATACCCAAGAATGAAATATGTTTAAGGGATATTCGGATATTTCGTAGCAAAAAGTTCAATATTTCTTTATTCCTTGTCTTTTTCCGAAAAGTATAATTTCTTCTACAAATTTCTTCTTAATCATCTTAATCCAATAGAAATAATTTAAAATGAGGCTAACACCCAAACAAAATTTTGCTTACCACCATTTTGCTAATCTTGAATAATATATAAGAAATGCGTAAAAATGCAACATTTTATTTCGTCCGATACGATCAGTTCAGTTTTGTGCCATACGTGATGCACGCTTAGGTGATCATGCATCTTTCGATATATGAATGACGAAGCAGATTTTTTTCCCGCAGTAGGTTGCCATTACTTTCTGCAGTAGACCAGTTGCCATCAAATGCTATAGAACCCGGGCTGTCCTGCTATTTGCCCATGGGGGGAAACGAAGAGGATTCATACCTTTCCCAAGGGCATTAGCACGTAAGTGAATGTAATGGATTTGGCTGGATTTCGAACCCGGCTCTCCGATTCCTCAATCTGAGCCACTATCCATTACTCCACCGTGGCTCTATTACGATAGAGTAGGCATAATACGCGAAACCCTTAAGCCTAATAATATTTCATTTGTCAGAATGTTTAACTTAATTATGTGTCAACCTAATCACATAATATTTATATATGTTACTTCTCGAATTACACTGATCAACACGATGTTTGGTACTAAGAAACAAAATACGTTTTTTAGCTAATGTGTTGGTGCTCATTCCGAAAATGTCCAAAGTTTTTCATGGTTAGCTACCATTTTTGCTGTACTGATAAGATCAATTTACGATCTTGACTGATCGCAAAATTTTGTTAATAACGTTCGCAGAAACGCAATTTTCAGGCAAACCAGGTAATTTATTTTATGTGTTTTGGGGTCCAAAATTTTAAAGTAGAAGTACGAAAATGTTCCAATTTATCGCTAAAATTCCAATTAAATGATAAACTTTATCAGTAATACACTTTAGCAAACCTGCTAATTAAGGTGACATAAAAAATATGAAACCGTTAAAATCTGTTTGATTTTCATAAATTTATCTCATCACTACCAAAGGAAACCGAGCACATTAAGAGCATTTTGTTTTCATATTTGGAAAGAAACTCCATGTAAAGACATCCCAATTGAGTACATCTATTCCAATTTATATGATACTTCTGAAGTATCAAAGGCACTTTAATAATACGGAACATGGCAGCCAATCAAGAAAGAGAAAATTTTTCCATAGTTCTTATGTTCACAAAGGTTTTATTTATGCTGTTAGTTTCTTAAATGATTTGATGAAAATACTTGTTGGTCTTGGTATATTCAATCGCGTTATTTTTGAAGACTTAGGATCTGATTGTTATTGCAAAAATAATATTTCTTAATAAGCAGACCAGTATTTGTTGATTTAAATACTAATTGAGAGGTTTCTGCTATTTTATTTTGAGAAATATTAACATCGATCAATATCATATGGATAGAAAACAAATGAAAAATGTCTTTTTTTCCAAATATTAGGCATTCCTGTATAGTAAAACCGGTAGATAACCAAGAAAAAGTAAGGGCATTTTCAGATTCAGCGCCTTGTCTCGACACGATTTCAAAAACATTTTGCTGATCAGTGTTAGTTATTTCGACTAGAAGCTATCTTGAAAAGTACAAATTCATGCAAAAACATTATGCGATGGGCTTATGTTTATATGGTACAGAACACATATTAGGGCTCTGCTGCATTTTATGAGCAATGTTTTGATATTTTTATAGTACAGCATAACACCGATCTTCAATGTAGTGTGATAGTTTGAAAGATAGTAAAATGTTTCTTTGTCTTCAATTGATTACCTTTCCTTACTATCATCCTAGATGAGAGTCTGATTATCAAATAGTTGATACATCTTTGTACTATGATTGAATGCTAGGAAGGTAATAAGAAGATGTATATTGAGGAAAATGTTCTGATATTAATAGACTGTATGCTAAATTTCTAATTGTTCTCGATTATTAATCAAGTCTCTGCTCGAAAAAAATCTGTTCTAAAATATGATTCCCAGCAGGCACTGAATTTACTAACAAAAAAAACAATATACTGTTTGAACAGTTTTGGTTTTGCCAAAATTCTCTCTTGTCCAATATCAGAAGAAACTGTGAAGTGATAGATAATCTTTTGTCGTATCATCGATGTTTTAATACCTACATAACTATTTTTCTGTAATTTGTTAACTGGTTAGTAAAATAGATAGAGATTTCGTATTCAGATGATCGTATAGTCCTGAGAACGAATTAACTCATTTCCATAATATTAATGGATCCACGCAGGTAAATGTTAGCAAACGTAGTCGCAAAAGAAGGGTGTGTCGAAAGGACTTTTTTTTTCTCTTGACACCAGTGTTATTGAATACACCATTGGCTTTTATTACTGTCTTCCATATATTTTAAAAATTTTTCATAATTCTCAAACATATAAAACTGGATTGATGCTTTATATCTGGAGAATTTAAAAGAAAAATATTAAACACAATTTATTTATTAGGTCATTTATATACAAGAATAATGCTATTTGTTTTAATTTTTACCATTTTTTACCCAATACAAGGCCAAAGAATAAGAATTTTGTACGGGATGAAGAAAGAGTTGTATATTATGAGAATGATAAAGAGAATAAAGATGATTTGACTCATTTTATATGGCATGATAGGTCCTAGCCTTGAAAGCCTGGACTGGTAGGAGCAAGAAAAGTAGTCGGCAATGAAAATAGCTGCAGAGCAGCAAGAGGCTAGCAATGTTCCGTCTTCGGGAAATGGAGGTTAAGAATGGAAAACAATTCATCACCCACAAGGCCACGCAATACAAGATTATATATGAGAACAAACTACAATGATATATTTATTATTTACCATATTATGAAGAAATAACTACGAAAACATTTTGTTGTGGCTTTGTTGGGTCCAGAATAAAAGTCACAAGAGTGGATTGGAGTTAAAAAAAAATATATTAACGAAAATCGGTAATACCATAATATACAAACGAGTAAGAATGATAAGTCCGAACTGTCACAGCTGACTGTTGCGGGGGAAAAAAACTCTCTGACAAAAAGCAGTATCTGCTTGTATTTGTAACTTATAGTTCATCCGTGTATGGATAATTTACCATAACACATTTTTTCGTAAGTTCATAAATATTGCTGTCAAAAAAATGACAAGAAAATTAAATTTAAAAAAAATAACGAGTAACTATAACTGTTATTGACAGGCCATGTTTTATTTTTTTTGTCTATAAGTTTGTTAAACTTTGACAGTATAAATTATATAAGATATCTGTCTATATTTCTCAGATGAGGTATTATGTACACTATTTACATTATTTAGATTATTGTTCTCATCGTTGTCGCCATATTTATTATAACGTTTCAGCCGTCCTCAAGGACACATGGCACAGTGGATAGAGACCTTGGTTAGATCCAGTGACAGGACCCAGAGAATGTGAGTTCAATACCTGGTTAAGTCGGTGGAGAACTTGGATTTGGAATTAAGCAGGAGGTAACTGACAATTGACATCCATTAGACATGGCACGTGGAACTAGAAAAGTCTAGAAATGTGAGCGAAATAAAGGGTTCAGTTCGACATTCCAACCGCCTGAAGAAGGCCGGAGCGTACAACGACCGAAACATTGTAATAAATATGGCGACAAAGATGAGTAGACTAGTCCGAATAATGTAAATATTACATTAGATCTTAACCGCTAAAATTAAATAATTATTATGGGCTTCTGCAACAATTTAGAAGGTGTAGATACATTTATTTTGCAAATTAAACATTCATTCATTGTTTAACTCATGACGATAATCAAAGAACAATTAGAGAACATTATTTATGTTATTCCGACTATTATCCTCATCTTTGTCGCCATACTTATTACAACGTTTCGGCCGTTGTACGCTCCGGCCTTCTTCAGGCAGTTGGAATGTCAAAGTGAACCCTTTATTTCGCTCACTGGGATAGACTGTTCTAGTACCACGTGCCATGTTTTAATGAATGTCAGTTGTCAGTTATCTCCTGTTAATTCCCCTATACAAGTTCTCAAAGACACATGGCACAGTGAGTAAAGGCCGAAACAAAATGGCGACAAAAATGAAGACAATAGTCCGAATAATGTAAATAGTGTACATAATACCTCATCTCAGAAATATAAACAATTAGAGAACATAAAAAATTATTGAGAGTTATCTATTCGGGAAAGTCCGTAAAACATTTCGAAATTGTTCGAAACAGACAATTCCAATGTTCTATCCCCGAGTTCTTGAATGGAAAGAAATTGTTAGCGCTTGAAAAGAGATTTCAACAGGGAAGGCCGACTAAAGTCATGTCGAATGTTTTCGATATCATGAAATGTAAAACGTATACAAACAGATTTAAAGGAAGAGGGACAGGTTTCAACAATCTAAAGAAGCTAAAGATTTTACGGTCAGATTACATGATAACTTATCCACTGTACATATAAAATATCTCATTTGGCATTCGCGAAAAAAATATCTCGTTTGGCATTCGCGAAAAAAGATTTTATATCAGTTGAGTGATTGCTTAAATGCGGTTTAGTCATACGAAAGGATAAGTTGAATTTTAGGACATTGCCAGCAATTTTGTGGTTGGAAAAAAAAATCATGACAGCGCTTTATGCAAATAAATAAATAAATTCAATCACAT
>CAHIKZ030003104.1:25000-32500 GCA_903632075.3 Acanthosepion pharaonis | reverse complement strand
ACAGTTTTTTTAAAAAATAAAAAGCTGTCTATTAGTAGACCTATCGTTAGCGCATTTCGACACGAAGCGGAAAATCATTGTAGCAGCAGATGCCAGTAATGAGGGACTAGGTGTGATATTTCTTCATAAATTCGAGGACAGATCTACAAAGCCAATAGAACATGCCGTGAGGACGTCACTGCCCGCGGAACGAAGTTACAGTCAAATCGAAAAAGAGAGTTTAGCAATAATTTACGCTGTAAAAAATTTCACAGGTTTCTATACGGAAGAGAATTTATTCTGCAAACAGACCACAAACCGCTGTTAACAATATTTGGTTCAAAAATGTATACCAACTCATACGGCAAATCGACTACAGCGTTGGGGGGTAATTCTATTGAATTATAATTTCAAAATAGAATATGTGCCTTCAAAGAAGCTAGGTCACGCCGAATGGGTTATCAAGATTGATACCTAAATATACAGAACCACTGGAAGAAACAGTAATAGCGGCGCTAAGAGACAAAAGTGAATTGTCGGGTCTGTTATGCAACACTATTAGAGAACTACTGGTTATGCTAGAAGATGTGAAAAAAAAACAGCAGTGAACGATGATTTCATTAAAAAAATGAAAAAGCAAGTCTGGTTGAACGAGAAAACTAAAAAAAGGAATTGTGTGTCACCTTTTTCAATCTGCGAACAGGTATTACTATACACAGATAAAGTTGTAATGCCTGTTACTCTGCAAAAGAAAATTCTGAAAGAATTTCACACTGGCCATCCAGGGATTTTGAGAATGAAATCTCTAATGAGAGGCTATACTTATTGGCCAAGGATGGACCAAGACATAGAAAATTTTGGTGAAACAGTGCAGAAGATGTCAACTGGCAGCTAGGGGATCCACCGGTAAAAGATTCCCATGGACAGATGTCCCATGGATATTGCATATCGACTATGCAGGGCCCATAAATGGATCTTATTACCTGATCATTGTGGACAGTTTCACTAAATGGCCAAAAATTGTTAAGTGCAGACATCCGACTGCAACAAATACAATAAACGACTTAATGAAATTTTTAGTCGCTTTGGACTCCCTAAAACTTTAGTCAGCGACAGCAGAACGCAGTTTACAGGAAGAGAATTCAAGGAATTCTGTAGATCATTGTCCATTGATCACGTGACAATGCCAGTATATCATCCAAGATCAAATGGACAGGCGGAAAAATTTGTGGACACCTTTAAACGAGCGTTGAAGAAAAACCAAGGCGTGGACACGAATGAAAGAAGTATTCAGAAATTTTTGGCAGTATATAGAATCACGCCAAACCTGAATACGACGTCAGGGTTATCGCCAGCAGAGTTAATGTTTGCGAGAAAAATACGCTCTGTGTTCGACAGGCTGTTGCCTAGTCTAGCAAAGAAAACTGCTAAAAAAGAAAGCCAGATGACTAAAGCGTATAAGCCAGGTGACAAAGTTTTTTTCAAGAACTTTAGGGCTGGAAAAATGTATTGGGAAGAAGGAATGATAACCAAAAGAATTGGACAGGTCATATATGACATAAAAGGGGAAAAATTTTGGTGCAAAAGACATTGGAATCAATTGAGACCCAGACACATGACAGAGGTCACAGAAAATACCGAAGAGATTTCAATGGAAGTCCTGTATGATGCATTTGAAATTCCCGTTCCAGTAAGTCAACATTCGCCAATGGAGGTATCCCCGACCTCAAGGCCAGAGGTACCAGTGTGTCAAACGCCACCACTGCAAGGAGGATTGAGACAAAAAAGACTTAGGAAAAAAATCAATCGATTAAGTCCAGACCCTAAAAAGAGAAAATATTGAAGCTAAATTTCACGGGAAAATTTAGCTCAGGGGGAGGTGATGTAATGAATATGCATACACCTGGGTTCCCCCTCACAGTAATATGATTGGCTGGTGTCAGCCATAAATACAGACTGATGTGGAGGTACAGGACGACGCCTATTGGCTTATTGTCACACCTATTGTCTTCACCTATTGCCTACCACTATGACGAGGACCAGTCCATTATGATTACCTGCTAGATTGTCCTACCCGGTTACAGTAGTCCAAAAACAACTTTGCTACTTCAAACAAATATATCTTTTCGGGACATATCAAAAGAACACTATGATTTTGTAGCACTGAAACAGGGAATGACAGATCAATGAAGGCATCAGACAAGTCTGGCCAAGTGAGTTATAATGTGAATAATGAAAGATTAAATAACATAACTAGATAAAATTTTTTATTAGGATGTTCATTATCTGTTAATGAATTCCTCAATATATATATTTATAAAAAATATTTTTATTTTGTTTGAATGAAAACTAAAATTATGATTCTTCTCAATATATTGTCTTTTTTAGAGACTAAAATAATAAACTTTTTTTATTTCATTACTCTTCATTAAAAATCAAAAAAATTTTGTCCTTCAGCATGTATCTTGTCAGAGAGTTGGAAACTTCATGTTCAGTCATGGAATCAGGATGTTAATGCCCAAAATGTCAAAGTTTGAAGTAGTGACACAAATATATGCAGTAAAAAAAAAATTAACTGAAAAAAAAAATTCTAATATATAAGCAATATAAGTAAATTAATTTAATATTTTCTTTATTTAATCAGTTCAATCTGTAAATAATATTTATTCTGGAATAAGCATCTTTGTTCAAAATTATATGCAGACACTGAGTCTGGACCATTTTCAAATAGTCTACAACAAGGTTGATAAACTTTCTAAAAAACAAATAAAAAAAATTAAATTAAAAAATGACCACAACTGTTTTATATCAATTGCTATTCAAAACCCACTAGTCTTAGTGCAGCTACTGATTGGTCCACTAGTTCTGGTGCAACTACTGATTGGTCCTTCCACTTTTGCCTGTCAGTGGCCAAAACAATGTCAAATTACCCTAAGTCCCAAACATGTTTGTCTATATCTCTGAGATGAGGTATTTTGATTACTTGCATTATTTTCATATTACTTGGACTGTTATCCTCATCTACATTGCCATATTCACCAACTATTTCACCCTGGACCATGGGGTCAATACATTGTCATACATGTATGCAAGATTGATGGACAAAAAATGTTTGGGATCACTACAAGTCTTCTCAACTTTATTTACATGGTCCCAAAAAGGCACAATAGTGAATAACATGAAGAAGGTGTAGTCAACTGTTTCCTCTAAGAACAATTACACCAGTGACAATCAGACATTTCTGTTTAAAATCTCCTTTCCTTGTCCTTATAATAATTTATAATTTGATAAAAATTTGTCCCAAAATTAAATATGTAGGGAAATCCATACAAAATTCTATAGATCATCTTTATTAACTGTGTAATTATAACGTTATTACATCACAAAAGCATAAATGCAAATTTCCCTACAAAATGTTTTTTTTTAATTTTTTGATTTATGGTTTCTCATTTTTAAAACAAAACAGAAACCAGTTCAGGTATGGACTTAGTATTGGTAAACATTTTTTTATCATTATTCTTATCTGATATTTGTTTGCATTTTTCATGTTTTCAAGCACACTAAATAACATTTTCTTGTTTATAGTACTAAGATGGTTTCAATTTTCTTTTTTTTTTACATAAATAATTAATCTTCATTCTTGCCTCAAGTTATTTAATCTGGCCTTGTGTGTCAAAAGCCAAGGAATAAATATCAATGACACAATGAATTTTATTGCAATCAAAACTTGTTCTTTTTGCCAAAGAAAATAATTTTTTGCTCATTCTTCACAATGTCTTTTGCTTTTCAATTCATTCAACACTTAATGACATTTTATTTAGCCTTTCATATCATTAAAATGATCCAATATTTAAGCAACAGATTGACTTTGAGATCATCAAGTCAAATTATGAAGAACTTCCAAAAGTTGTTGGCCTGCAATATCAGATGGTGATGGTTTAATAGCAGATGCTTGTACCTGAAACCAACAATTCATAATATTTTTTTTTTATTTGATTACCTTGGGGCTGTCTATCCCATGGTGTCTGACATGAAAGTATATACAAAGAAGAGGGAAGAAGATTTTGTCCCTGATGGACATATAGTTAAACCTGTCTTTGAAGATAATTCAGGAAAGAAAAGTATATTTCTCTTTGAGTCCCCACCAGTTGAAACAAATTTATACTATGCAATAAAATAAAACTGAAAATGCACTTCGAAAATTTAAATACAACCTCTAGAATACATTCTTCTATTAAATGGAAAAATGAAATCAAGATCTATAATCTACAATGACTTTAATATGCAATATATAATCATCTTAATTAACAATGGCCTGCAAAATTAATCCGTGAGTCTCTGAAGGCAACAAAGGATCACATTGATAATACTTTCACCATCTTTTCTCTCATTTTCACAGTAAGAGATTAAAAAAAAAAAAAATGCCCCACCCCCTCTTTTATTAAAAATATATTCAAAACAAACAAACAAATGCAAAAAGGGGCTACTGGGACTGAAAAGAAATGAAAGATGATACTGTGAACTGAAACCCTATTCTAAACAGGAAACAAGAGACAAAACATTAAGTTCAAAAGACCATATGGAATGAAAACCTATGCTACTGAGGAAAATAAATAAATCATACTTATAAAAAACCCAGATTGTGTGTGTGTGTGTGTGTGTGTGTGTGTGTCTGTACGTTTATATATTGGATCGGATTTCCTACATTTTTCAGCCAATTTCAACAAAACTTCACAGGACTACGTAAAATTACCTTGTGGTGGTTCTAACAGCGCCTAAAATTGGAAAAACAAAATCGTTTTTGCACGAAATTAATTTGAAAACACGATTAAGAGGCATCATCACAAGAATGAAAGGGGGACAACTCATAACGAGTTATATTATTATAAAACCCAGGTTGTTTGTGTGTGTGTGTTTTCGTTTATATATGGGATCGGATTTCCTACATTTTTCAACTGATTTCAACAAAACTTCACTTTTTTTGGCAGGTAGTCTTTCTTATTGTCTTGTCATTTTCTTTATTTTTACATTCAGAATGCTTTAAAAATTCCATTTACAAATTTCCATTTATAATAAAATTCTATTCAATCGGTAGACTCATAACGATTGAAAACAATGTTTTTGTTTGAGTTTGGGTATGACCAATTCGTAAAAAAAAAAAAACTAATTAAATGCGTGTCCGTCAACCTTAAACAACAATCTTTGTCAATTTTATTTTTCAGTCTTCATGATGGTCGATACTTGATCTATCTCTTACTGTTACATCACCGGGCAACTCCGGGCTCTACTGCTAGTTATTAATAAAAGAGATATCTCAAGATTTGAGCTAAGTATTAGGAACGTCAAAATTAAACAAGCGTAGAAATTTAACTCCTCTCTCGGAAATGCTGAAAGTAACGACTGGAAATATAACATGAAAAATAATAATTCCACCCCAAGCAGAGCGATAATGCCACTAAGAATGCAAAACTAAACTGTATTCTTGGATTTTTTTGATTTGGTTTAGTTTCCTTTGATTAACGGCATATCAACTCCTTATGAGTCATTTAATTCCGAAACTTAATTTTCTTAGAAGCTTTGTTAATTCATTTTTTTTCAAAAATCTATGCTATTTTTTTCTATGAAAATGTTCATTGGGGATAATTTTGTTAGTACGAAAATTTATTGCTAAAATTTTTCCTATAAAAATGTATTCATATATTTCCAAGTTTTAACCCCACTTTGGATTTTTCAATATTTGACTAGAACTGAGGCTCTGACATGTGCTACAACCCGGGTCAGGGTTAACCTGTGAACAACAGCAATTAAGAAGTGGTTCCACGCTCCTCAAAAACCTCCTGATCAGAGATTTTACTGCCGGATATAGTTAATCGTTATACCGTGGACGTTGGCTTTACTGAGATTTTCTAAATAAGGTGTTTTAACATTAAAATATTTTTATTACATTCCGTGGCCATGTGAAAAAAATTCCGGCCGAAATGTTCGTCAAAAAAAAGACGGGGCAGTATTATTTGTAGAATTCAGTTTCTGTAGTTCATAAATGTATTGTTTGAATTTACATGCGAAAATGATTTGCATCTCGGATTTCCTTCGTGTTAACATATATAGGCATTGATACTTACCGACTATTATATTACTTGCCCTTCATATCATAAAGTACATGTGTGTAACATTGCACTGTACTGAAAGACTGAGCCTATGAACCAAATTATTGTCGACGAACAAAAATAATTGGAAGCAAAGATAGAATATAAAAGATGTCAAGAGGACAATGTCCAGACGCGCGATAAAAGAGCGGGAAGAGTTCGCAATTACGTCATAAATATGTTATTTTTCAATTCAATTAATAAATCCAAGTTACTTTATTTTTACGCCAACCAGTTTATGTTATTTACAAACAATTCATTAATAGTACTTTGCATTATTTTATTCATTCTTTTCTATGTGCCGTATCTCTTCAGGACCTAGACGACCATGGCTCTCCATAACTTCCTATGATTTCTAGGTCTTACTGATCATTCCACATCCCTTACGGTTCTTGTTCTGACATCCATTTATACAAACTTTGTATGTAGGTTAGTCGCAGCTTTTCTATGTCCCGCTTACGTTAGTGTGATTCTTAAATTACACGAACTCCATGTTATTACTGTTAATAATAATAATAATAATAATAATAATAATAATAATAATTTATAATAATAATAATTTATAATTATAATAATAATTATAATAACAATAATAATTTATTTTGTAATAAAGGAAGCCAACAAGTTCAAAATAGAGTTTCAAATGGGTGCAGAAATACAAGTAAAGCACAAAACACCGACTGTACCTGCAAAATACTTTAAAAAGAAAGCAAAGACAAATGCAACCGACCAGATACAGAAACAATGGCAAGATAAACCGCTTCATGGCCAATACTCTGCCCGAACCAAACAAGCTGATGTATACAAACCCATCAGCGGCTACGTAGTTAAAAGTTGAAAGTGAAGGTTTTATCCTTGCTGCACATGACCAGTGCTTGTTAACTAGAAGTTTTCAAGCACTCATACTAAAATATTGTGTTAGCCCAAGATGCGGGTTCTGTCATAAATCTCCAGAAACAATTGATCATCTTGTATCAGGTTGCACGGTATTGGCACCCACTAAATATAAAACCCGGCATGACAGAGTTGACCAATATCTACACTGTAAAATCTGCAACGTCTTCAGGAAGGAAACTAAAAGAAATTTTTATGAACACTATCCAAACACGGTTACGGAGATAAAACCTGGTACAATTTTATGGGACTACACAATACAGACAGACAGAACAATCAAAGCTAACCGCCCAGACATTGTTATTAGAGACCACAAACAAAAAAAGTGCCTCTTTATTGATATGGCAGTCCCTGCAGACTACAATGTATCTTTGAAGATCTTCAAAAAACTATCAAGTTACAAGGACTTTGAAATCGAAATCTCAAAAATGTGGCGCATGGGAACATCAATAATCCCTGTTGTAATTGGAGCCCACGGGTT
>CAHIKZ030003104.1:0-20000 GCA_903632075.3 Acanthosepion pharaonis | reverse complement strand
TGAGATGTTCAAAAGGATCTTTATGTTAATTTCCCTGCTGAATGCTGGCACGGAATTCCATATAACGTGTAATAAATGTGATCATGTCTGTCTACGGAGAATAGGCCTCACAAATCACCCAAGACGTCGGACACTGAAAGTTCACCAAAATTTAAAAGTAACTGCTACTGCGAGAAACGCTTAGTATTGCCAAATCTGCGAAAAGAATGTAAGAAATTAGCAGGACTAAAAACCCATATCCACTATATATAATTTTTTTTGCAGCTAGAATTCATCCAAATAGGTACTGTTAAATACAACGCATAGGTATTGTCTGTTTAATTAGTTTTTTTGTTTGTTTTTTAGATATTAAACATTCTGTAGGATGAACAATTATCCCATCCTGTTAAAAGATTTCGACGTTTTTTTTTTTTTTTTTTCAGTTAGACTTAGCATATTGCTTTTAAAACTGGTATATACGATGAAATTTTGACATATTCTCGATCCGGTAAAGTTATCAAAATTAGTATTCTGGTACTTCATAATTGATATACTCGCTTTTCAATGAGGTCCGGCCATGATTTGTTCAGTACTTCCTCGTTTCCTTAGTGCTGATGTAGTTTACGCTATTAACGCTTACACACACTACAGCAAATACCAAGTAATTGAATACGGTTTTCAGTTAGAGGAAGATTTTGTTTACATCTATGTGATAATAATGCACTATCATATCTTACCTATTTTCAATATCAACCATTCTGTATGAAATCTATTTAATTCCAGAGTGTTCACTTTAGCATAATAAAGCCTCTTATGTTCATATTCAGCGTTGTTTATACTTTACAACTGCTTCGTTCTTAACTATCCTTCTTACTGAAAAAACACTTTTCGTTCAAATAAATAGTATATATTTTTGTATAAAACAAAAAGAAAATGAGGAACAAAGCCAAAAGTGGAGATGAGGACGGCGGGTCATCATCTGTCTTACCGTAAGACTTAGCTACACACAATCCCTGACCAAAACAAACTATACAATATTACTTGCAGCAAAATACCACATTCTTACTTACTATTCTTACAAAACATCATATTACCTCAAAGTTTCTATGAAGTCCTAATTATCCCCATATGTACAATTTGTCTGGAGTGGATGTTGAATAAAATAACATTTTTAAAATGAAAACGCCAATGAATATTTACAATGTGTGTAATACTATATATACAAGAAACTAAACAAAATGGTGATAGTAATTAAAAGAAACATAATCATGTACTTAATGTCGGACTCGGGTAAATTAAAGCCAATCACTGATCCAACCACATACTCATTTAGAAAGAACAACAAATATCCAACTGATTTTTTAGGCTTAGCTTAGATGTGGAATTAGGGCGATTGTGTGGGGCACTCAGTGAAATCGTAATCACTACTCATTTGTAACTAATTTAGAAATACAACCCTGCTAACCATTACGCCACGTTGAAGTGCCCATTATATTGAAACTAATATCCATCTGAAGATCTTATTGTCTCTCATAAATTGCCATTTCATCTTTCCCTCAAACAAATATGTAAATTTCTGTGTGTCTGTCATCCAGTAAATTCTATGAAATTTATTTACAAGTTGTTGCCATTTTAAATAATTGGACATGATTTCCACTCTTAAAACCAAGTCTTAGTTTCCTCGCAATATCATTATAATAGGAATAAGCTCCAAATATTATAAAATATTAATTTAGTAAAATTATTTATTCTCTTTCAGTGCACGCGGTTAGTCAGGTTAGTATTCGGATATTCAATTTACTAACAAAGGAAATTTAATGGAAGCCTGATATCAAATATTTATGAATTTACATTTTAATGTTTCCCGTTCTAATAAGCTTCAATGTCCTTTTCCATTGCATCTTTTCCATTACGCATCTCATCATAAGATATCTTCATGTTTATCCAAGATAAATATCTGAGTGATAGCCAACTGTAAGTCTCAGATGCCAAGATTTTACTGACAATTTTTTAGTTTTCCTCGCCAAGTCTCGTTAGCGAAGAGAACAGTAACTGTGTTCTTGTCGAGAATCCAACTTAAAAGATAAAGACTCGTTTACAATCAGAAGCTTTTTTTTTTCGATCCAAGACATATACACTTGATTCCACGCCAATTCGTCCACTATTATCCCACAGGAGCGTTCCGATAACCCTTTGTGTTAAGAAAGAAAAATAAAAACATTTGTGAAAATTACACGGTTAATGTTTCCCTAGTTAGAAAACCTAATTACTAGAGATGGTTTGCATAATCTCTCACGTATCTCATTCCCTCCATCAGATCAATTGCTCTGATGTTATATTCTTTATCGTTAAAATTATTTAATGGTAATGGTAATATTAGCCGTTTCTTTATTAAGGAAAGATTCGGCATTCATTGACCTAACAGATTCTACTACTGTCGATTGACAGTTATGAAATCTTTCTTTTAAAACAATTTTTCGAGTAGCATTATCGATCTTTCAAGCTTTGATGTGGGTTTGCTTCTTAAGCTTTTATTTGGAGTAGTGTGAAATATCAATATCTTGATTATATCATTATTTTCACTTCGAATTACATAGAGTGTCTCTCCGCCTATTTCTTTTGGTTTGTTTTATCTATGTCTTTATTTGAGCTTATGGTGTTGTTGATTTTCAATCAAGCAAACAAACAGGCGGACAGACGCTCTCAGTGAGTCTGGTGATAAGGTGATGTCATTTAATTTGATTTATTTTCCAAGATTTAGATCCCAAGACATTTTCATTGCATACAGTTTTGTTTTTCTTTCATTCTAATTTGAGGAAGTCAAAGTGAGCAAAAGATCTCGGCAAAATGCTCGATTAATAAATTTTTCCACTTTGTCTCAGGTATAGTTTTTGTTATATTACCGTACCTATGAACACTAACGGGTATATCCCAATCCTCATAAATACGTGGGACACTATTGTAAGTGAGGGGAATACAAGCAGTGGTTTATCTAGTTCACGCCGCTGGCGAGTAACTTATTTTGTTGATAATAATGATTATAAATATTACCAATTCATTTACAACCCCTGTTTTGGTTATTCCTCATTCACTAACCCTACCTAGGTTACAGCAGTATTTAAGATGAAATGCTTGAAATTCAGTTTGATCTTGAATCCTTTTATTGTTCTCTCTGTTTCTTTCACTCCCAATGCCCCATAGCATTCTAGCGGCTTTTAAAAAGGAGTCGACCGTAGTCAGGATGATAGATTCAATGCGAATGATCCTTTACTTAGCTGCATAATATGTCATTCGCCAGGGCTACATACAGTTTTGAATTCAGAGTTTCTCCTAGAAGCCAGGCTATTTACCTATAACTGTTAGGGGAAGACTATTTACCCATAGATGGTAGGGTAAAGCTATTTACGCAAAACTGGTAAGGGAGGAGCTGAGTTGGATTCATACCTTTTCCGAGGGTATTAGTACGTAAGTGTATGTATTAACTCGAATGGAATTCGAACTCGGCTCTCTGATTCATTAATCCGAGACGCAATCCATTAATCTATTGTACAGCAATAGTAGGGAAATAATTAAAATGAATATATAATTATTTCTTTGTTGACGATTTGCTCTCTAAGAGCATTATCAAGATAAATAAAAAAAATATTATTTTTTTAAATTCTTTTACTCCAAGAAAGGTGATAATTCTACTAAGAAGCAAAAGGCGTCTAGGAGTGAAACAGAATAAGAAGTTTAGACAAGAAAAAGTACAATAGAAGAACAAAATTCAAGAAGATTAATAATTGAGATTGAGATTGTTTTTGTCTTTTTGAAAATTTTAGGTGCCAGGGAGGCAAGACGCTGGAATTCCACAGGCGAGTAGTCCGAGAAATTCAACTATCAGAATAGTAACACCTTCACACCCTCTCCATCTTTTGGGCTAGAAGTTTTCCAGAAGATACGTTTCTAAATATTGTGGTGTTAGGTTAGCCGGAATGAAATTCTTGTGGTTACAAGGTAACATTGTTGTACAAGCGGCCCGCTCGCTAGTCATAAAATGGAAAAAATTCGAAAGTGTTTTTCTCCTAGAGGCGCTCATCGACCTGAATAGATTTAATAGCTTTGTGCACACACTTCCAAAATGGCCTCACACGTCCGGTGGTATCATTATGTTCAGAACAAGGAAAATTTAATATAAGTTTCACAAAAAAAAACTTTTTTGTTTCTCTCATCCAGAGGCTATTATTATTATTATTATTATTATTATTAGTAGTAGTAGTAGTAGTAGAAGTAGTAGTAGTATACTTATTTTAAACTTTAATAATGTTCTTTTCACGTCATGTCTTGGAGAAAGTGGGTCATTCCCATGTGCACACACTTCACGCCAAGCAAATAACCACTTGCGCAGGCGATACGCGTAGCTCTGCTCCCTGAATTAATTCTGTCATACCTATCTTCTTTCTATCTATCTATCTATATATATATATATATATATATATATATATATATATACATACACACGAACATATATATATATATATATATATATATATATATATATATATATGTGTGTGTGTGTGTGTGCGTGTTCGTGCGTGCGTGTGTGTATCTATTATCTTCTGTCCGACAGTCTTTCAGTCTAATTCAGGCTACTTATCTGTTTGTTTACACTCTATAATTAATTATATATATTTTAAATATGACTATAATTTTTAATTTGTGACTGTAAACAAGAAGAACAAAAAATGGCCATCAGTTTTAAGAAGATCGGATGCATGGCCGTTATGAAGAGAGTCGGCCAAATTTACGATCTAAATGAAACAGGTACAGAAATTAACTCGCTGGAGAGTGTTACAACAAATGACAGAAAATGTGACACCAAAATCCGAAGACACATAGGAAATTGCTTTCCAAAAGCAAAAAAAAGTATTAAGAAACAGGAAATTTTCGTTAGAAACAAAGAAATGAGTGTTATGTACTATTAATACGCCTTTCGCTGGACAATCTCGTCACAAATCAAAAGGAGATTTATAGTGAGAGAAATACGTTTCTGTATAAGCATCATTTGAGTAAGGTGGTCGAAATATGTGAGCAATAACGGATATTTAAGAAAACTGGAATAAAATTGACACTGCTTCTGAAGATGAGAAACAGACAATTGATATTTCTGGAACTCAATATGAAGAAAGAGGGCCTGGAGTATTTGAAACTCACTGGGCATACTGAAGGTAAGTGAGGCAGATGGAAGCCATGAATAAGCAAACTCACGGGCTTATGTAAATAGATGTCAGAATAGAAATTAAGAGCAATAGTAAAAGCACAAAGCCTGCTTAGAGCTACAAATGATAGGAAATAATAAAGTCATGATCGTCTAGATCCTGAAAGGAAACAACATATAAAATATCTTTAACGAGGAATAATCAGCAGAAAATATATAGTGGAAAAATAATGTTGCACTAAACACCATTGTCTAAGCCTAATTTGAAAAGAAGTATTTAAAATTCTGCTTTTCTGTTAGTATCGGTGTGAAGTACAGAAATCTGTCTATATTTCTGAGATGAGGCATCATGTACACTATTCACATTATTCGGACTATTGTCCTCATCTTTGTCGCCATATTTATTACAACGTTTCGGCCGTTGTACGCTCCGGCCTTCTTCAGCTGGTTAGAATGTCGAACTGAACCCTTTATTTCGCTCACTGGGGTAGACTGTTCTAGTTCCACGTGCCATGTTTAATGGATGTCAGTTGTCAGTTATCTCTTGTTATTTCCTCTCTCCAAGTTCTCCACTACCTTAAGCGGATTATTCAGTGGATAAATGCGTTAGTTAGATTCAGTTACAGGACCCAAAGTGTGTGAGTTCAATACCCGGTTAAGGTAGTCGAGAACTTGGAGAGAGGAAATAACAGGAGATAACTGACAACTGGCATCCATTAAACATGGCACGTAGAACTAGAACAGTCTACCCCAGTGAGCGAAATAAAGGGTTCAGTTCGATAGTCAAACTACCTGAAGAAGGTCAGAGCGTACAAAAAATATGGCGACAAAGATGAGGACAGTAGTCCGAATAATGTAAATACAGAAATGTCTGCTTTTATATGAGGTTTATTTCATATGAGAACGGGAGCTTCTGGGACACATAGTGAGAAGGGAGGGCTTGAATAATTATATCAGCTAATATATATTATCACTGAATAGCCAAGTTTGGTTTATGTCCAAGTAGTAAAAATGGAGTAACAAATATCATGTGGTGTTAATCAATGTTAGAATTCAATATTCAAATGTTTCCCACTGACGCCGGTATGAAATATGTAACTGTGTCCGCCGTAAAACAGAACTAGATGCACTTTTAATTTATGACTGAGTAAGAAGAAGGGAGCAATAAACAACAAATATCAGTAACGTTTCGACTTCTTTGTGTGTTTCTATGGAAACAATCGATTTGTGTAAGTTTTACTCGACATCAAAAAAGCAGTATATTTTTTATGATACTTTTTTTATCGCATCACTGCTCAAAAACAAATCCCATTGGAAGGGGACATTTTCAATGTATCCATTTTACTATTTATATTCTTATCTCTTCAACTATTTATCAAAACACCGAAGATATATTTCTATATTTTTATCATTTTTATCATCTCTAAGAAATTTTATTGCAAGATATTCGCACAAAAACATGGCAGACATTTTTTTCTCCAAAGGTTTATTTTTATATATGTACAGATACTGGGTAAGAATCTTAACATTTTATTTAAATATTTTAATTAAATTCTGTTCTTTTCTTTAGACCAAAATAATATATATCATAAATTGTATTTTTTTAACTTAATGTTTCTTTTAATATACGGCTTATCATCATAACTTTATTTTATTTTTCTAAATCAAATCTCAATCTTTTAATGTTATGTTAAGAGAGTTCTTATGTTAAAATCTCATGTAGTCTGTTTATGAGTATTAAATGTTTCAAACCACAGCATTGTTTAAGTAGCAAAGTTCCCATGGTAACGCTTTTTCCCATGATAACGCTTTTTCCCATGGTAACGCTTTTTCCCATGGTAACGCTTTTTCCTTAAACAGCTTTTTCTCGTTAGAATCCAACACATTTCTAGATCTAACATTCGTCTGTGCATTGACTATTGTTGTCATATGGGTTTGGTGCTCCTGCTACATATCTCGAGATCCTCGACAAAATCCAAAGAAGTGTCTGTAATGCTATTGATCCTAACCTGGCATCTCGACTTCAGTCATTATCCGACTACCATAACGTGAATTCCTTCGGCTTCTTCTATAAATATTTTCATGTTAGTTTTTCGCTTCCTTGGTACCTCATGAGTTTAAGCATACTACTAGATTAGTAACAAGGTCTCATCATTTTATTTTTAAATTAGCTACTTATTACGGTCAGTTCTACTCGAGTAATTTCTTTTCTTGTACTTCTCATTTGTGAAACTCTCTTCATCAAAATGTATATATTATATAATTATTATAATGAATATATATTTTTTATATTTAAATGGTACACGTATTTAAGTAGATATTCCTTTGAAATTATCTTTTAATAACCTAGAAAACCAAAGCTGTTAAATAGTACAACTGAGCCTTTAAAATACTAATGACTCCGGAAGGTTAATCGTAAAGCATTGTTGACTTTTTTCTAATAAAAAGCGAATAAAGGTTCTTTATTAAGATTTTCGATTTCTTAGCCACTAGATATTAATTTTAATGTTAAAAGTCAGGGATGTATATTCAGACACGTTTACCCAGGAAATATAATGCTTCTAGCAATAAGAAATAAGTTTCAATTTAAAAGTAGTTAATTATCGATGCATACATGTATATGTGTAAGTATATAAATATATATATATATATATATATATATATATAATATATGTATGTATGTATATATATATACATACATACATGTATATATATATACATGCATACATGTATATATATATATATGCATACATGTATATATATATATATATATATACATACATGTATATATATATACATACATACATGTATATATATATGCATACATGTATATGTGTAAGTATATATATATATATATATATATATATATATACACACACACATACATACATACATGTATATATATATATATATATATATATATATATATATATATATGTGTAATTATATATATATATATATATATATATATATATATATATATATATATATATATTTATTTAAAAATTATAACATAAATATATTTTGTATTGATTTTATAAATATTCATGTTATAATTTTTTAAATAAATAATTATATCTGCTCTACTCTATATTGAGCACTCTTTTAAGAATAGTAATTGTTGGTTTTTGGAATTTATTCCGTATACACCAATCCTATCCTTGCATATATATATATATATATATATATATATATATATATATATATATATACACATATACATGTATGCATCGATAATAGAAACTTATTTCTCAATGCTTGAATAGTGATACAGCTATGCAGGACTGTCTGCGAATGACATAATTTACCTCTTGAAAATATATTTTCAATTGAGCCCGATTGAATGACGAGCTAATTCTAAAAACAACGGTTAACTGCGTAAATGCGAAGCTATTCAGTAAAATGAATGCAGGACTATAGCTGCTTGGCGTTTGTTTACGTTGGTAAAAACAATACGCTAGACTTGGGTGATTCCTTCTCTCGAGTGAAGATGGATCAATGGTAGAATCTCTGAGTGACATCAGTTGGGTTTCGATTCGGGCTCTAGTCGCACTGAGGAGCTGCGAAACAGTATTTTCTTCGAATTATATATATATATATATATATATATATATATATATATATATATATATAAAGTCAACACTTAGAGGTGACAGTCTGTTTCATGCTAGATGCAATCGTCAGGCCACATTATATATATATATGTGTGTGTGTGTGTGTGTGTGTGTGTGTGTGTGTGTGTGTGTGTGCAGTTCCCCATACAACGCAGGTTGAGAAGACAAGGGCAATGCTCGGTTCTGGTTGAAAATAATTCACGAATGAAATAGTATGTAATTCTAAGATGGAAATTTTCATGTGTCGTGTTAACATTTCTTCGCCAATGTTAAGTTTTCATCGGTACACCCATGTCATTATACACACATATACACAAACACACAAATCTGCATATGAAAGTAAGCAAATCTGTTCCTGGACCTCATTACATTTAAATGAATGTAGTAAAATAAAACCAACACAAATGGCCGTATCATTGCAAGTATATTTTTCATGCCGATAGCGGTGATTGTCAGACAATAAATACGGAAATATATTCTGTTTAGTTTGTAAATACACCCAAATTCACCGATTCCAGTCATATCAAAATAATTGAAAATAGTTGGGATGTTATACAGTTATCTTTCACATCTATTCAGAAGTTTCCTTTCTTTAGGGATTGCAATAATAATTTCTCTTCCCATCACAAATTCCTCTTTTCGGGTCTTCCATCAACGCAAAGCTTTTTTTTTTATTTCACTTCACCTGAGGCATTTTTCTGCCTTTGTCCTTCTGTTTCTCTATATCTTTTGTTGTGCTGTTTCCATCGGAGAGTTTTAGGATGTCTCATCTTTCAATGCCTCTCGATAAATCTAGCTTACACCTGACTCGACCCAATATCTCTCTCGACGTTTTTTTGGTATAACACATTTTGTGTCAATTATTTACTTACCAAAAGATTGTTATCTTTATTTCCACAGTTACGTGAAGAGTTAAATAATAAGCAACAACACAAGTTTCCATCACTTATTGTGTGTTTTCCTCAACTGAAACATGTTATTCCTATAACTAAATTACATGAAGCTTGCTTGATTTAGGGATGTTAATATTAATTAGTACCAGTTATTGTTTTTGCATATATTGCGACTACTTTGTCTAAAATTCCTGTTGTCTTGATTTCAAATTAAAAATTGGAAATTCTTACAGCATATTTTAAAAAAAAAAAAAATAACATTACAATTTATAATAATATTTTAGATTTCTGGAAAAAAGGTGTCATTTTAAACTGCCGCCAGGGGGATATCGGTTAAACTAATAAACATCTTCATCAGTTTTGTCTTCACAGCATTGTTAATCAGAGAATTAAACTAAATTATGTTTTCATTTGCGTGAGTCTACGATGTTGGACTTTTTTACTTGTCAGTTAAATGTGTCTGTTAATGAATGTTCAACATTCTTCCTTTTTTTTTGGTGGGTGGGGAGGGGAATTGACATTCCAGCACTGTAACAGAAAAGTCCAGGATGTAGGCAACAAAACCTTGTATGCGACATTAAAAAGTTCTTTGAAAATCACTGATATGTATTTGGACACAGAACAAAACATGAATTTTAGACTCGAAAATTGGAAATAATTAGTAGAAAATTAAACCAACAAAACTATTTCTCTCGTCTTATACCGCAACGATGTGGGTCATAACTTTAATTTCACTAATACCAGCCTTATGAAAAAAAAAACAAAAAAAAACATAACCCTTTAAAAGAAATAATTATGAAAACATATCGATAGCAATACTAACAACTATCAACACACTTTTTAAAAAACTACATTACGTTACTATTTTTCTGCAGACTGCTATTCAGGAATTTAACTTATGTCTTTCTAATACATAAAAATCAATGAAGATATAGACAAAATACGCACAAGATATACTTTAATGAAAAATCAAGCCAATTTTTTTACACACTTTATCGTCCAGAACACTTCTCACATATTTGAATATTATCTATTACTATTAGATAATATTCACAACTAACTAACCAATAAGAATTAACCAAAAACATACTAATAACCTGCGCCTCTTTGATTTTTATCATTTCTATCTAGATCTCTGAAAAAGTTTTAATAATGTGAAACATGAAAGATTGACAACTATTTCCTACGTTTTCTTTATCCTAACACCAGGCAAACCTATATATATATATATGTGTGTGTGTGTGTGTGAGAGAGAGAGAGTGTGAGAGAGAGAGAGAGAGAGAGAGAGAGAGAGAGAGAGAGAGAGAGAGAGAGAGAGAGAGAATATGATTGAACAAATTTTCATACTGATGATGACCTCGAAATATTGAGTTGATTTGATTTTTCGCCTTCTTTACAAAAGTATTCTATATGGCGATCGCTTTCAGCAAGTTCTACGCCGTTACGAATATTTTTGAGATAAACATCTTATTGTTGTTTATTTAAAATTACATTCAATGCGACAAAGGTGTAGCAGTTCTATTAGCTAATACCTAAAGGGAGATATGCCGGGTTTATTAATTGCTAGAAGGATTTCTTTTCCATTATATCGCACGTAAACAATCGGATAGATAGATAGATAGATAGATAGATAGATAGATAGATAGATAGATAGATAGATAGATCTTTTTTACATTTGATGCCCTTTCGGGATGTGTTCTTTTTACAATAACCTTCATCCTGTACAAGACCCAGGGCCACTCGAGGTTGTAGGCTACAGTGTAAGAGGTGCGGTTTATGGTGAAATGTTTGGAAGCCAGCGGTAAACCATAGGTTAAGACTAGCGATCGGGCAAACTTCCTCTTGGGAGTCGGTTCAACAATGCAGTCCGTGGGAAGAAGCTACTCGACTTGAACTTACATCTCACCAATGAAATACTAACTGAATGAGCGACGTTCACTACAATGTACGCTGCATGTCGGGTCTTAATAGTGAAGCTGAGAACTGTTGGAACTAAGAAATGTAGTTCGTCTAAACACGTTCCACGAAGATAGCCATAGGACCCCGAGAGGCTTGTGAAGTTTTGTAGGGTGGAAAATAATTCATCACCCATAAAGAAGTGAAGACATTTTTTTGGTCTCTATCTAGAATGAAAAGTGGAGATTAGACAGCTCCTATATGGCAGCAGTTGACCACATTCAGCCTGTTCTGGGCCTTGTAAAGATAGAGAGATAACAGAAAGTGTCAGGTACTTAAAGAAGGGGTTCAGGCAACCGACCATTATTCCAGCATCTTTGGTAAAACCAGAGTTGAGTATCTGAACAATTATACCTCCCCACGGCGTCCTCTCTTTACTAGCCCAATCTATCCCTGTTTTCACAATCATCCACGCAGCTCGTTAAGTAGAAGATTCGTTGTCTCCCCTTTCTTTACGGTGAATTTTAAATTCTATGGGCGCCTTTCCATTGAAATATGTTGCAGAAATCTCAGACCCCTCTTTCTGCGTGTCAGTATAATTTTCCTTGTTCCTATTTTCGTTTAAATCTTCTCTTTGGTCAAATGTTCCGTCCAAGTTATTCTCAGTATTCGCCAGCAGAATCACACATCTGTCTATTCAGATCGCTTCTTCCTTTTGAAAAATAATTGCAAAAAAAATCTGAAGAAGAAAATCTACAATTATAAAATCGTCTGTCTGTATTTCTGACATGAGGATTCGGTTCGAAATACCAACGTAAAAAACGTGAAGAAGGCCGGAAAGTACAACGGCGGTAACGTCGCGAATATGATAATAAAAATGAGGATAACAGTCCGAACAATGCAAATAGTGAAAATAGTAAAAAAAATCATATATAATACGAATCACCTGCTAAGGTGCAAAGTAGGTGTTGTTTCTTTTTGTTTTTTGTTTGTTTCTTTTTGCTTTGTTATTTTTTGTTTGTTTGTTTGTTTGTTTGTTTCGTTTTGTTTGTTTTTTTAACTAAATTTTCAACGAATAGGAAGAAAGGTCTAACAACCACATAGAGTATAGAGTTACTAAATGATATTTTTACAAGAATGTAAAAAGGAGGTAAGTGAAGATTATAAGAAAATGGAGTATAGATGACGGTTGAACCTGGAGAAGATTAGTCTGGAAATATCTTCTCGTGAGTTTGTTTCACAAAGTGGTGGTTTTGGGGTAGAAGCCGTCTGACTGAAGCTTCCTTTTTACTAATGGAATAAGAAAGGTATTAAGAGAAATCGACCCTGAGCACGGGGTCTAGCGGGCCCTAGTTGTGAAGATTTAATTAAATGAACTAAGGAATGTAGCTCACCTGAACATTGGAAATAGCGATAGCCTAGTGATAAGTTGGGGTCTTTTCAGAAAATACTGTAGGCTTAAAATATATTCATCGACTCCAAGGCTACGTAGCTGACTTTGAGCTCTGTTAATGTTGGAAATAAGAAAACTGGGTAGCTCCAATCTAGATATGGTAACACTACTCTATTTTTGCCCAAATATGACACGTGTAAAGTTAGAAAATGGCAGAAAAACTCAGATAATATCTGGAGCTGTACAAGCATTTTTCCGCGCATTTTCCGTGATAGATTGTATAGATGAGTTCCACTTGTGGTCTGGGGTGACTCAAATCGCAATAAAGGTTCAAGGCATATTAATTACCTGTTTCCGTGTAAACACTGTGTGCTACATGACCAGCAAACATTCAACTATTGAATGTTGTATTTAGCAGATTTAGTAAAATATTAAGAGTATAGTATACATATACTATAAACAAATTCTTTAATGTGTGTAACTATTTTGAAACACTTTTTCGTCGACTTTAAAAAGACCGCGGAGAACGCTTCCACGATGGAAGAGAACAACCGACAATACACAGAAATATCAACAAACCGGAAATATTAAAAAGCGAAGTGAAATCTGCACTGACCAAATTGAACAGAAACAAAACGACGTGGTCAGACGAAATTGTAAAAGAGATGATGGAGACCTTAGATGACTTTTCATAGTTAAGATTAAATTAATAATGAATGTAATCTATAACAGTGGCGTTGTAACGGAAGATATATGTAGATCTATTTTCATAGGACTGCCTAAGAAACCAGGTGCAAATGAATGTGAACATCATTGGACAATCAGCCTAATGAGCCACATAACAAAACTCATCATCCGAATTCTGATGAATAGAGAGCGCAGCAAAATCAGACCGGAGATAGGACAAGAACAGTGCGGGTTCGTCAAAGACACTGAAACAAGAAACGCGATAATTATTCTCAGATTGCGCAAATTCTTTCGTTAAGGTACGCCATAACGATTTGTTAGAACTACTCAGCAAATTTGACATAATTGAAAAGGATATTAAAACAATCAAGAACATATACTGGCAGCAAACTGCTCGCATATGTATAGAACATGAGTTCAGCAGATATACAAAAATAGCAAAGGGTATATGACAATGATGTATTCTCATCGGACTTATTTAACCTATACATTGAGACATTTCTGAGAGCATTAGATGTCTTACCAGGATTCATTATTGGTAGCCACAATCTTAACACCATAGGATATCCAGATGACACAGTATTGATAGCAGTAAGAAAACTACAGAAGATAGTGAAGGAAAGCGAGAAGAAAGGCTAAACATAAACTGCAAGAAAACAGAATGCAAGGTTGTTAGGTTGGGTAAGTTTTTTCAGCTCTCTCTTCGTACTCTAGGCATTGGTGCTATTGTTTCCAGAGAAAGTCGTATCTTTAACGTGATAGAGTTACTAGTTCCATGCTCAAATAGTTTTGAACTCAGTGTTCTCCTCGTAGACAAGATACCAACAACGGCTAACAAGCACAGTCTACCCTACTATTTAACAACCATAAAAATAAGAAACATCATATATATAGGTAAAAGTTATTTTTTCTGTGGGAGAAATTTATTATCACTTTATCAGTTTATCTATATTACTGATTTATAATATAAACATCTTATGCGGCATTGAGAACTATCTGTAGATGATGAATTTGTTTATATATTGTGTGGTGAAAAATTTACCCAATCGGCAACTTGTCAATAATGAATGGCAATAAACCAAATATTGTTGTCGAATTTGAGAAAGAAAAATTATGTATTAATAGAGAATCCTTTGGTTTTGTATATCATCAAACAGTTCCGCGTAAAACAGTCCGACTGATGTGCTGAAGGGTTGAAACGATATAAAACTGGATCTTCTTTTGATCGGCTTTGAATATAATATTTACAGTGCAATTGTAGTATTTATTACTACTTTGAGCCTTTCATATGTGAGAATATTGTTACGCTTTGCAGAATCTAGGCTCACAAAATATAAAACTGGTAGCAAATCTGCAAAAGAAGGCGTCTTTGGCAGCGTGAAAAATGTGAAACAAAATATGCCGTTCACTTAATTTCTATGAGGAATGTTTTTCTTTTGATTTTTTTTTCTTGGGATTCAACAAATCTTCTTACCGTTTTGCACAATTCGTCTCCCTTTGCTAGTCTTTAAATGTTTCGAGTTTTATAATTTGATCAAACAAAACACATTAGGGAAATACAGCGGCTATAAAATCGAAACAAGGAAACTAAAAGCCAAAAGCCATGGGCTAAAACAACGAAAAAGGAAGATAAGTGTGGATTATCTATTTCTCTTTAAATCTCTCTCTCTCTCTCTCTCTCCATATATATATATATATATATATATATATATATATATATATATATATATATATATATAACGAAAATCTAGGGAATTGTATTCCTCTTGGAAAAAAATCATGTTTTTACGCCCATATTGGGAAAAATAACAAAAAGGTTCTTTCATTTAGTAAAAGCTCATAAAACATTTCCCACACCAATACATATTCCCTTCGTAATTATATTTTTCTTGTTTAGCCTTCTCTAATTTGATTTCATAGACATTCTCTCGGATTTTATAGTAATTTTACATGTGTTGTGATGAAGCCTATGTTGGCGCCTCAATAGACGTTACAGATTTCCTTTAAAAACTCTAATTTCTTATTCACTTGTTACTTCATATCTCGCTATGAGTTTTCATCATTGCTTCCTCTCAGCAAGCATTTAGTTAATGTGATATTAATGAAATATCATTTGTTCAAATAATATCAACTGTGTGCGATGCGCAGCTGGTGCAAATGTTAGAGAATCGGGACAAGATATTACCTTCATTTGCGTTCAAACACCAAGGAAGAGTGAAGTCTCTAACTATGGATTGTTACCATTCTAGGATAAGGGCAAATCTAAATATAAAATCCTTATCTAGTTATCGGCAGAGACGCACATGTTGCTAGGTGTGGACGAGCTAAAAATAGGAGTATTGCTAAGGAGAGAGTACAGAGGAAGAGAAATCAGGAGTACGGCAGATAGCGATTGGCAGTGCATTTTAATTTTTGCAGATTAAAGTTGGCTGGAAAGCACGGAGCCAGAAATATGTTCGACAAAATGCCAGAAAAGAAAATGTTAGCATAGAATTTACGGCTACATCTTGACTTTACATCGGTGAGATCTCATCGCCAGGCTAGTACTGCACTTAAATTCGAAGAATCTAGGCATCTTAGCGATGAGCTCATCCGCCTGACCACGAAGAACACATTCTACAGGCTGTCGGAGACAATCCAGATATTAGCAGACGTCATGTGGGCCTACTATATCGTACATCTCATAGTACCAAATCGAGGGTAATTCTAGAGCAGCACCTGTATCCGTATCATTTGAAACATTTTGCAGGGTCTTTTGCCATCTGATCACTTACCATGAAAATATTTATAGAAATGGCAAAGGGAGGCAACATTTCACCGGTGGGAAAGTGACTAATGCCGAGACGCCAGATCGGCGACATTAATATTACTGATTCTTCCTATGCTCTTGATAGATAGCAGGATCGCCAGATCATATTTATCAGCGATAAATAAACATGAACGATTGGTAGACTTATAGATATGAAAAAAATAGACTCTGGAGAGAAAAACGATCTAGAACAATACAGTGAACCAAAATTCCTGGCAGGTGACCTAGCAATTGATACGATATAGTCTTTCCACGTTATATCAACCGAGAACGTGTGTGTGTGTGTGAGAGAGAGAGACAGCGAGAGGGAGATGTGTATCAAAGATAATTTTAAAAACTTTGCAGGAGTGTTCCTCACACCAAAACAAGGACAAAAGTCCATAGAGACATATCTGTAAATTCTTTGATTTTTCGGTAGTAACTTTAAAGAAAGTTTACGTTAGCTGTGGCTGTGTTACCATGTAGACTAGGTTATATGTGTCATTCGTGTACATTTGTGGCTAGTCTGTCTTCAATGCTTAACGTGTGTAGTAGTGAGTTAACTGAGAAATGTTCCGTTTAACAATGGCAGAATATCCATATCATGAGCAAGCAGATATTATTTTTACATGCAGCCTCGCGAATAATAATGGACGTGAGGCTGCACGTCTTTATCAGGTTGCGTTTCGAGACTGAAGTCATTCAACTATTGCTGCTGCTTATCGTTGCCACGACACCACAAACTATGGATCGATGAAAACCAAAATCTGCTGTAACGCCTGACCACACAGAACACATTTTACAGGCTGTCGGAGACAATCCAGATAACAGCACACGTCATGTGGCTCTAGCATGTAGTACCAAATAGAGGGTAATTCAAGAGCAGTTCCTGTATCCGTATCATTTGAAACTTTTGCAGCGTCTTTCACCGTCTGATCACTCACCACGGGAAACCTTGCTTTATTGCTCAAACTGCTCACTGTTTTTCTCTTCAGTCTTATTTACAATATTTGAAAGAGATGGAATAACATATTTACACAACAAACATGGTACAATACAGACTAGATACGAGCATCAATTTAAGATTAATGTGTGGGCTGGAATTTTATATCACAGTCTTTAGGTCCATATGTTCTCCCATAACGTCTTACAGGAGCTGTTTACAGGGATTTTAACTCGAACACAATTTCACACCTGCTAGAGGATGCACCTCTGCTAATATGAATACGCGTGATAGGGCTTCAGCACATTTTAGTCATATTGTTCGCGATTCGCTGGATGATATCTACCATGAAAGAGTCATAGGTAGATGAAAACTGGTTCCATGGCCTGTACGTTCCTCCGACCTCTGTCCTTTGAATTTTTATCTCTGGGTCCACCTAAAACAATGGGTTTATGTAGCAAACGTTAATAATGAAGAAAGCTTCATCAACGTGTCATGGGGTTCTGTGAAACCATTCGACACTGTGTGGGAGTATCTGAAAAAGTCCGCCAGTCAATGATCCGACGGGTGCATGCGTGGGTTGAAGCAAGCGAGGGAAAATTTGAAAATTTGTTATGAGTTGCTGTGTTGAGATACAAAGATGGCCTTTTGGGAATATGTTTCTATGGGCATTTTAACTTACTTTCGGTTGAGAAACCTGCCCATCGAACTTTTTAACAGTATTTTTGACACACCCTGTTTAAATTGAGGAAGTCATAGAAAACTATGATTTGCTAACAATTAAAAGGAATAAGCGTATTGTGAGCCAGGGAATGAGAAAGATACACAACTATCCAGATGATTTTAAATTAGTCAGATTTTCAAATATTCTAGACATTTTATAAGACACTTTTAGACAGTTCGAATCGATACTTCAAGTAAGCTTGCAGTTTTCACTTTGAAACTGTACAAGACGCGAATTCCGAATTTGAGTAACCAAAATCAGACAAGAGAAATATGCACAATCTCTTCACAGATAAAGAGTTGAAGTTAAAGAATGTGGTTCTACAGAAAGATATTGAAAAAACGATTTATTTCTGTCAGTTGGAACATTTGCATTTATGGAATAAAGTGCTCAATATTAAAGATAGAGTGTCTATAAATATAAAAGTGAACATAGAAGTCAACACTTAGAGGCAACAGTCTGTTTCATGATAGATGCAATAGTGGCCTGACAATTGCATCTAGCATGAAATCTGTCATCTCTGTTTTAATTCCCATTTATTGACTTTATATATATATATATATATATATATATATATATATATATATATATATATATATATATATATATATATATATATGTAAGCAAATATATGGATATAGATCCGACAGTATGAATAAAAATATACTGAAAAAAACAAACAAAAATCTTAATATGCGATTATGCTGTTTTAATGTTTAATGTCAACGTCGGACGTTTCGGTCTAATAGACCATCTTCAGGACATATTCATAAAACATAGACATAATTAACATAGACCATATACAATTCAACATGAAAAAGACGATGGACATAAAAGCAATACCAATCCAAACAGATAACTGAAATCTTTTATAAGATCAGCGTTCCGTTTAAATATGATCACGTCGTCGTCACGTGGGCGATGTTGTGAAAACGTATTCCTAAAAATTGAGTATTTTGAATGAAAAACGAAAAGAATTTTATTTTGATCTAAAACTTATATGTACGTTTGTCGAGCATTAACATTAAAACAGAATAATCGCATATTAGGATTTTTGTTTGTTTCTTCAGTATATTTTTCTTCATATATATATATATATATATATATATATATATATATACCAAAGGACAGAGTAAAATTATTACTAATTAAAGAATATCAAACACTTAAAATCCCATAGGTAACAATTTTTATTTCATGAAAGCTTGTAAGAAAGCAGTTCTCGTTCTTCAAGACCTACAAACAAAATCTATGGGATTTTAAGTATTTGATATTCTTTTAATTAATAATAATAATAATAAATAATAATATATATATATATATATATATGACTTGACTGCCATTTCCACAAAATGCATAATGCTTATTGCTCTTATTAACAAAAAGAATTAGATTTTGACAAACCTAGGTAAGTAGACTGATTTATGAATACAGAACATTGAGAAAACGCTCTTTACAAATAGCGTATACAAATCAATTATTACAAATGTCTTCAAGTGAATGACTCCTTTAGGTGTTAAAAAAGATAATACATCATCACACCTTACAGATTGATGCTACACTATCAAAAAAAAAATCAACAAATAACAAAACGACATCAACTAAATAATTTCAACAGGAAGCAACATCTAACTAGAATGGAATATAACAATATAATAAAGATGTTGATTTCTAGTAACCCCTTGCGTCTTAGTGACATTATCATTATATTATCGTTCCTGAGCTGGCACCTCGTCTTCAGACACTTTCCGCCATTACCTGGCTTTTCTACTGTCTGTTATATAAGAACGGAAATATTCTCTCACAAAGCATAGATATTTTGTCGTTTTTTTTTTTCTCAATCTCTTTTAGTTTCATTATTTGATCTGGTAGAGAGCTGATATCTG
>CAHIKZ030003103.1:0-138738 GCA_903632075.3 Acanthosepion pharaonis | reverse complement strand
TTGAAACTTTCCATTTCCATTTTGCAAATTCTTGATAACTAATCAAGTAGACTTCTAATTAAATCTGTTATAATAATAAATCAGTATCAGAATACTTACTCTATTAATAGATTTTGGAACCTTCTGCTTTTGATAAGGAGTAAGGCACAAGAATTTGACATATAACCTTTGACCCCCATCATGAGAAAGGAAACAATTTGATTCTTTAGATTTGCAGTGTTCAACATTGCTAGACAAATACGAGCAGCAGTTATTGGCATATAAAATGGTGATCATTTCTGTTCCTAAAGAATTCATTAAAGTCATCATTTATTGAGTGTTTTTGTATTACAGAGGACTTAACATCATGGCATTTGCCTCTTTTATATGCAATACAAACACAAAGGACCTGTTTTTTGTAAAACTTTTTGGAAGGAAATAACCAACATTAAACACTGGCAAAGATGGCATCATCACTTCCAAAATGTTCAACATATACAAGGATGATACAAAAGCTAGATTCATAAAAAATACATGAAGGAAAAATATTTTGAGGCATGAAAGAAAGAGAATTTGATGAATTGGAAGGGGAAAAAAAAGAGAATGATTTTTAAATGCTTTCATTAAATATTCCATTTTTGGAAAATTATTTTAAAAGTTCTGAAAACAGCAGAAAATTAGAAAATGAACAACATTATTTGTTTCCTGTCAGATATAGTTCATTTGGTCTCCACTCCCTCTACTCCTCTTTTTACAATCCTTAATTGCGATAAGGATCTATCTTGACAAAGAAAAAAGGAAAAAGTTGGCTGGGGAGGAGAATTGTTTTCTTAATATATTCTCTTCATATGAAGTCAAGTGATATGATTTCAGAGGAAAGGAATTCATTTTGTGTCTAATAACTAATCAACTTGACCTTATCATCACTAAGATTAGAAGGAACTGCTGTTCTCTTATGACAGCAATATGTTGTCATATCCACTTTATTTGCCTATAATCTATTAGTTGGTTTTCTGGTCTAAGCACGTTGCAAACAAATCCAATTGATATTATTTGTCTTGTCGTTTCACATTGCTTTTGTCTCCACGGCACCTGGGGCAATACCATTTGCCTTTTGGTTTGGAAGTAAGATTGACACAGCTGAAATGGAACCATTCAATTGGGCAGAGGTCATTATCACAACCAATCATCTCTCCATAAGACACCTGATTGCAATCACAATATGTTGGTTCATCTGGATCAATAGGAGGATCAATTGGTGATTTTTCACTTTCTTTTTCTTTCTTGGTTTTCCTTTTCTTCTTCTTTTTTGATACACGATCTTTCTCTTCCTATAAATAAAAATAAAAATATCATAAAAATGAATCATATTGAAATAATTGTCATAACAGTAAGAACTGACGAGTGAAAATTAATCACTTAGATTAAACATTATACAGTCAAAATTCATTTTAATAACTGCATCAGGCTATATGCTTATTGAAGAATTCATTCATATATATATATATATATATATATATATATATATATATATATATATATATATATATATATATATATGAGCTACCTCCCCACAAAAAAATTTTTAGTTTTAATACCAAATTCATAGATTAAATTTAATATTTACAATAAGCAAAATAGTTTGCTGTATTTCAAAAAAAATATAAATTGATCGGAATTATTTTTTTTTTATAAGTAAAATCACTAAAATCATCCATATTGACAAATCTATCAACACAGCATAATTTTCATTATTAAAAAAAAATCCTTCAAAAACAAAATGTACTTTTCTGAAACTTTATTTGAGCAGGATTAACTAATTTAAAGTTTCATTAATCTAATTTGAAACAAATATTACTTTTAGTTTACAATATTGAAGGAAAGCATTTTTTTTTTACCATGGAGATGGATGTTTTTATGGGGTTGATTTGATTTGTTTGTTTAATGAGACAACAATTCCTTATGGGTCATTTAATGCCAAAATTTAATTTTCTTGCGAGCTTTGAAGTAATAAAAATATGATATATGTTATTCTTCTTTTACAATTGAATACATGGTGGATGATACTCAGCTTTTGTGCATAGGCATATTTGTGGGAACATAATTACTATAGGCAGTGATGTGTGTGTTTATGTTATAGTTTTGTTGAAGTTATATTTTGGAATACAGTTTGATTTCTTTAAAAAAAACTATAGAATATTATATAGATTAATGTCATGAAAGAGTTTTTTTTATATTGATTGATGTATTGTTGGTAATTTTTTTTATATAAAAATTTGTTGCTGGTATTTTTTCTATAAAAATATATTTTTATAGGGCTTTTTTTTTGTTTGGGAGGTTCAAGCAATCATAGCCGGAACCCTAAAAGGTGCCACAACTCCAGGACAGGGTGGACCTGAGAAAAACAGCAATTAAGTATTGGTTCCACACTCCTCAACCCCCCTCCCCCAATCTCCTAGTCAGAGGCCTTGCTATCAGATGTAGTTTATTGTCACATCCAGGACTATTTTATGAACTGTTGATACATCTATTGATAACCTGATTTTTTGAGATTCATGTAAAAGGGAAATAATTATAGTCAAATTATGATGAATACAATCTGTGTGTGTGTGTGTGTGTGTATATATATATATATATATATATATATATATATAAGTCTAGGTCAATTTTGGAAATGTAAAAAAAAAAAAAAAATAACTTTAGGGAAGTTGCAAAATAATGTCAAAAATTACCACAAAAATATTTTTCTTCAAAACTTTGTATTTATTGGAGGAATCGAACTTAAAGAAAAAATAAATTGCAATTTTTATCATTTATATCAGTGTCATTGCGGAAACATGTGTAGGTTAAATTAAAACAGAGTCTTAACAAAAAAGAAAATACACTTAATAATGGATATTTTTAAGTTTAGTATCTATTCTCTTAATAAATGAAATTAGCAAAAATAAAAAAAAATAAAACACACTAAAATATTTAGTTTGAAATACAAATAACTACTTACGAATGCCATCTTATTTACTGGATATTTCTTCGGTATTTACTGGTAGTAATTACCTCCTCCTGTAAATTCATTTTATTTTTGTTTACGCTTTTAACTAGCACAAATATCTATTATCATCAAAATATACTTAACTATTAAAAAAAAAAAATACAACTTTTATAATCATTGTAATTTGTTTATATTTTCAAAGTTAGCGTATTTTATTAAAAAGCCTGTTTATGAGCTAATCTTGGAACTAACTCTACTTTTAGGTAACTAAACATTACTTTTAATTTAATAATGTATTTCAAACTTTATTTTCAAATTTATTTTGAAAAATATTTTTGTGTAATTTCTGATAATACATATATTTTCTTTTTCAGATATTTTAATAGAAATGGCAGGAAAAAGCATCCCAAAGGCCTTAGAGCCGTATCAAAATTCCACGGTATGCTATTCAGTTGATCAAGGGTGATGTATCATCTAATCTTGGATCCAAGTCTTGCCAATGCCTTGCTCTTGGATTTTAGGGCTATGTGCCTTTTTATCCCCAATATAAAAGATATCTATATAGATAAATGTAAAATTGACAGAGAAAAGGCTAAAGTGAAAACAAATGTCCATCAAAAGCATGATGAAAAAGTGGAAAATCTTTGTATTGGAGTTGATGGGAGAACTAACAAAGACACACTAATGTACAAGGAAATAGTAGAGGAAAATGGAGAGAAAACTGAAAAAAACCAAGAGACCAGAACGCCATTTGACTGTCACAAAGGAGATGACATATGAAAGTGAATATCTGACACAGGGTTCTTCCAAATATTGGTGCAACTGGTGCTGTTCTTGCCAAGCAAGTGGCTGATGTTTTGCATGAATTCAAAAATGTGAGCACTATCAAGGCTATCCTTGTTGACAACACTAATGCCAATTCAGGCTGTGAAGGTGGATTTGTCGCACTTCTAGAAAGAAAACTTAACAGAAATCTTCACACAATTGGTTGCTCCTTGCACCAAAATAAACTTTCATTTAGAGCTCTTTTTAATCATGTACCACAAAAAGCCCTACCACATTCAATGGTCCACTGGGTAAATTATGTGCAAGAGATCACCATAATTTACCCCAAATATAACTTTCAGCTGTTGGTAGTCCTCTGGATTCTATTTTTAAAATTGAAAATTCAGATACCCTTAGTTGTGACCAAAAACTCATTTATGAATATACAGTGGGTATTTCTAGAGGTAAGATGGACTCTATATTTGCATCATGGAAAATTGGTCCATTAAACCAGGCAAGGTGGTTAACTTTAGCCATTGGGCTGATTTTTTTATGTACTCATGGTGCATACCCACAAAATCTTTCAACTAAACTTCACAGTTCTATAAATTTTATTGTGAATGTGTATGTCATTTGCTGGTTCAAAATTAAAAGAAATAACAAGTTCCACAATTAGCAAATGTATATTTTCAATATGATCCAAAGGACTAGGAAGCAACCATATGAAATCCAACAGATCACATCGAAAAATATACAATACTGCCTGAAAATATCTTATATTCAATGGTCAAATCTGATGAACTGGAAGTGAGGGAAGAAACTATAAAAAGAATTTTGGTCATTAGGTAAGTATTTATTCATATAAATCTGACTAAATTAGTTATGCCAATTTATTGAATCATTTTATGGATTTTATCTAATTTCACCATATATATTAAAGCAGTACAGAGTGCATTATTTTTTTTTTTTTTTAAATAACTCAAATTAATTTTTATATTCTTTCAGGAGTGGGGAGCCAGCCAAGAAAAGATTAAAAAGGATGATAACTATCAATTTTAAAGTTATGCACTGGGCACAGTTAATAGATCTGTCATTAAGTGGAGTTTGTGAACTTACTCTCACAGAAGAATTTTCTGAAAATGAACTTCAGGAATCATTATTAAATGATATGAAGCTTGAGTTGCCAGATTTGCCCTCACATTCTCAAGGAGCAGTCAAGTTAACAACAGAAGCTTCCCAATCTTGTATAGCTTTGAAGCAAGACACCAGCACATAATAGCAAAAGTTTTGTTGAGACCATCATTTTTGTCTAAGGGCTCTTATATGGAGCTATTTGACTATATATTAAGATCTATTAAACTATTATTTGTTTTTCCATATTTGTTTGTCATATTTTCATTCATAATAGAAAAAAAATCATTTTTTTAATGTTTTCAACTATTACTGCTTAATTCATGAGGTAAAAACAACAGCATTTTGAAGTCATCACTGATAAGGTGGAGGCAGATTTTCAATTTGAAATTTAGTTATAATTTCTTCATTTTATTTCATTTTGATAAAATAACAACATTCCCTGATTTAAATACTGAAATTGTTTGGTTTTCTCACCAATATTTAGGCCAAATCTTGCAAAATTGAGGATTTTTCAGTGCATTTTTGTCTATGATCTTTGATGCCAAATGCTCAAAAAAATATTGAATTGTCAGATCTAATTTTTTATATCAGTACATAATAGGTCCATACACAAAAAAAGTGAGGTACATTATTCTTTTGATATTTAAAAAAAAAAAATTCAAAATCAAATCAATATATATATATATATATATATATATATATATATATATATGTGTGTGTTATTAACTACCCAGTAATTTTTTAAAAAAATTAATATTTTAAGCACTCCAATATTTTATTGAATTTTAGGCTTTATAGTCCTACTTAGAAAGACCAATGTTGCAGAAAAGTTAGAAAATTACCAATAAATTTTAAAATTTACTATAGTTATCACTGTTATTTTCTGATAATGTTGTGCATGAAATCCATATTTACAAAAATCGGCACTTTTATATACAGACTAAAAAAATTCAAAATTCTTTTTAAAATACTGAGGAGGGGGGTATTGAATTAATAAAATTTTCTATTTATGATTAGCAAATATCGTTTTTTTTAATAACAATATCAACTGACCTCTACAAATTAATACAGAAATTTAAAAAAGTTGAAAGTTTATAAATTATTTTAAGCCAATAGTGTCCATAATGTATATTATTCATAAAAGTAATTAAAAGTATTTCTAATTAAATAATTTCTTATTTTTATTTCATTTTTTAATTCAAAGCAGAATTTTTTTTACAAAAAAATTTTTTTATGATTTTAAATTCTCCTAGTACTTGCCCTTATAACTAATAAAAACATCATCTTAGGGGTTTGCTTACTTTTGCACAGCACTGTGTGTGTATATATTACAAAATCTTGTTTGCATATAAAATTTGAATCAAAGTTTGCAGCCAAAATAAAAACCTAAATAATTTTGGCTTTTCAATAATATAGAAAATTTTTTAAAAATATTTTATACTTATTATTTTATTTTTTCAGCCTCTGCCCTGAATAAAAAATTTGTCTGAAGGTTTGTTTTTTGTTGTTTTTAGACAAAGCATTCTATATATTGTATTGCTTTATTTTTCACACTATTTCTCATCTTAACAAGATGAGAAGTAATCTAGTTTCATTAAAGAAGAAAACTTAGAAAAGAAAATTTAAAATTACCTTTTTGTCTTCATCTTTACTTATGTCATGTGTTTTTTGTCTCCGTTGTCGTTTACTGCCAGTTTTTTCATTTCTATCATTTTCTTGTTTTACTTTGGTATTAGAAGAAAAATCTTCTTTGTCATTATCTTTGCCCAAAGTTGGATCTAAAAAATGATAATCATTTGCTTCATTATAAAAGAAGGTCTGTTTCAATTTTTATTTTCTATTTAATTAAGTTACTATCAGAAAAAGTAATTTTATTCAGTTAAACCAGCCAAAAGAATCTATATTATAGAATACATTTTATAAGGTTCATTTGCCTTGGCTGAAAATATCTCAGCCTAATCAAAAAAGAGATTAAAATTTTTTTATTTTGTCATTTGATCAAATTTTTGAAACACTGTTGAGTTTTGATTTTTTTTCAATCATCATAAAATAGAATCAGAAAGTATTTTGACAATAGCTCAAAAATAACAGGTTTGTTTTAAAAAATGAAGATATTTACATTTCAACAAAAGACAATCTTAATTTGATTTGCTATAAGAAAAATATTAATAAAATCTAAATGTATAAAATTTAATTTATACAATCTGCAAAATAAATATTTCTTCAGTATCTGTAAATAGTGTAAATATTTATTGTAAATCACATGGGTGATTTTTGTGGAGTAAATTCATAATATTTCCTTCCATTTTAAGAAATTCTAGAAAAAGATGAAAAAAAAAAAAAAAAAAACAGCAAAACTCACCAAGGTTTTCCAAATCTTGCTCTAGTTGTCGAGATCGATTTTCTATGAGGTCAATGATGAAAGATAACATGTTGAGTTTTTCATCTCCAATTTCTTGGAATTTTAGCAAAGCACGTTGGAAGATTATATAAGATTTTCGCTTGGCTTGACCTTCTGCTTCATTCATACACAAATGATGACGATCAATGTCTTGCATGATTTCTGAGAGAAAAAAAATTTAAAGAGTAAATATATTGAGACAAAGGAAAAATATGTCCACCATGAATCAAAGTTAAAAATCATGAAAGTTATTTGAATAGATCTCATTCTTTTTTTCTTTTTTTTTTTTATATTAAAAATGGTTAAAATAAGGTTGGTAAACAATGAGAAAAGAAATAAAATAAGTGACAATAGTTCATATAAAAATTACAGAAACTATCAAAAGATTAAATTAAAATGTTTTTGTTTGTTTTTTTTTTTTTTTTTTAATTTCTTTCAGAAAGAAAGAATAAAACAATTAAAAAGTAACCACAATTACAATAAAATTAATACCACCAAAGAGATTTCAGAAAATAATTCCAAGAGATTCCAGAGATTCCTCTAACATTCTAACTAGTTCTCAGATTTCTTAGATGAAATGCTGTCATGAGCATTCATTTCTGATCCACAACTGTTGCAGAATAACAATATTAAAAAGCAATAGAAATAAGATTTTAAAAAATTGTTAAAAATCAATAATTATATCCAATACATTGATGCTGTGATATGAAAATATTATATTCTACCATACCAACACAATATATTTTCAAATTAATTTTTTTCCCCCCAAGAAGAAAACTCATGGTGTTTAGAAAGTGGATGGTAATTATTGCTTAACATATCTTCTAATGGTACTCAGTAGTAAGAATAATGGTGACAAAAAAAACAAACTATTTAGTAAACATTTTGATTTCTATCTTCATACAAAAACTAATCAACAGACTTTTATTTTTACTGACAAACATGTTCTATCTTAAAAGGTTTGATTGAAAAGTTCATAAGCTAAGATGAACTTTATTAGGAGAAATTTTCTTATGCTAAAAACACTTAGTGCAATTCTGAAATGTGTAGATCCAGGAGGTGGGGGCCGACAGATATTAAAGACTATATCAGAAATATCATTAACATTTGAATAACATATATGAAGCAAGTTCAAATTTGGATGAAGTAATTTAGGTTAACCTCATACTAATGTTATCAAAAGGCATGAATATATTTTCCCCTAATTGGTTAGGTCAGGAATCACATCCTGCTGATCCCCCACTCCAAGCTATATGTAAGTAGCAGAGTAGTTGGATTTCTAGGAAGTAGACCACTTCAGAGAAAAAGAAAATAAAAGCTACAGCTTAGCAACTGCATTGGTTATCTCAAACAAGCTGATCTCCACTTCAAACAACTAGAGCAGGCAAGAGAAGGAGCTTGTAGAAGATTGGTAGACAATTCCACCATGATCCTTACAGACAAGGAATGAACCAACAAAAACAACTGATCACCAAGTACTTTTCAGGTAGGAAAAAGATGCAATTTAAACTGTTTATCAGGATAATTAGAATAGCAGTACTAAGTTTTAAACTACAGCCATGGAACGTGTCATCAGAAGATACTTTATGCCTAAAGAAACTAACACAATTTTGATAAATAAAAAAATTTTGTTCAAAATAATTGACCAATAGTTTTGGTACTTTCTTTAATCATTTCACTCCAAGCCACGTAGATGCAGGGGGTTACTGAGTGTGAAAGAATATAAGAAAAAAAATTATTAAGGAGCAAGAACAATAAAAGAACAGAAGAAAATGACTGATATTGCATTTAAATTTTTGAAGATAAAAATTGACTAGAAAGCAAAATGCTGGAAGAGAGTTCCACAAGCAAGAAAAGAAACTGTTAGCATAGAACCTATGGTTACATTTAGCCATTTCAACTGTAAAATGATGAGATCTTACTGCTAATCTAGTACTGCAATTAAATTCACAGCATCTAGGTACCATAGAGGAAAGTTCATGAGAACAATTACCATGAAAATATTTATAGAAAAGGCTCAGGGAAGCTACATTACTACAGTGGAAATGTGACTGAAGCTGAGAGTGCCAGATTATTTGGATTTTATCAAGAATCTTTAAATATATAGCAGGAGCACCAGACCATGTGTGTCAACAATATTCAAAGCATGGATGAATGGTAGACTTATAAATATGTAAGATAGATTCATGCAGGAAAAATTGTCTAACATGACACTGTGAACCAACATTCCTAACCAACATTCCTGGTAGCAGAACTAGCCATTGATTCAATTTTATCTTTCTAATTCATGTCAGCAAGAAGGCACAATGTATCACTAGTTAGCATCAGCCATGCTGATGGACAGCAGAAAGCATTCTCTCAGATGATTGAGAGCAGTTTTGTTTTGCAGGTGTTAAAATTAACAAACCATTCCTTGTCCCAGTTAGCAACAGATGGTAGGTCATTTTTTTTTAGATCAGTTGCCAATTTGATCTTATCAAAACAATCAATTTTACTATTAAGACAGGAATAAATAGTTGTGTCATCAGCATTGAATTGAGAACTAATGACAAGAAGGTCGTTCAAAAATTTGTCCAGAAATACCATAACCTTTCAACTTGTGTGAAGAAAACCAGTATACCAAACCCTGTCAAATGCCTTTAAGATATCCAAAGCAACAGCCTGAGCTTCATTATTCTTATCCACAACTTGATAAACTCTTTCAGTAATAGTTATTAATATTTCAGTCGCTAATCTAGAAAAGTGAAAGCCATATTGCTTATCTGAAAGAAGTTTCTATAAGGTGAGATGCTTAATCAAGCTATTGATTAGAGACTCTAGTACTTTACCAAAAAGAGGTAAATGGCTAACAGGCCAATAGAAGGATCAGATGGTTCACTTGAGTTCTTAAAGACTAGAACTACAGAAGAGGATTTCCAGCAAACAAGAAAGCATTGTAGAGTTTAGAGAGAAATTCAGGAGCACATTTCTTAAAGACTATTGCAGCGATACATACCATCAAGACCACATGCTTTGTAAGAATTCATTTTAAAGATGATAACAGAAATCATGGACAGAGTTATATGCATATCACTCAATAGAGACTCAGTCCTGAGTGGAAAGTCAGACAAAGATAATCCTGATGAGTCAAGAGTAGAATTTGAAGAGAATTTATGAGTAAGACATTCTTCTTTATCAGCAGATGTTAACACTTGCTAATTGAATGAAGAGAGGAGGGACAGAAGACTTACTCTTATTTAAGACACTATTACAGACCCACCAGTTGCCATGAGAGTCAAATTTGTTAGAGGCTAAACACTGCTTCATTCTATCAGCAAACAAAGGTCTCTATAAGGACACATTTACAGTTGTTACAAGCAAATACAAATAAGCATCTGTTGTGATTAGAACTATAACACTGGATCACCTGGAATAAGTGGATCTGCTTTATCCAAGCTGCATAGTATTTTCATGTGATTGTATTGCACTAAAAGACAACCAACTACCTTCTTATTTTTTTCTCTTGGTAAATACAGTGTTTTCTTTATGACTAAAGGTTTAAACTCTGGATAAATCTAACTTTTATAAATCACTTTATGCAGCCAGATTATGTCTGAATAATGTCTGAATTTAAATTTAAAAAAAATATTTATGCTTAAAATTTATCCATCTTTGCAATGATGTACAAGCTTCATAATATAAGGATGGAATAAAATAAAGGTTTTGGACCATAAATTTCAAAACAATGTAATTTGGCTGAATCACAACTAAGGATATAGGAGCCAAAAAACTACTGATAGGCTTTTTTCTTTTTGCCTGACCCACATTTAGGGGAATAAATTTTTCACGATTACAGAAACACGGACGGAATCGCAAAATTATTAATCTTAAATGGAATCTGGGTTTTTAATGTAATTTTCAATAAAAAAATAACAAATTAATTATTAGATTTTTAATTCTTTCAAAACTTAATAACTGCCTCTCTGATTTTGTTAAACATTTTAATATAACAAAAACATAGTTATTTCCTTAAAATTTGTTTTTACAAATCTTTGTAGATATTTTCCTTATAAAATCCCCAAAATAAGAACAAAAATGTTTACATAAAAAAAAGAAAAGAAAAGTGGGTTGTCAATTTTTTGAGAATATGTTGGCTATTTCTAAATATTTTATAACTTTTCTACGAAACTGTATATTGCAAACCGCAAACGAGATGAAAATCAGTATGCCACAGCTTAAAATGTAGGCCACCAAAATCCATTACTGGAAGACAGATACTCGTTGATGTCAAGAGAGAGAGAGAGATGAAGATCAAACCAATAAATTTAAGAAATTCATTTCCTTTAGGCCTCACACAATTTACAAGTAAAAGTTTCTAAACAACTTGTAAGCTTGTTTCATGAATATGAAAAAATGCTATCATGTGCCTACCATACAATTTAGAAATAACGAAAAAACAATTCTCCAAAAACATCATTCTATGAAATGACTGGCTTGTCTAAGTGATTCTCCCAGATTAATAATTGCATCATCTTCAGTGCTTCACCATTGTAAACAAATTTAAACTGAACAAAAAAAAAATCCTTTAATAACATTAACTGTCAATGATTATTTTTTAATATTTTATTTATATTTTGTAATCTAAACCAGTTGTATGAATAAACAATAAATTTCCAAGATGACTGAATCTTGAAGTAGTGAATCAACCTCAAAAGTTAGGCCCTCTAGAAAAAAAAAAAAAACATTTGTGCTAGAGCCAGAATAGAGCAATTTCCTGATAACATTTTATGCAGAAGAAAATGTTATTTTGCAAATTCTGGATCTATAGTATTAATTCCCAAATTAAGAAATTAGCAATTTTAAATTTGAGCAGTATTTCAACTTGGGAGAAATTGTTTTATTTAAATTTTGAATTAATATGTCTAATTTGTTTTTTGATATTTTTTTACAAAGATCCAATTATGGTTTAATTACAGTTTTGTAAAATTTTAGTCAAAATGTTTGACTTTATTCAGATATTTATTATTGAGATTCAAATTATTTGCTGTTGATACTTTAAATGTGATTTTTATATTATGAATCAATAATTATAAATCAGTCTAAATACTTTTACTTAAAAAAACAAAAACAATTTGAATGTGTGTTTGAACATGTTCTTAAGAATGAAGCTCTGATTAAAAGTTCTACCTCAAATATAATTATGCATTGTAACATTCCATTGTTTTATTGTCTAGTTATGTAACATTTTTTTATTTTTACATATGATTTATTTTTGGACTTGGATTTTAACATTTAAAAAAAATATTTATAGATATTTGTTATTTCTTTATATGCAATAAAACTTTGAATTATGTTTTTGTTTTCAGTTTTAATAATAATTATAGCAGATTGTATTGCAATTTTATCATAAAATACTATAAAAATGGAAAAAATGAAATTTCCCAAAAGTAGAAACAGAATCAAGGAAAATTTTAAACAGAAAACCAGGGGCTGTAGACTGATACACACCTGTTGGTACATAGGTACATGTAAGGCCCAGTAAATGTGTTAAATCTGTCGAGGGTAGGTCCAATACAGCTGAAGGCCCCCAAAAAGTACATGTTTAGTGTGAAAGGAACTCAATTCCCCACTGTATCAGTTGCTGCTCAGTAGTTTTGCAGTCAAGGACTTGTGTTATCTTGTAATACTGCTGATTAAATGTTTTCAGTTTTGAGGCATCAGTTCCAAATCATAATATGATTGTCATGATGGTCTAGTTAGGTTACAAAAGGCTGTAACAGATTAATATTACAGAATTGCCAAGTGGTCAGGAAGATCTTTGGTGGAGGGGGGGATTTAGTTTTGTGAAGGTTGAGTGAGGAGAAAATATCAACCAAAATAAAGCCATCTTTTGAATATCACACAGAAAACACATTTCAAACTATGCAAGCTTTTAGTAATCAATCAAATTATCTACATTTTCTTTACTTTCTTTGTACCAAATATCTTTAATTTTTCATAGAGGTTACTCTTAGCTTTGCTTGCAACACCTGAGTTGTTCGTTTCTGAATGTATATCCATGGCTGTCCTCAATTCTTCATAATCAAATAACAACTTGCAACCATAACAAGGCTCATCTTGGAAATCCAAATTACTGGAAATTAATCTGGAATGTAGTGGAAGTGTAAGGTAGGATGAACTGCCAGCTACCTTAGTGTGTTGTGTATGCAGGAGAGGATGGCCAGCGCACAAAACATCCGCTTGCAAAAATTATGGTCACAGTGGTGGGCTGAGCAGTGCCTAGAATTTGTTTATGCAAATGATTGGTGTCTTGCATGGCAAGATATGTACAAAATTTTGTGGTGGACTTTTGACTGTAGCCCGAGTTACACAGGTTTTATGGAGTTGGGCCAAATTCCAAATAGCTGATTTTGGTATTTGCCATTATATGCTAACATTTTCATATCCCCATATATGTTCAAGTTGTATATTTGTTATACAACAAATAGACTTTTATATGAAAAATGAAATAATAAAAATAATTTAAAAAGTGCAATGAATTAATGTCAAGATAAAATAATATGAACATATACAACAAATGGTGCTAACAATTTTTGGTGAGATGGTACACTAAATGACCTTTGACCTTGAGATATAAAATAGGTACCGTTCAATTTCCATCATGAAGATCTATAAGTGTACCAAATTTGAAAAAAGTCTGTGTCAGTGATGGCCAGACTCTTGTTGATTTGACACAAAAGGACTCATGCAAATTAATTAAAAAATTGTGGTTGAAATTATTTCTGCATAATGCATTGGATAAATTATGGAGATCTTTATTAAATTTATTTTCCTGCAAGTTTCACCAATATATTGTAAGGAACAGCTGTGAGGGTTTATTTTACAGATCTGAAATGGCTCCCCTTCTCCCCAAACTCTATAAAAAAAAAAAAAATGCCTCTGAACTGCAGTTTAGTGTTCTTTCCAAACACTAAACTGCTTTGCTGCTACTTGCTTTTCAGCTTGTTGAAAATCCTCTATCGTAGTTCTATAGTTACTGATTTTAAGAACTCTAATGAATCTTCTGATCCCTAAAATTATCCTATTATTAGTTTTTTACCTTTTGGGGGGGCAAAGCACTAAATGATCTAATCAAGTACAGATTGGTTAAGCACCTTGCTTCACGTGTCTCTCTTTCAGATAAACAATATGGCTTTTGTTTCTCTAGGTCAATCACCAATGTGTTAACTGTTATTACTGAAAGTGTCTATCAGGTTTGAGATAAGAACAGAAAGGCTCAGGCTGTGACTTTAAATATCTCAAAGACATTTGACAGGGTTTGGCATGTTGAGCTTCTTCACAACCTCATGGGTTATGGTTTCTCTGGCCAAATATTTGACTTAATCCAATCATTTTTAACCAATCATACAATGAAAGTTGTGCTGAATAGCCATGCCTCTAGATCCTTTCACATTAATGTGGAGGTCCCACAGGGCTCTATCCTTGGACCTACATTTGTTTATTATAATCAATAACTTTCCTGATGTCATCAGTTTCCAATTAAGTATTTAAACTGATGACAACTATTTATTCCTGTCTTAATAATCTGATAGGTCTGACAAAACTGGCAGCTGCTCTAGAATTTACCTCCAGTTGATTGTTAACTGAGGCAAGAAATGTATTATAAATTTTAATGTCTCCAAAATTAAACTGATATCTTTTAATCATCATAGAGAACCATTTTTGCCTTCCATCAGCATGGCCAATTCTAACCTGCTTGTGAGCAACTTATTGCACCTTCTTGGTTCCACATTATCCACTAATATGAAGTGGAAGGATTATATTGAATCAATTGCTAGGTCTGCTGCTAAGAAAGTTAGTCTATTGGGTTCATGCCAGACAATTTTTCTTATCAAAATCTCTATTGCACATTTAAAAATCTACCATTCATCCATGTATTAAATATTGCTGCCATATTTAGTCTGGTGCTCCTGCTATATATCTTGAGATTCTTGACAAAATCCAAAGAGTCTGTAATGTTATTGGTCCTGACCTGGCATCTCAACATCAGTTATTTGACCACTGCAGTGACTCTCTTTTCTATAAATATTTTCATGGCAGTTCTAGTGAGTTTTCCTCTTTGGTATCTCAACCTCATAAATTTAAGTGTACAGTAATCCACTGCTATTAGGTGAACCAGTTTGCGCAGTGCCTGGTGTACCACAGGTGGGTTGTGAACCCCCAAATTTTGCTCTCATACCCTCAATATCGCTCACTTTTCTTAGAAATTCCACCCTATTTTACCAATTTCTGGGCCATCTTCTTCATAACAGACAGAACAAACAGCAATCATCAGATGGATCCTACCTGATTTTTGGGCTCTATTTTCCCTATTTTGCAATATATACTGTAAATAATGGCTAAAAAAAGAACCTCAAAATTTATACAAATTTATGCCAATGATTCCATAAGAAATTTTGGGTAATTTGCTTTTTAAGTCCCATGCTAAGTATCTAATAAAAAATTTCCCGAACAGTTATTTTTTATTCTAAATTTACATGCCTAATTTAGAAATAACTAAGAAATTTTTATAAAATCTACTGTTTGCATCAGTGTGCACAATAATTGAGACAAGTGAATGTCTATTCCATAGCAAATATGTGCAAACAACGCCAGTAATGGCTGCCACAACTTGAATAAGTCAAACTTTTATTGTCGATAACTCCAAAAAAGTAGATTTTATCAAAATTTCTTTGTTATTTTCAAATTAAGCAGGTAAATTTACACATAAATATAACTATTCAGGAAATTTTTATTAGATACTTAGTGTGGTGCTTAAAAAGCAAAATTACCTGAAATTTCAACTTATTTCAATGTTTTACAGAAGATTTTTTATACAATAAATTTTAACCAGCCTCAAAAGTACTTCCTCTTGCAATACATTATAGTCTAGTTTGAAAGGTAGTCTAGCATTGTAAAAGGAAAAGACAAACACAGAAGTCGTAAATTATAAGAAATTAAATTTATTTCTACAAATATCACATTTGCTAAACATTTGATAAAATCAGACAATAAGCACAATAGTTATATAAATAAATAAGAAATACATTCATATTAATAAAATCATCAATGTTCATCAACTCAATGTTTAATAAAAAAGTCAGTGAGCTTCTTCTGCACCCTGCCCTTCCTAGCTCTCAGCTGGGGCCTCCTAAGGTTTCTCATGTTTAGGGTAGTGATGTGTTCCTCATCCTGCCCTTCCACATACTCAATGAGCCAGTGGAGGTGGTCTACTGCATCAGTGTGGCTCTTGGCTGATGCTGGTGGTGCTGCTGCTTCTTCTTCCTCCTCCTTCACCTCATCTAAGATCTCCTGGTCAGTCAGAGCCTCTGTAACAGAGGTGTCATCCCCCTCCTCTACCTGGGACCACATGTCAACCCAGTCATGGAGGGTAAGTCTGCATCCTGGTGTGCCTCCAGCTGGTTCTGGGCTATCTGGATCTCTGTAGCATTGAGGCCATCAAATGGAAACACCTCTTCCTCAGCATCTTCCTCATCAAAGGCCCCACCCAAGGCCTTCCTCCAACAGTTCCTCATTGTAGCCTCGAAGACTGCCTCCCAGGCCTTGGCTGTCAGGTAAAAGGAGTCCTTCAGGGTCAGTTCCTTCAGGTAGTCTGTGGTGGTGTCTGGCAGGTCCAGCATCTCCATCACTAGTTCCTTCTTGTATAAGGCCTTGAAGGACTTGATGATGCTGGCATCACAGGGCTGAATCTTCAAGGTGGTGTTCTTGGCCAGATACTTCACAAAGATCTGCCCATCTGGAGTCCTCAGGGTGCTGGCCGCTGAATGAGTGCTGCAATTGTCCAACAGCAGAACTGCCTTCTCTAATAGGTTCCTCAAACGGAGATGCCTCTTCATACTAGGGACAAAGTCCTTGAATCAGATCTTGATGACTTCAGCAGTCATCCAGCTCCAGTTGGAATACAGCACGAGGAGGGTGGCTATATTCACATGGTGGAGGCACCTAGGGGACTGGAACTTCCCCACTGCCAAGGGCTTCAGCTTGTGGGTCCCAGCAGCATTGCAGGTGAACAGGATGGTCATGTAGTTCTTCACCTGCTTGAAGCCCTCAGTCTTATGGATGTCATCCTTTATGGCCAGTGTTCTGTCAGGGAGCATCTTGTAGAAGAGCCCCGTCTCATCAGCATTGTAGAGATGCTCTTTAGTCAGGGCCTCCTCCTCCTCCTGTGTCAGCTGACCTCTGCTCCCCCTGGATCTACACTGCTCCTATGCCATGCTTCTTCTGGAGCCACCTGTTGGTATCTGAATTCTTGTAAATTTGTCCAGTATTATAGGAAGTCTTTGATTGCATGCAAAATAGAAATATAAAGTAATTATGTGTAATTATTACCAATACAATTGGATTAGGTGTGAAACAGCTGAGGTTTTAAAATTTCACAAAATTTGGGCTGTTTGATCATCCAAATCAAGGTAAAACATGTGAAAAAGGGGTGTAATTATTAAAATTATTATTTGACCCCAAAGCCCGCACTATAGCGGTGGACTACTGTACTACTAGATTGGCAATTAGTTATCACCACTTTACTGTTGAAATAGCTAGATGTAACCATAAGTTCTATTCTAATGGTGTCTTTTCTTGTACTTCTTGCCTGTGAAACTCCCCTGTGGTTTCTTGTGACCATGCCACCTACAATCTTCAAAAATTTAAATGCAATGTCAATCACCATCTTGTCTTCCCAAATGCTGTTCTTTTATTGTCTTTTCTCCTCACTAAAGTTTTCTTATTCTCTTTCACTCTCAGTAACCCATGGTATCTTAGTGGCATTATTACCTTGGGATGAAATGATTTTTAAAAAAAGTGCTTCAGAATTATTGTTATTATGGACATTTTGGGTTCTAATCATATCCATAATAGTTTTGGGTATAGTTGTAATTATTTTGATGATATTACAATTGGATGTATTGTTCTGAAGTGATGTTAATGAGTTGGTAAGTAATACTGTGTCTATTTTTTATCTAGTTTGTTGTTGGTATTATCTTTGTTGTAGATTTTGTATGCTTTTCTCTTAGCATTGTGGATGAAATAATAAAGTTATGATGTTTTTAACATTTATATATTTCTTCTTTATTGGAGGCTGCAGATTCTTAGTGCTCTTAAAATCCTATAATTATTCCAGATTTTATTCTGAAACATTGGTGAGAATAATAGTTTATGAGATCATTCTTGCTAGTTTCTGTAAACTTTTAATTTAAGTTCACTATTGATTCTATTTAGACTGATATCTAGGAAGGATAATGTGTTATTAGTTTCAGTTTCAAATGTAAGATCTATTGTGGGTTCATTAAATTTATTTACAAGTTTGGGTAAAATTAGAATATCATCTATATATCTAAAATAAAAAGAATTTTGTGGTAAAGTAGTTTTGAAGAACCACTTTCTAGAAATTCTAAAAAGAGACAAACTAAAATGCCACTAAGAAGGGAACCCATTGGTAAACTAAATTTTGTTTATAAAAATTGTTATTGAATATGAAAAACATTTATTAGTAATTGGCACAGTTTTATGATCTTATGCATGGGAAAGATAATTTTATTTTTGTTTTCGTTTTACAGGAACATAAAGAATTTATATATAAACTGGTCATATATTTGTCTTTTATGTAAGTTTTTTAATCTATTGATAAAATATTCAAAATATATTGTACTAAGTAGCCACAGACACATACACATATACCTATTCTCCACAATAGCCCCTGCTAGCATGCATAAGTGTAAAACAAAAGGTACCATCCAATGGTGACTCATTTATCGTCATTCACAATAGGAGAGCCCACTATAATACACACACACACACACACACACACACACACACACACACACACACAGGGGTGGTTCAAAATATAAAGTAAAATATTAAAATTTGACATTTTAGCAAACTTTGCCTATATCCTCTTTTCAGACACCAAAAATTAATGTCTTCCAATTTTAAACAAAATTAATATCAAGAGGTCACTTGATTATTACACTTTTGAAATTATCCTATATTAGGTACATTAATACAAGGGAATTCATATTAGATATATTGCTGTCATAATCCTTACTTTCAGTTCATCTTTGGTGTTACAAGAAGTTTTGTTGGTCTCTTATTCAACTGTTCCCTACACGTAATAATCAAGGGGGTTGCAGTCTGTGGTGATTGGGTTCTGCTTGTGTGGCATGACACAGAGTCCTGCTGCCAGACAGTGGATCTTTCAGCAGCCACCCTCTTGACACAGGGCAACACTACTTCCTGAAGACACTTGATATAGGCCTCCATGTTGTGTCTGAAGCCCTGTGGGAAGATGAATGAAGGCATAATGTCGCTATCACTCCAAACACCAGGATATTGATTGGATATTTGGCTTTCATCACTCTTGGTACATCTTTTGGGGACACAGCAAGCCAATGGTTGTTCTGAGTATTCAACATCTTATCCTGGCAGAAATTTTTCTTGTCTAAGAAAAACCAAAGCATGTTCAGTTGAAGGGGATGCTTGGGCTTATTCAAAAGCTTTGTAGAATGGTCTTTCCTCTTGTCCTTTATGACTTGGAATAAATATTGACCCATGTATGAGAAATACCAAATGTTTTCATGCACTACTTGCCTGATAAGAAACTCCTACTCCTGTATCACTGGCTATGGACCTGATTGACATGGATGCATCGTTGTTAATTATGGCCTGGATCTCACCAACAAATTTGGGAGTTCTTTTCTTATCAGATCTATCAGAGCGAGTTTTCTGAGTTGCCATACCTTCGTAATCACCATTAGACTCTTCCAACTCTTTCTGAATCTTCTGTACTGTCCTCAGATTGACACTCAAACACTCTAAATTGGAGCTTCCGGCATGAATGCTAAGCAGTACAGTACGCAGTTTCCAAATGTCTAGTGAATTGCATCATGGGACGTGAAGTCAATGAAATCAAAAGCAAACAAGTAAAATTAAAAATATAAAATAGTGACAATTTACCCATTGCAGCCCTGTAGATTACAACCTCAAGTTTATTTGGTATCGGTGGATTCTACACATATATCACACTAGCCTCAACAAGTTCAGAAGCTATTGACATTTTAACAATTCATGATTGTAAGATCAAAAGTTTATTCTCAGAGAAAGGTCATGGTAGCAATTTAAAATGTTGCTTTTAAGCCACTTATAGCATAAGGAATATGTTAACATTAAATTTCAAATTAATATTTTAAAGATAAAACATGACATATAATTCTGCTATAAGCTCTATTTGTTAGAATCCGAGTTACGTAGTTTCTCATCACCAATTCTTTAAATATTGAAACACTGAAATTGCTTCAGCGCATGATTTAAAAACTTCTATAAAAGTGTTAAGTTCTGTGATCACATAATATTATCCAATTTGTTTAATATTTTGAACACAGAACATCAAGATGAACAGCTACAAGGGGTTAAGCAAAGGTTGCAAGTTCAGAAATCTGAACTACTCAGTATATAAAAATATATATGTAAAAATTCAGATATAACTAAAAAGGACAATATAAAGACAAAAGAAAATACTTAGCAATGCATTTTGTTCTCGGATGGACCTTATCAAGGCAAATGTAAGGATTTTATTTTGCAACAAGTATTTATAAACAGAAATAAAAAATTTTTCAGAATTTTTACATTTACAAATGCTCATAAATATTCATCAGGCTAACTGAAAGGTCAAGGTACATTATGGAGGATGCTAAGTGACATAATTCAATGTCTAATAAATATGTAAATGTTGTTGAGTTTTTTTTATAATGTAATTATTATTTATATTATTTTGAGATTAATTTATGCATTATATATCTTAAATAACAGTTTCTGTTTCCCTTTAATGTTAGCAGCAGTTTCCTTGTAATTTCTATTCTCCTAAAAACTTCCTTGTTTCTCACACCCTTTGTCTTAAATAGAACTGCATCATCTCTATCATTTTAAGTCTTCTCTTCATCAGTGAGGAGATTGTTTAACATACACTGCCATACATCAGATTAGAAATTATATAGCAGTCCAGCATTCTTTTCTGTTTCTAATGAAATTTTCCTATCTTTTAATATTTTGCTTAGTTTCTGAAAGGCATATTTTGCTATTTTTAGGCACCTTTGAACTTGTCTCACACTTTCATTATCTTTTACTACACAATACACAAATAGTTAAATTTCTGTACCTGCTTGAGTTTGACATACCAATTCTCATATCTTGGGCTATCTCTTTCGCTGACAATCATGTATTGTCATCTTACACTTAAAGGATAGCCCTTTCTTACTTTTCTCAAATACCTAAATAGTTTTTAATTTTTTTCTTTGAGTTTGCCATCAACAGTGTCATCTTTATAATTTGTTAGGGTAATATCAACTAATAATAAATACCAGTAAGTATTCTTGTCCTCTTAAGGTCAACTTGCTGTAGAGATTAAATCAATCTGGTGAGAACATTTATCCTTGTTGCATTCTTCCGTTTTTGAGTACTTGCTAAACTCATTCTTGATCCACATGCATGATGTTTTTTTCCCATGATTGCAGATTATTAGAATATCTTTCCCACATAAATGAAACTTATCTAATAGCTCAAGGAGCACTTTGTGATGCCTTTGTCATTGTGTAAACTATAAAATATAGGCTTAGATTTTTCTACATTTGTATTGCCCACTATTCTGACAAAAAAAAAAAAAATTTTTTTTTGGTTCCAGTGTTTTGAACAAAGCTACTCTGTTCTTGTCCTATTTCCTGTCTAATTCTGCTATATAAGCTCTATTTGTTAGAATCCTAGTTACGTGGTTTCTCATCACCAATTCTTTAAATATTGAAACACTGAATCAAATATATTGGGGAAGAATTTATGAAATTTAAATTTTCTTTTTGGTAACTTATTTTCATAAGCAAACATTTTAAGTTTTACTTCCAATTTCATCTAACATCTTCATCAATTAAGTTCAAGCCTAGAATTCTATTATTAAATGGTCATTATCTTTTCCTTTTATTATGAAAAAGTGATTTTCGATTCTTACTGTTTTTTAAATTAATCCATTTTAATTTTTCTAACAAAGCTTGGAATGACAAAAAAATAACAGCCATGCTATCACATTCATCAAAGATAAAATGAGAAAAAAGATTATTAAAAAAGGTTTTGAATTTTAAATAAGTTTGATTCGAGATTACGATTACCTTTTTAATTTTAAGGGTAATTTATTAAAAGAAATTACCAACATAGTTTTTTGTTCTGTGAAGGAAAAAGATAAACAGCCAAATTTCAGAAAAAGTAATAAAAAAAAAAAAAAAAAAAAAAAACTCAAACGTGGAACTGTTTAGTCACGTGACATGTAAATTTTTGTTCAAGAAGAGTTTCTTCACAGGCGGCATGTAATTGTAAAATTGTTCAATTGCAACGGGGAGAGAGAGTTATCAAGAGTTTCAAATAAGTACCAAAAACAAAAAAACGCTTACGATAACCGCAGAAAAGTTTTTAAACAGTTTATGTACAATTTTCTTTTTCTTTCACTTGTTATTTGAAAATTGCAATAATAAAATTATTCATCATATCAACTGTTTTTGTTTTGTTTAAATTTTTTTATTTAAAAAAAGAGTAAATTTTTCCTTTTTGATGTCAACATTTTCTTTTATGTTTTTATCCTTAACAGTTTTAACACCTAAAAAACACACGTTTTGAACATTTTTTTCAAAAAGCTTCTGAAAATTGAATGCATTTAAAAAAAAAAAAAAAAAAAAACAAACAATCGATCATAATTATTTTTTAAATTGTAAAATCGCCAAGGAATTAAAATAAATTTAATTTTATTAAAAACAAGAGACGTTTTTGTTTGATCTCTAGCTTTTGTTTTAATTTTTTTTTTACAGAATGTCAATTTTTGTTTTGATTTAGCAATAAAATTAAGAACAAAGATATTTGAAAAATATGTTCAGTTAACTAACAATAACAGTTCTGTTAAAGGTTTAAAAGTAAAACTAAAAAAACACTAACAGTTATAACCATAAACTAAACTTGCAGACTGGAAAAACACAGAATAGACAATCATTACCAGCCTTTATTTTTTTTTATCAGGAAAAAATAAATTATTTTTAGTTTAAGGAATAATTTTATAACTTACCATTTTTCACTTCATAGGAAAGTTTAAAAAAGAATTCAATCATTTTAAAAAATTTTGAAATATATTTCCCTTTATTTTTTTTTTTGCAATCATGATGGCATTTTCATCAAGTTTTCAGTTTTCTTTAAAATTCAAGTCAAATTTGTAATTTTATTTCTACAAATTTGAATTAAAAAAGTGATTGAATTTTTTAATATTGGAAAAAATATTAGTTTCTTTTTATTTCATCTTAAATTAATTCTTAAAGAATATTTAAGAAAATAAATTTTCAGATGTTATAATTAAATTATAAAACTAAAAGCAATTATTTGGGAATGCTTTTAAAAAAAAAAAAATTAAATTATTTATATTACCAGATTTTGTTTACAGTTTGTTTATCCTTCCAATTTTTTTTACGAAACTTAACATTTTTAACAACTAAAAATCGATATCACGAAATACAACTCAAATTGCTTTGGAAAAAAAACTTTTTTTTAAAATTACTTATTTATTCAGTTTTATTTCCACTGGATAAAATGATTCAAATGTCTTCTTAATTGTTTACAAAATTATTAATAAAATAAATAAAGCGGTTTTCTGTTTCTTTTTCCCCATCCTCAAATTTGAATTAACCACGAGGAAAGCAACATATTCACTCAGATTGTTGTATATTTTTCTCACTTTACCCAAAAATACAAAGTATTGTAAATTTTTGCATTTATGTGATGAAATAAATGAAATCATAATGTAAAAAAACTGAACACTATTCTAAGCATCATTTTTTTTTTTTTTGAATGAACAAGTTTTATAAATTTTTCTTTGAGACAAAGTGGAATTACTTGGTTAATGTCTTTGGAGGTTTAACGCTCATATGCTGAAGCCAATTACAGAACCAAAAATTAAATAAATTAATATTTATTAAAAAAAAAAAAGAACAAGCTCTTTTAAAGCCAATTTTTAACTCGTCGGATAGAGAACAACAACAAAAAAATGGGTCATTATTACTGGCAAAAAGCTTCTTTTCTGTTGCTAAGAAGAAAATTTCAAATTCTAATTTATTTACAAAAAAAAGATGAAACTGCAATATAGGCAAATAAATCTAAAGTAAAGTCAATCGAATGGAGAAATCATTTTTTAGCCATCGGTTAGATTCTAAGAGAAAGCAAAAGAGGGAATAAATAAATACTAAACAATTAAGAATGCTGTCCCCCCTCTTTAGTGATAGAATTAAAGATCCCGATTCAATTGAAATATGAACTTGGATGAATCCATTATCGCGAAAAGGTTAAGTCATGTACGAAGGCGGACATGCACTATGCGATAACAATTACAAATCACAAAGTAAAGAGCTGTCTTATATTACTAGAAATATCATTTTAAATAAATAAACAAAATTAAAACAACATAACGAATACTACCTTTACACTGCGAATCTAATTCACGCAATTGGGTGATTTTTCGTTGTAGATCATCAGGTAAATTATCCATTATATCTAAATAATTTTGAAGATAAGTTGCCGAACATAATGCTTCGACAGCAGCTTGATTTAACATCGTCATCTTGATTTCCCCATACAGTTCATTGGTGTAAAGAAAGAATTAAAAGTTACAATCTGGGTTTGACGAAGTATACTCAGACTTAGCAAATTAACGACCTATTCAGGTGGCTGTTAAACAGCGGTAATTTCACCGTTCACTTCCTTAGCCTCGTTTTGGATTTTTCACAAACCGCACTCACTTGGGGAATGAGAACCAAAAAAAAAAAAAAAATATTTACGGACAACCATATGTGCAATAAATTTGATTTTCTACTTGTTTTTTCATTTGGTTATTTATTTTTTTTAATGAGCATATATTTTAGTCATCCGCTTCTATATGGATTATATTATCTTTCAGTATTTAGAACAATGTTCTTACGCTTTCAAAATTTTCTTTTGTTAACATAGCAAACAAAAAAGTTCATTCTTTCTTTAATCTTTTGTGAACAGTGAATATATGTTTAAAATTTCAAAGACATATGTAAAGAATAGAAAAAAAGCATAATTTTTATTATTTAAAAGAAATTCTATGTTTTAATTTACTTATTAATTTTTTTAAATATTTGTGTAGCCTTATGAAAATATTTTTTAAATTAATGTTGCGTTGCGTTTATTCCATAGATTCGTCGGCTATAAATTTCTTCATGGAACTAACCATAACTTCCGGTGTCATTTGCTCACGTGTTTGAGGAAGGTGTTTTGGGGGCAAATCGTGTTTAATGCTTATTCTCTACGCACCGTTTCTGTTTTGGAGTGTGTACGTATTGTTTTGCATTTATGAATTTCTTGGAGTTGACGTTTTAAAAAATATTTCGCTATTCATACTCAACAATCAACATGATAACAAAACGTTACCATGAGATTGAGAATATTCAAAGAGATCTTAGAAAAAGAACATCTATAAAGAAACAAATGAAACTCGTGCATTTTTATTCAGTACACTACACAGATGGACAATTTGAAATTGAAAATATATCCTTTCACTTTAACCTTGACAATTATTGATATTATTTTTGTTGTTGTTGTTTGTGTGTTTTGTTTGTTTATTTGTTTGTTTGTTTTTTGTTCTTAAGTACTATATGCGCTTCTAACTGAACAGTAGCGTAAAAAAAGATTCTTCGGTCATATTTCGCAAGGAGAAAGGAAAATCTTTTTTCGATGTACTAAATTCGAATACAAAGAATTGAATAATAAACTGGTAAATTTCTATTTTCAAAATTTTGTTTCCCGAGCGCTAATATCCCTTCAAATTTTTCCAAAATAGTCATTTCCGTGCAAATGTATATGCTGAACTCGAATCAACAATTAAATCATGAAGAAACCTACCTTTTTGGATGTTAACGACCAGAAAAAAATCGGACTTCTTCTCGGTCTTTCGTCAGCCATTACCGGCTTATTGAGAAGTAATTCACTGCCGAAAGATTTTTGGCGGAGTCATAAAATTTGGGCCTATATTTACTTCTTTTACAGACTTTCCTTGCAGAAAATCACTACGCACTACCGTAAAGAAATGTAAATTTTTTTTTTTTTGGTAAGTTTAGTTTTATTTATAACAAAAACAAATTAAATAATACAATATAGAAACTTTTTCTGTTTCGAATAGCAATGACAAATTAAAAAAACAAATTAAATGATAAAAATAAAGCATTTTTATATTCAGAAGACTGGCTATTAACAGTGATCTTCATAGATAATAAGAAAGATTTGTAAGGGTTAAAGATACCATAGCTGCTACACTCTAACAAATGCCTTTGAGATATCTAAGACAATTGCTCTTGTGATGAATTTATTATCAAGTACCACACTGATTCTATGTGTAATGACAGGACACTAGTAGTGGATGTAGAAGGGTGAAATCCATAGTTGTTCAAAAGGTGGTTTCTACTGATGTGATCAAGAAACTTGTTGATCATAGACTCAATAAAGGCATGACATGACACAGAGTATGTGGTTGGTAGTTTTATCCCAAACTTAACCATCATCAGTTTGTAACTTTTGATAACTTTATCTCTACATCTACTATATACTAGTCAAAAAATAATAATGTTTTTTATAACTTGCTTAATATCAATTTTTTCTATTTCAGATTATTATATTGCAGTTGTGAAGAAAGGGTCAACATTTTCAAGTCATTATTTCTTGATATTTTGCCTGTGAAAAATAAACAGGATATTTTCCTTCAAAAATGGTGTTGGTCAAATGGTGTCAACCCTCTTTAAAACAGATGTCAAAATTGAAATATCCTATGCAAAGGAACTTGCTAAAAACTATCTCAACTTGTTCAAGTGTGTTAAATTCTTATGGAATGGCAAAAACATATTGCCAAAGGCACAACCTACTTAAATACCAACGAAATCACTCTTCTTGGACACAACCGGAAGGATTTGACACAAATATAAATGTTTATAACAGTCTTACAAAACAAAAAGACAAATTAATTCTTCAAAGAAAGAATGTTGCTACATGGTATGTGTGTTCACTGCTTTATTAACCTGAAGTCATGAAGATATATATACTTTTTTTTTAAATGATATCTCTCCATGGTTTGCAGATTGGACTACATTTGAAAGCTTATAGTTACTAAATGTTGTGAATTGAGTTTCTTCACAAATTAGCACAGCTTATTTTAAAAGTAGCCCAGAAAGTTGTAAGTATCAAAATGCAAAATGTAGTGTTGGCCTTTCAATTTGTATCCCAATCTAGCAATCCTGTGCCAACCATACCCATCTTAGTTTGATACAAGACTAAATGAGGAGAACAGAGTAAGAAGAGTGTATAACATCAACCTTTCAAGTGGGAAGAGACTGCTTGCTTATAAAATCATAATTAAAAATCCTGGGTTTGATTATTAACCTCTGGCACAGGTGAGAAATTTGTAATTATTTCATCCACAAAGCTGGCACAAGACACAAGTGAGAACACCCACTGAAAGCTACACAAGCAAACTGGTCTGCAAAACAAACTTGCTAACCATTGCATCATAGCGATTTTTGAAAAATGGTAAAGTTTTATGGTTGAGGTAAATTATACAGTCCCTGTTAGTACCAGTGTTTGATATTTAAACCCAGGTCAAGGATATGATTTTGATTTCTAAATTGGCAGATCGTTCCCACTTAGCAAAACGTGATCATTCTACCTTATTTGTAGTTTGTACATTTATGTATGTATAAAATCCTCAATACTTATGTTATTTATTTCTATATATATGTTTCAAGAAGAGATTTCAGCTACTAAATATGTATTTATCATTAGAAGTTCTTTGAATGACTTTAATGATCTTCTCAAATCTGTTTTCAGAAAATAAATAATTAGAAAAGAAAAAATTAAATATTTATTTTTAAAATACAACATAAAACTTATTTCCCAATTCCTTAATTTTAATTCTTAAATTTAACTTTTAAAATCTAATTTCCAATAAAATAAAAGACATTTGACTCTATTTATATTACAAATTGTCTAAGAAAACAGAAATTATCAATATATGAATCTGAAATTAATTGGAAGTAAAATTTCCATAACAAAGCTTTGTAAATGAAAGAAAGAAATGTGACATTCCTCTTTATGAATTACCAAATGTTCAAAAAAAGGTTAATTTCTTGATATATGTCCTCTTTTCCTTCTCTTAGGTATGTCTGTGGTCCAACTGTATATGACAGTGCACACTTAGGACATGCAAGGACTAATGTACAGTTTGACATCATACGGAGGATTTTAACAAACATTTTTGAAATTGACATCATTCAAGTCCTGAACATTACAGATATTGATGACAAAATTATTGCTAAAGCAGCAAAGGTAATTAGTGTTACATCCTTAGATTATTTTTAAAAAAGAGAATTTTGTTTTAATTGTCAATTTTCTGACACAAAGTATTAGCAATAACAAGAACATTTCAATTTATTTATAGTGACACATAGATTATATAAATAACCAACAGTCAGGTTGCAAGTGATGACCTATAGCCAGACAAAAGTTACCACCTGTCAGCTGGGGCTTCAGAATACACTGATTACATTTCTGCAAAGGGGTAAGACCCCCACCCGACCCAATGAGGCCATCTGTTTGCTGTGGGTGGTGACCTGTAATATCTGGGGACCAGAGCCTGGTAGTTGAGGGCTTCAGGAGTCAGTCAGTTACTTCTGATTCCCAACCATCATTTTGGCCCTTACTTGGATTAGACAGGCAGGCAGTCAGAAAGGCCAGATCTGTAGTTCTGCTGGCTATAACAAGCCTATAACTATGGAGTACTTTATAATACAATACCCCAAATATACACTGGGATAAAATACCATCTCAATCTAATTTATAGGTGTTAGAAGGCAATGACTGAGGGTCAGTCAGTTTAAAGAGATCTAGACTTAGACATGGCTATGAACACTTATTTGGGAAGTGCAACAAATGGTTTAACAGGTGCTCTCTCGAATACGAGTATACTGGTTTGTGTAGCCCTGACCTGTCAAGGTGACTGGTCTTCCCCCTTGACGTGTCTCAATGTTGGGCTCTGAGGTGGATGGAGAGCACAGGCAGTGAATCTTAATACACAAAAATTATGAATAATCAAAATAAAAAGCACAAGAGATGTCTTTCGGACTCTGATTCTGAAAGATAAATTAATATGGAATTTCCAAGATTTTTTGTGCTCACATCCCTAGAAGAAACTCTGCTGACAAAACTTTCCCCTTTCTTGATTGAAAAGGTACTATCCAGTAGGATTAATCCTAAAACAAAAAGTTGGGGGATAGCAATTTGCTGGTTAAGGTGGAACATGCAGAAAATATTATAAAAATGAAGACCTTTCATAATATCAAAATTAAAACCTTCCTTCACGAAAGACTGAATACTTCTAAGGGAGTCATTAGAAGGTGTCTCTGACTACACCTGAGGAAATTACACCTGCCTTAGGGGTCAGTGATTGCCATAGAATCTCAGTTAAAAGAAAAGGGGAGGAACAATTATAACTGACACATAAAATCTCCCCAAAATAAAAATAGTGTATAATTTTGAGCCAGTGGAGCTATGTATCCCTGTTCCACTAAGATGCTTTAGGTGCCAAAAATTTGGATATCATAGGGATAGATACAGGATTCACCCAACATGTGTAAAATGTGGCCAAAGGGATTCAGGCCATACTGTGGAAGAATGCCACGATGAAATAAGATGTGCTAACTGCCAGAATAGCCAACCAGCATACTCAAGAACATGCGATTTCTGGGAAAAGGAAAGGGAAATTGTCATGGTAAAATATAAAGGAAACATTCCCCATTTTCAGAAGTAAGGCAAATGGTAGAAGATTACATGAAGGGCTCTTCCAACACAGAAATAATGGAAAATAAGACTATAAATAATGCTGGTCAGCCTGACAAATACAGAGTCCTCATTGAGAGGCTCATACATGTGGGACCAAATGATTGGCCCAAATTTCAAACTTACCTAAAAAGTCTATATTCCAAGGAAATGGTGCAGGCTGAGCCACAAAAGAAAGACAATGAAAAAACTGAAATAATAAATAAAGATAAAACAAATAGCAAACCAACAGCTCAAACACAAACTACTCCTACCAAAAATATCAACTCTCCTACTAAACAAAGGTCACAGTGATCTTGTATCCATCCGCCAAAAGACAGACTGAAAAACTTATCTCCCAAAAGAACAGAATCAGCCAAACAAAAGCTGAAAATCCACAATGACCAAATTCCTGCGCAAAATCATTTTGATGAACTAAAAAAAATGGCGGTAAAAAGCCAGAATCCTCAAATGGCTAAAACATCCAAAATGAAAACCTAGAAAAAAAGGAATCAAACCACATAAGCTAAAGGCCAAAAATGTTTAAACAGGTATGCATAAGATAATTCAATGGAACTGCTGTGGAATAAAGGCAAATGAACTGTTTTTGTTAATAACAGACTTGCCATTGGCAGTTGTTTACCTTCAAGAAACATTCCTTAAGCAAGGTGACAAGATGAATATAAAACAATGCCAGTAATACAACCATACAGATGACAATGGCCTTCATACATCTGGTGGTACATCTATCCTAGTTAGGAATGATATACCCCAAAGTAAAGTAAATCTGACAACTACTTTGCAGGTGACTGGCGTTAAAGTGACCTAGATAAGCCAATAAACATTTTCTCAGTATATGTCCCATCTAATGAACGAGTAAATGAAGCTGAAATTCATGAAATTATAAAGCAACTCCCTGCACTCTTTATGATACTTTAACTGTTATAGTACCATATGGGCTGTAAAGACAATTTGTTACAGTTTAAGCAACTTTGAGCAAAAACCAAGGAAAATAATTAAAGCAAAAAAGAATCTTAGAAAAATTACATCAGCAGACTTAATTCTGCCACAAAAACAAAATCTGTATGGGATATGATAAGGAAAATAGATGGTAAACATCATACTAATGCTATAAAACATCTCTTGATAAATAACTGTAAAATAACCAGCAAAAAATATATTGCTAATCAATTAGCCAAAAAAATCTCCAAAAACTTATCTGCCAAGAATGGTAGCCAACAATTTCTGAAGCTCAAAGAAAAAGCAGAAAAACAAAAATTATGGTTTAAATTAAAAATAAAACTGAGAGCTATAACCTACCATGCACTATAGAGGAAATAAATGAATCTTTAAAGAAAGCTCGCAATATGGCTGTAAGACCAGATGATATCCACTATCAATTCATAAAACAGTTGCCTAACAAATCATTACAACTATTACTAAATTTGTATAACAACATAGGGATAAGTAGCAGATAAGTAGATATGTGGAGACAGTCATTCATCATCCCTATTCCAAAACCTGGAAAGGATGACACAGATTCTGATGAAAGATACAGGCTGATAGCACTATTGAGTTGCCTATGTAAAACTATGGAGAGAATGGTCAACAACAGGTTGACTTGTTACTTGGAAACTAATGGCCTAATCAGTGACTACCAATGTGCTTTTAGGAAAAAAAAGTACCATGGATCATTTAGTATGCCTCAAAATCTTTGTAAGGGGAGCCTTCATTAAGAAAGAACATCTCACAGCAGTAGAGTAGTTTTTGACTTAGAACAGGCATACAATATAACATTAGGATGAATTTGGTATCTTGAAAGATCTGCATGGACTGGGTCTAAAAGGAAGGCCGGTTTAATTCACAGGGAATTTTCCTGAAAGACTAGAGGTTTCAAGTCCATATAGGAAGTATGTTATCAGAACTGCAAGATCAAAAAGAAGGCGTTCCACAAGAAAGCATTCCTTTGGCAATGCTATTTTGTGTAAAATTAAATCCATAGTTAAAACCCTAAGCCTAGGTGTGAGAAGCTCTCTATATGTTGATGATTTTCTAATTATGTACTGATTTCAGCATATAAATACCATTGAAAGACAACTCCAACAATATCTCAAAAAAATACACAAATGGGCCACTGAAAATTGGTTTACATTTTCCAAAATTCTGCATTAAGAATTAAGAAAATTGCACATGACTGATGTTTAAAATGAGATAGGGCAGAAATCCCAGTAGTAAAACACAATTTTCTAGGCATTATCTTTGATAAAAAATTAACGTTCATTCCCCATCTAAAATATTTGAAAACAAAATGTAGCAAACCCCTACAACTTCTGCATATAGTGGCCCATACTGAATAGAGAGCAGATTGACTAATATTGATCAAATTATACAGATCACTACTTTGCTCAAAACTGGATTACTCTAGTTTCATTTATGGGGCAGCCAGAAAGTCATACCTAAAAATTCTCAATGCAACCTATCATCAAGGCCTCAGATTAGTACTCGAGGCTTTTAGAACATCCCCAGTGGAGTGCTTATACACATCCTCAGTGGAGTGCCTATGTTACTGAAACACCTCCACATTTATGACGCACTAAACTGACACTACAGTGCTATGTAAAATTAAATCATGCCCAATTAGCCCAGCTTACACCTTTGAACCAAATTATTACAATCTATTCTGAGTAAAATGCTATACAACCTTACAGACTTAGGATGAAATTCATTGCTAAAGAGTTAGGCACCACACTCTCAAATATACAAGAAATGACTGCAGCCAGTATTCCACCACTCACTATTCATCCTATTGGCTTTAAAGGAAAAAATCGAACAACCCACTTATTATGAAAATATTATGCAAAATGGGCAATATTAACAAGATTAAAATCAAACTCTGCTGGATTCCTAGCCACATCAGAGTTAAAGGTAATAATGAAGCAGATCTATCATCCAGGTCAGCTTTAGATGTGAATCTGGATACAAGGACCAAAATCCCATATACAGATTTTAAGGAGGTTATTAATAAATACATTCAAAAGGAAAGACAACAGTATTGGTGCAATAACCCATACAATAAACGTTTTGCAATCCAGCCCAAACTAGGAGATTGGAAGTTAGCTTTCAGAAGATCTTGTGAGGAAGAAGTGGTACTGGCCTGTGTACGCATTGGCCATATGAGAATAACCCCTTCATACTTACTAAAAAAAGTGTAATGTGTTGGTCGGTCAACTTGACACCCCCAAAGCGAGTGGAGGTGGGCAGGCATGGGAACTGTGATTGCTAGCTGGCTTGTTGGTGTTTTGCATAAGCTATTTCGGCATTTACTTTATCTCTAGCAAGATGGCGGAAAGACCATTCGACATAAAACTGATCTCTGAATTCAGTGGTGATATGAGTGGACAGTCTGTGGTTGAATGGATCGAAAATGTGGAACTGGTCTGCAAATTATGCGAGATTATGAAAATTGAACGGATTCTTCCACTGTGCTTGAAAGGCGGCGCCCTTGCTGTGTATAGGCAGCTGAGCAAAGGACAGAAAAGTGACATTGAGCAAATAAAGTGTGCTCTACTAACCGTGTTTGGAACTGACCGGTTCGTGGCCTATGACCAATTCCAGGCATGGAGTCTGCAACCTGGCGAGACAGTAGACGTATATATGGCAGAATTAAAGAAACTCGCCGTACAGATCACACCGCTTCCTGAAGAATGGATGACCTGTGCCTTCGTGTCTGGATTGCCAAGTCATGTTAAGCAGATACTCCACGCATCATCCAGAATGGAAGACATTACACTCAATCAATTGTTGACCAGAAAATTGCTATCGTGATCAAAAAAAAAAAGGCTGATGAACCAGTGGCCGCGAGTCGCTCAACCAATTGAAGTCAAAGAGGATCCAACCCCAGCCATCCGTCGCCATGGCGATGTCACCTGCTATCAGTATTTGGGCCAAATCATTTTGCCAAAGACTGCTGCTATTAATTAAGAAATGCGCGGTGGGTTGGCTTTCAAAGGCATGTCTCGATCTTTTGTTTCCAATGTCATTTATTAGGTCACATTGCCTCTAAGTGTCCGGGAAATGGAATGGGGACAAATGTCAGCTGGTCTCTTCCCCACAATTTGAGCATGAAAGAGGCGCTCTCTGTGATTAAGGTGTGTATCAATGGAATAACGTGTACGCTTTAGTAGATTAAAATTAAATTGAAAAATTTCCAAAAAAGTTCGATTTGTTGACAGTGGAGCAGACAAAAGATGGACGTACTAACGGCCAATGGCAAGGCTCTCAGAAACCGGGAGTTGGAAACATCAAACTCAAAATCAACAACTTTAACCGTGTCACAAAATCAGTGTGTTGGTAAATGGACAGTGCATTATTAGGTTTTGATCTGCTCCTTGGGATGGACATTATTAAGGAGCTGGGCAGCGTACACATCACAGAGGCAGGCGAAGTCGAGTTTTCTGATCTGCCCATCTGTGCTGCTTTGAGGATTAACGAACCTGACTTCAGTGCAACTTTCAACCAGCACAGGTGCGTATAGACGTCAACATGGCCAGCTGTCCAGAGGCGGATGGCAGCTCAATGGGTGAGAGTTCATCCGAAGATGAGGACCCTGTCATCCCACTCAGAAGAAGTGCCTGGCAGAAGAGGCCTGCCCCGAGTTGCACGGTGTGCAATCATGACAGCGAGACACGGGATGAATCTGGAAATCTGCTACCTTGGAGCAAGCAAGTTTGCGCATGTGTGGTCATCCCAATATGTCAAGCGTGCAAGTTGTATATGTGTAGACGCAGTCATCAGACAGACGCAACCATTTCTCGAACTGAGAAGCTTTCTGATCTTAAGATCAGGTGGGGGTGTAATGAGCTGGTTGGTCAACTTAACACCCCCAAAGCAAGTGGAGGTGGGCAGGCGTGGGAATTGTGATTGCTAGCTGGCTTGTTGGTGTTTTGCATAGGCGAGTTACCAAGCTCTATGTAAAGGGCTGGAATGAGAAGGAGGGCAGTTTTTGTCTCAGAAGTGGAGACTGTGCCTGTCGCTACAACAGCAGGAGAGAAAGAGACAAAATCATTTATTTTTTCATGACACATTCCAACACACAAAGATCAACCACTATGCCAAGCATGTAAAACAGTGTATACTATTAAATATATATTAACTGATTGCTCAGATCTTGCTTCTCAAATAAAAATATTATAATATAAACAGTATGTATTAACTGTTCTAGAAAGTAAAAGTGGATGATATAATATCATTTCTCAAAGCAGGACTCAAAATTATAAGGCAAATGAGAATGTTAGCATCATTTTCTCTACAAACCGTGTATCTGAAAAGAATACATGAATGAAAGCAGATTCTCAACAACGACCCTCTTTACAAAAGTATATTAATGAAACCGGATTTACAAACTGTTTCCTTACAAAGAATATATATTCTATTCATACGAATCTATTGTAAAAATCTTGTTGCCATTAAATAATCCATTGAAGTTGATATACTGCAAAACAAAAGAAACTAAACCAGACAAAAATTAAGTTAAAAAATGCCCAAATGTACAGTGGATATAACAAGAAAAGACCAAAAACAAGAGAATTAGCAATATTATAAATAGAATGTGTTGTTGAAAATACCTTGAATAATTTAAAAGGCATATTTGTTCTGTATCAGTATGACTAAGATGAGTGCCATGCTGAGTGTAATGAGTTTGATCCTCACTGGCTGCTCTCCAAAATTTTGCCTTGTGCTAAACTTAGGCTAGTTATATAAATAAGAGTTGTCAAATGGAAAAAGTATGAGATGCAGTGTTGTACCAATTTTTCAAATTAGAAAGGTTAGCCTGTTTGCTTTGAAAATCTGTATTCAAAATCCTGGTTCTTACCTGGGCTTGAAATACCTACTAGTGCATATCAAAAGTGCATAATTAACTCCGCCACCAACTCATATACCAATATGCCTAATCATTTGTTAGCAACTTGAGGTTTGTACATATCAGAGTGGCTCTGTCCCACACACTGTCTACATTGGAGTGGTGTTGTATCTGTTCAGTAATTTCTGCTTTTATGATTATTTTAACAATAAAAATTTTGCTTTAATTATCTGGTCCAATTAGCCTCTAAATATTTTGGTTGTTTTCAAATTATTCTGATCTTTTCAACTATTTTGTAAGGCCATTATACTTTGCTTCATGATATTATGACTGGTGTCAAAGGTTGACTGGTGATCTAATTTTTATTTCTAAGGAAGGAAAAATATTTTTCATGTTAAAACAATGCAATACCATGAATTTTCTGGTTTATTTCACTTTTGGAATATAGTATAAGAGGTGATATTGTAAGCTTGGGGGGGGATTGGTTGTTAGAAACGGCCATCAGTCTGTTGAACTTGAGTGTTGTTTTTATTTGATAAAAGATTTATAGAAGGATTGTTTTGATCAGGGATATTACACTGTCAGATGGAGGTGACAATGACCTCTGTCATAATCAGGTCAAATGAGGGTGAGATTTCAGAACATAGAAAATGTTCCACTGAAGGTGTATAGGTAATAAAAGACCATAATTTTGATTGGCCTGGGATGGAGCTTCTCATCTCCTCTTCCTATACTTAGGACACGGCCATTATTTTGATTGGACCAACAATTATTGGGTTCTTGGGGGCTTTCCTTCCTCCCCTTCAAGGCATATGACACAAGACTTATTATTGGCTAACCAATCTGACCAGTGCAATTAGGGTTTGTGTCCCCATAAAAGCTGTTGCCAAAAGAACAGAAGTAAGATCGAACTGATCATGCCACTAGTAGACCAACACTCCCCCTGCCAGATGACTGTGGTGCCTCAATCAGCTAAAGACCTGTTCTATATTGCTCTTTGTATTCCCTCAATCAGCTGCCTTCATTTAAATAATTGAATGATTCTGGGCTGTTTAGCCATAACTGCAACTGCCAGTCAACCTCTTCCTCCCAGAAACTTCTTCAAATCCCTTTTGTTTATGTATTCAGTTGTTATTTTTACACTTGATAATAAGTGTTGTTGAAGTAAATAAAATTTTACTGGCGACATTGGTGGCTTTAGTCTTTCACAAACATAGCCAAGACAGAGAGGGAGTCAGGCCTGATCTTGGACTGTTCTTCACTGATATTCCTGTGGATGCTGAAACATATGTAGGGACACAAGAGCGGGCTTTTTGGAGATGGACCAATAGAGACAGATGAGAGTAAGAGTGGCATTCAGCAAAGCATGCAGCAACAGGGTCACAGCTTTACTTCTCATTTTATATTTAAGACACCTGCTATCCATCCAAAAAATATTTATTTTTGGCAGAAAAATATATTTTCTCTATTTGATTTCTAGGTTGTCTAAAAAGAGCCTCATTTTTAAATTTCCATTATAAATGATTATTTTTTTTTAATTTCAAAATAACAAGTTATTTTGATATTGATATTATTTTGTGAATAAATAGTTTTTGGGATCACTTTAGCCTCCACCATGTCTTGTTTAGTGAGAAGAATGTTCAGTAGCCAAAACTAAATGGGGATAATTCACACCTAACATGTTCCAAGTTGTCATTCCCCTGCTTGTGGTGGAGCAACTATTTGCTGATCACAACATGACAAGTGTAAAAATCCACAATATGTACGCTTGGAAATGTTTAAACAAATTTAGTGATTATGTATCTTTAATTTTCTCAAACTAAAACATTTCTCCCCTTGGAATTGTTTTGTTTTTTTTTTCTTTTTTGGTGTGGCAGGTGTTGGGGGGGTGATATTAAAAGTGATTTTTTCTTTTATATATAAATCTCATAATGTTAATGTAATTTTATGTAGTTGAATATTGTACTTATTTTTAATACTTCAGGAAGGTATCAGCATGGCTGAAGTTTCTCGCAAATATGAACATGAGTTTTTTAATGATATGGCTGCACTAAATGTCTTACCACCAACTTTTGTTCCCCATGTGACTGACAATATTGATACCATCATTCAATACATTGACAGAATAATGAAGAAGAGATGTGCATATGCGACTCCTTCAGGTAAGTAGTCTCCCTTGCATTGAGTGTAAAAAAAAAAATTAAAATTTCACATTAGATATATCCCCTTATACATTAGTATCTGAATTTAATGTTTCATAAAAAAAAAAAACAGAAAACTTTAAGAAGATATGAATGGATGTTTTCATAGTTTTTATAGACGAGAAGTTGAGTAAATATTTGAAATTCTGAAATGAAACATTGCACACATCTAATATCTCTATCTTTGTTGTTTATATCACAGTTTTTCTTAAGTGTGAATTGCATCTGACAGTTCTTGAGTGCTGCTGCCTAATATTCAGTGAGATTAATGACACTTTAGAGATGACCAAATGGAACACATACCCAAAGACCCATCAGCCAAAATATTGGGATAAAACAACAAAGATGGGTATAATTGTCTCAGTTATTCATGAAAATTTAACTTTATATTGATGGTTTTTATGTACAGTTTCAATTTTCAAATAATTGAATTAAAATTTGTCTTTAATTTTTACTGAGAGGATCATTTGATTAAATGCACATACTACTTTTGTTTAAAGACAGTTTTTCAATAAAACTGAGTAAAAGTTTCCACTATTTCACTAAATTAGAAATGTAGCTCTTAGTTTCTCTCCTGAGACAGGATTTTAATTGCACTTTTAAATATCCTTGGTACACGATTACAGAGTTTATTGTAAATTATATACAACATTAGGAGTCACTTAACACTTTTGGCACCAAAATTTATAGGCCAAGAATAGAACACTAGAAATTCTCCAGACAATAAATAGCATCATTGGAAGGCCATTATTCGTCATCAAAAAATGTGGATAACAAAGTAAATTCAAGGTCTTAATTTCAAAATAGGGGAATGTTATGTAATAAACATCTTTTCACACTCAACAGGTATCAAAATAATTTAGATGTTGAATGTATTAAGACAGTAGATGGTGAATCTTGAAGAGTGGGTAACTTAATAGGAGAATCTGAATGCATTCTTCAACTTTGTAGATGATTTACATTATTTGTTTTTTTACTAAGATAGAGAATGTTTACTTTTAAAGCACAAAGCTTTACTTTGCTAAGAGTCATTCTTTTTACTCAAATAAATAACTTGTATTTGTAGTTAAAAAATTACAAAAACTATTGAATCTTAAAAAGTTATATTTTGATAAAAACTATCAAAAACAAAGGCTTTGCAATGACGCATACAAAAATGAATGATTGATCGATTGAATGAATTCTACATAAATAAATTAATAAAGTATTTTAATTATCTCTTTTTTAAGGTAGTGTTTATTTTAATGTGTCAGCCTCTCCACACTACGGAAAATTACATTCTAAAGAATCTCTCACTACCGAATCAAGTAAGTAAATTTTATATATTTCTAATAACTAGAATATGAAATCTATTATTTAAGTGTTTTAATTTCTTTCAATTTTGACCTGACTATTAAAACATTTTTTGTCATATATATATATATATATATATAGAAAATGCATTTTTCCTCACCATTTATTGTAGGTGGAATTTCTATGCAAAAGAAAAACAGAATTTTCAAGGAAAGTTAGGGAAAAATTTGGACACAAAATTTCTGATTTTCTTTCAGTTTATATTGTTCTATTTAGAATATTAAAACTCATTTTAATTATATATTTTGATTTCAAGTTTATTTAACAACTTCAAATTCCAGTATTATTTCTGTGCATGTAAAAAATTAACAAAAATTATAATCATTTTCTATTTTGTGGCCTTTAAAATTGCTAATTAAGCAATACATATTGCCTTCAAGCAGTACAGCTGTGTTTCCAAATTGTTTAATTTATTTTCCATTGTGAACAAATTTCATTTATTTCCCTTTTATTATCAATACAGTTTCAAGATGATCTTTTAGAAAAGTGCGATTAGAAGTTATAGAAGAATTAATAGAAAACTACAAAACTATGTGCATGTAATAGGCTTCAGTTTTGAGTAGTTTTTCTTTTTGTACTATAGATGTTTGTTTAGCAAAATAGTAATAAGATATAGGATTCTTATTCTATGTACCATGTCCCTTCATGATGTGAGCAATCATGACTCTTAACAATTTCCTATCTTAATTAAGCTCTTGATAAATTTTGTCTTTTCCCTATTTCTCCTTATTCCTGTTCTGCTAATCAATTTACACAAGCTTCTGAGGTAGGTTATGCACTACTTTCCTATATCTCTCTCTGTCTCTTTCCTTCAATATCCCCTTGTCAGTGTCACATTTTCTAATCCCTCTTTCCTCATGATGTGTGTCTAGAAATTTCAACTGCATCTTTCTGGTTCTAAGTGTCTCTAAATCTTCCATGTTACTCACATGTTCAGTCCCTGGTATTCTCACTATCCCTCTGTAGAACTGCATTTCTGTTTCTTCAAGTTTCTTCATCTATAAGGAGGTAGTTCAGTATTCACTGCCATATAGGACCAATATTATATAACAGTTCAGTACTGTTTTCTTTGTTTCTAACAAAAAATACCTGTTTCTTTATACTTTGCTTAGCTTTTGAAAGACAACTTTCACTATCTCAATGTGCCTTTTGGATTTCAGTGTCACATTTTCTGTCCTTTGTTAAAACCCTTCCTAGATATTAAAATTTATGTACTTGCCTGATTTTGGTATGTACAATTTTTAATTCACATGTTGAGTTTTTCCTTTTACTGACAACCATACATTTAGTCTTCTTACAATTGATGATTAGTCCTTTCTTCTTACTTTCCTTTACTACCTTCTGTAGGAGTTTCTATTTGAACTATTTTCATTATTAATTTTTGGTTCAGTAAGCTGTCTGAAATCAGAGTACTTTGGATAGTAAATATTTATGAGCTCCTGGAAGATTTATCCCACAAACAATATTGGAAAAATCAGTGTGAGTCCAAGTAAAAACGAGTAACACAAAACAATATAAAACAAACAACTAATTACATGTATTGGCAAAAAGGAATAATAATTACAATAAAAGAACAAAAAATTTGAAGACTAGTTACATAGAAAATATTTAAACTACAGAATGTTCATTTTTGTGTGTGAAATTTGTGTAGGCCTATGTGACAGACTCATGTGAAAGAGTACAAAATCAAGAGAACCATGAAAATGAATGTTCCCCAGTGTGGGACGCTTTTTTTCCCCCCTGCATGTGACTACATCTTATATCCAGAAGCTGAGGGCACTTTGAGGTGGTGTAATGGTTAGCAAGCTTGTCTTGCTAGAACAATTATGACCGAGTAGTGAGTTTGATCCTCACTGGGTGCCCCATACTTTCAGCCTTGTGCCACATCTAAGCTATGCTTGGAAAATCACTATATCCAGAAGCTGTAAAAGAGAAAAAGGTTAGGGATAAAATTAAACACTTTTTTAATAGGCTTAAGGAGCACCCCCTGGAAACTTTTTTTTTTTTTGTTAGCAAAATCGAGTAGGACAATCCACACTATAATACAGCAATAAGATGGAAGAAAAGCTAGTCAAAAAAATTAATAATGAAAATACTTTCTCTCAGCTTCCAAGTAAGGAAATGATGCTCCTTACAGAATATGTTCTACATATCAATTCAGTGGGAGGATTTCTCTGTTCTTGTACCTATGATTCTTTATCTCACATTTTATATCTATTCAATTTTGATACTGTGAATAGTAAAAATTAGCAATACTGTATCAAACCCAAATATTTCTCCTTTGTTATATTATAGAACATATGTTTTTTTCTCAACAGTTTTTTGATCTATTAAAGCCTAAAGTAATCATCTTTTATTGCATTCAAAGTTGATTCAGAGAAACAAAATCCACTTGATTTTGTCTTGTGGAAAGCAGTGAAACCAGGAGAGCCATTTTGGGAGTCACCCTGGGGAAAAGGCCGCCCTGGATGGCACATAGAATGTTCAGCAATGGCAAGGTAAGTTACTGAAGTGCAAAATGCAAATGTAAATTTAGGTTTTGAATTCTCTATTTGATGACAGATAGGACACATAAACAATAAAGATGCTCTCTCATTTCAGTAAATACTAGTAGTTACTGCTAAGTAGTGACTGAAATGAGGCTCACCTTCTCATATGCAGTGCAAACTAAATTTTTTTACTTGTTTTTTTTTAAATCACCTAGAAATGCCATTAAATAATTCCATGTCATGTGGCACTCTTTAATATTACTTTGTCTAATATCTGGACATTATTTTCAAGAAATATCTATAAATTTGTATATAACTTTCTTGAATTCATTCAAATGTACAACATTTTGAATTAAAATCTTCATTATTCTCTCTCTCCCTTTCTTTATATATATATATATATATATATAATACTAAAAGTCTGTGATTGTGTGCATGTTTGTGTGGGGTGTCTGTCCTGGGCGTCTGATTTAATTAAATAAGGTTTAAAAATATGAGTTGTTTATACAGTAAGTATTGTTATTTTAACTTTCTTCAGACAATTTTTTAATTAAAATATTTTTAGTTAAAGACAAACATAAAGAGATCCCACTTCGCTGTTTATAGAGTAATTATTTATATTTCAGCTTTCTTTAAACAAACAATATTTTAAAAATATTTTTTGGCATATTTAATTCATACAATATTTTGAATATTTAAAAAAATATTTTTAAGTAAATATGATTTAAAACTATTTTTTTTAGCATAATATTTATCCTGGAAGATTTGTTCCTATTAAATACTGTAAACAATCTGTAAAACATTAAACATGAACTTCGTGATGACACAAATGAAGTGAAATATTTAACTGAATCATAATAAAATTAACTTTCATTTCAATGTAATGTTGAAATCAACTTTAATGTTTTATAGCCTGAACCGTCAGTGACCCAACACGTCACGGTAGTCTAGTGTGTGTATGTATGTATGTATGTGTGTGTGTGTGTATATATATATATATATATGTATATACTTTATTTTAGGATATTCCATCAAAAACATTGTTTTTGATAGAATATCCTAAAATAAAGAATATTGCTCTACTATTTATTGAACCCTCTTTTAAATTGGATGTTACAAACGGAATTGAATTTGATTCATTCTCATTTCATATGGAGATATGTGTATGTATATATATATATATATATATATATATATATATATATATATATATATACTGAAACAGAGTGGAAAAGATATTCATCTATGCATTTTGCTTCTTATAGTAAGCATTTTCAAGCTATTATAATGAAGAAGACAGTAAAAGATGTTTAGAATAAAATTTCATTTGTAAAAATTTGTATATATGAGGCTGAAATTGTTGTAAAAGAACTGCCAAAATGAAGCCTGACAGTTTATAAAAAGATACATGTGTAAAATTTGGTTTTGAAAACTTGTAATAAAGAGGCTCAAGTGTTATGGTCTCAAAACCTGTCTAAATAAAGCTTGCAAACAGGTGTGGTTTAAAAAGATACATTTTGTGATTTTTTAACCAATGGGGAAAGTGGGTTACACCCATATAATTTTTAAATCAGAGTCGATTTGTAGCCGTTGAAGAAACCTAGATTGTCTGACAGGCAGAGGAGTCTTAGCATTCATGAGGAAGAGTTGGCTAGTTGCTGGCAGCTAAATTTAGAAGAAAAAGAAAGCAGAAGTGATTAGGCTTTCATGATTGAAAGTGATTGCCATGAATAACTGTAAAAACCGTCAAGGACCTGAACAAAAGAAAAACTAAAAGCTGACATCTACAATGATGATGAAAAGAAAAAAAGCTGAAAGAAAAGGAAAAGAAAGTAACAAAAAAAGAAATAAAAGCAGAAAGAAGATTCTAAAAATTTAGAGAGATATACAGTTATCTTTCTATAGTTTATTGTGAAAGTTTGTCACAAAATTAGAGGTATTAACCTTGATTTTGAACTTTTAATGGATATACAAGATTTATCTCTTTGTAAAAAAAAACTAATTGTCTAAATAAACCAGAAATCCAGCATCACCTTTGAGTAGTTTTTTTTTTTTTTTTTTTTTTAACTTCTTTTCTTAATTGGTATCACCCCAAGCAAGGTAGTACAGCCACTAACATGCAAGGAGTTACAACGTGTGGAGGAATTAAGAACAGAAAAATTAGTAATGAGTAGAAAAAGAAAAGAGCAGTCAAGAGGAAAGTACATAGCAATTGACATTGCATTTAAACTTTTGCAGATTAAAGTTTGCTGGAAAGCATTGGGCCAGAAGAGTTCCACAGATGAGAGGTGTGAGTAAAGAAACTGTCAGCACAGAAGTTACAGCTACATCTAGCTAGCTCAACTCTAAATTGATGAGACCCAGTCTAATATTGCACTTAAATTCATACAATCTAGGTACCATAGCAAAGAGCTCATTTGAACACATCTATGAAAGTATTTACAAAAAAGGCACAGAGAGGCAACTTTATGGCAGTGGGCAAGTGACTGAAGCCAAGCTGCCAGATCAGGACAAATAATATTGCTGATTCTTCTTTGGATCTTATCAAGGAGCTTCAGATAAACAGCAGGGGCACTGGACCATATATGGGAGCAATATTCTAAGCATGGATGAATGGTAGACATAGATATGCAAGATAGATTCCGGAGAGAAAATTAGTCTCACCTGGCACAGTGAACCAACTTTCTTAGCAGCTGACCTAGCAATGGATTTAGTATAGTCTTTCCACTTCATGTCAGCTGAGAACATTAGCCCAAGAAGGTGTAATGAGTCACCAGTCTGCAATTGGGTAGCATGCCACCAGCAGTAAATGCTGGTGGCCTACTGTTGGACTATTGGTGTGTTTGTCTTGGCAGACCGCTAGAGACCCACTGGTGGCTTGCCATTAACCTACAGGTGGCTGTCACCAGAGGACCACTGGCATTGCCATCGACAGCCTGCCATCAACAGCCTGCCATCTTGCCACTAGCAACTGGCTACTGCTACAGGTATCCTAGTCTACTCTACTGTTCTCTACTCTACTCTCTTGTGGTGGGTTGGGTCATTTTTATAATAATGATGGTTAGGATGATGAAATATACTGTTGCAGAATCTATGCTGAGTAAGACGTATCAGAAGGTGATTTTTTTGAAGGCCAAGTATGTGCGTGATCGTATAATGCATTTATCCACAACAAATAAATCAAATAAAAATAAATAGACAATTCAACTTCAAGAAATTACTGAAAACAACGTCATTAGAGATTTCAACAATAACGTGAATTTATATCTATATTTGACATACACAAAGTGATAAAAAGTTGCTTATTAAATGTGGCAAGTGAGATAAGGTTACAAAGATTGTCCATGCAGAAATTTAGTGAGTAAAGGTTGATAGTTTAACTTTGTGGAATTAAAATAGTTTGATATCTGCAAGGAAATTTGTCAATTGTGTAAGTTCAAATGATAGTGTGTATGTGTGTGACAACTGCTAGTGTTGATTTAAGTTATGAAGAGTTGTTCACCTTTAACTGATAAGTTAAAGGCGAACAACTCTTCATAACTTGAAGTTGATTGAATGTACAATTACTGTTTTGTAGTGATAATGTTACTTTTTAGTAAATTACAAGTTAAGTTTCTTCACACGGAAATAGTTGTGTTGAGTTGTTGAGAGGTTGGTAGGGGTTATTGTCAGTGTGTTGGCATGCGTGGGTTCTGCTGGTACCTCTTGAAACTCAGTGTCTGACTAATTTGAATTAAGTTGAGCGATTCTTTTTATAGAATTTCGAGTTTCCAAATAGGCTCCAGGGATGATTGGTTAATGGTTTAATTGGGGAAGAGTGCATCTTCCTGTAGGGGGTGACAGGCAAATGTGGAGGATTCCATAATACTTCTTTTCTATCATCACTGATGACAGTGTTATTTTTAGAATGATGAAATATCATCATTATTCTGGACCCTAACAAAGGTTCTTAGAACGTTTGTTTCATCATTCCTGGCTGATCATCTGTTATCATAATGTGGGATATTTAATAACAAAGATGATGGAAACAAAAAGAAAAAAAACTCTAAATCAAATTTGCTAGGTTATAACCTGTAGCGACTGCTATGCCTTTCCACGCCCACAATTTATTCGTCTGTGATTGGCTAGTAAATCATTACTGCTTTTCTATAAGACAATTTAGCAATCGCAGTCATCACTTTGAATTTTTCGGTTGTGAACTTGCTCACATGTTTCTTTAATACAAAATCAGTAATTGGTCAAATTTTAACCAATCAAACATTTTAATACTAAATCAATTTTTCCCACATTTTCAGGATTTGTTTTGTGGACCCAGTGTGATGCTGGGATCCCATACACAGAAAACAACTTATTTTGTGTTTTGCTTTCTTAGCGTTTACATTTGGCTGACATGTAGTGTGAATCAGAAAGAGATCTATTTGCAGCAGAGTATAAAATACATAAGATCTCATGGTAACAGAAATCAAGTTTTTCAGAGAGATTTCTCAACTGAATAATTATGCACATAAAACAGGTAATGGTTACAGTTTCCCAAGTCATAGTAACTATGGGATTATCATATAGTGAGGTTGGTTTGTATTAGCAAACCTCAAGGTCTGTTTTCCTTTTGTTAGATGGTTAAATCTCAATTTAACCTACCTAGATATGGCCCTAAAATTCTTTTCACTCAAACTCTGTCTTGTCATTGGTGAAAAGAATTGATAATTTTTAGGTTAATAACAAAGAAATATCTGAAAATAATGATTAATTCATTTTTATTGTCTAAAAATTGTTAAGATTCTTTTTTGAATTTTTGAGATGGAGTATTTTCATATATTTTGAGACACTTGTTTTTGTTTTGAGTACATTTCAGCCAATGCATTCTTCAGCCTTCTTCAAAGCTAAGTTACTTAGTACTTGTTTTTATTTCTCTAGTGACTGCAATAAAGTATCAAGTAACTTCTAAAGAAATGTATTAACTGAAATATTGTTTTTAAAACAATAATTTGATTGATTTATTTTTAATGCTTATCAATTCTTTGCAGGTTATTTAAAGCCAGAAAATATTTGCAGATTTTGAGAATTTTTTTTTTTTGAGATAATAATGTTTTAGTGATACAAATCTTACTAATTAATCCATAGCTGGGGGGAGAAGAGGTGGATTCATGCCATTCCCAAGAGTGTTTGCACATAAGTGAATACAACACACCCTACATGAATTGGAACTGAGCTCTCAATTCCATGCCATTATCCAATACACCATCTGCAACTGGTATTCCCAAGGGGTCACCAATCTAGGTACTGACCAGGTTTGATGTTGCTTAAATTTGGTGATTGTATGGGAACTGTTGTTTTTAAAACAAAGATAATATTCTGAAAAATTGTGGCATAATTGAAATATTTCATGTCAAAACTTCAGAAAATATATATGGATTAATTTACTTGCTGAAATATTTAACTATTATTTGAAAACGAAAATTTTTCTTTGATTAAAAATTAATTTCTCAAAGATCATTCTCATAATCATAAGAATTTGAAAATGGCTGCCTTAAATGTGTCTGCGTCGCTAGTGTCTACTTAGTTGATTTATTGAAATCAAAGTAGAATCCTCCAAAAAACATGATCAGAATATTTCATTTTTTTAATTTCATAGTAAAATATTTGGAGATAAAATTGACATCCACAGTGGAGGAGAGGATCTTATTTTTCCTCATCATGAAAATGAAATTGCCCAGTCTGAAGCTCACTATGGTTGTGACCAATGGGTTAATTATTGGCTCCATACAGGTAAAACCATAATGATTTGCAACTTTTCTTTTATAATGTTGAATACCAATTAATATCAAGTAAAATTGCATTTTGCTAAAAGGAGAACACAGAAAAAATGATTTGAAATTTCAATTTAAAGAAAAACAAGAAAACCATTATGTGGCTTGCTCTATAGTTTTTTTTACTCGTGCTACACACACATAATTTTATAATCTCATCTGAACAGAGGATTTTAAAAAACATCCAATATAATTTTATAAATTTCACACACACACACACACACACACACACTTTATGAATTATAAAATATTGATAATAAATAACAACTTTCTATTCTATTTCTATTTTATTGTATTTCAGGTCATGTTTATCTGAGCCAACAAAATGAAAAAATGTCTAAGTCTCTTCAGAATGTCATCTTGATTTCTGATTTCCTTAAGTCTTACACATCTGATCAGTTTCGTATGCTTTGTATGCTGACCCATTACAGGAATAGTAAGTGTTATATATATATTTTTTAAGAATATAATCAATATTAACCATAACTATCAATGAATTCAGTATTAACATCATGGATAATGCACCCCAGCACATCTTTACAATGTGTTTATATAGATTTTAATATTAAGATGTTTTTGTTTAGTTTTCTTTTTTAAACTCAGAACTACCATGCTATCAGCTATAGTAGAGTAACAGTATCCCTCTTAGGGGTACTGTAACATTACAGTACCTCTAAGAGGGGTACTGTTACTAGAGTAGACTGTTAGTAGAGTAACAGTACCCCTCTTAGGGATACTGTAACATTACAGTACCCCTCTTAGGGGTACTGTTACTCTACTATAGCTGATAGCATGGTAGTTTTAGAATAAAATAGAATACTAGTAGCTTTAGCTTTCAGCTGATGCATTAAGTGCCTCTTTCCAATAGACCTTTACCTGTGATGTGTATATATTTTTGATTAAGTCATAAGTCACGTGATGTTGTATGGTGACGTCATAGTCACGTGATAATTGTAGAAATTCTTCTCTTTCAAAGTCGCATTTTCGATGATGCTGAAACCGAAAATTCTTTTCTTTCACATGCAGGCAGGTTACAAAAAGCATGCTTATTGTAGTATATATATATATATATACACTATTGGATTAATTTACCTTCATCCAGAAATTCCAATAATAGATATAGATAGATAATAGATCATATAATATAAATATAACAATATATATATATATATATAGAGTAGAATAGAAAAGAGAATAGAGAGACATCAGTGACTGTGAGAGTAAAGATTTTGAGCGCGGACGCACATAATTCTAAGCTAAGGGGAGATAATTCGTGTTTATATTTTTAATTTAGTACAAGGTTATAGCTGTGGGGCAGTCAGTGGGGTGTGAATTCACTAATGAATTGTTCTACTTGCTAATAATTATGCATTTTGAAAGAGGGGGGTGTCACCCTACAATTTAGCCAGAGATTTTTAAACATTTTCACCATTTACATTATTTTTGTTGATGATTAATATAACTGAATATAATGTTATCAAAAATAATTTCTTCTTTTAATTTAGGAATGGCATATCAGGATAATGTACTTGTGGCTGTAACAAGTCTTTTGCAACAACTAGAGAGTTATTTACAGAATTCTGAGGCTTATATCAAAGGACACTTGAAATGCAAGTCAATCAGTGAAGCTGAAGTTTTCTCCAGGTAATTTTTGATCTTAAAGGCTGTCAATGTCTTTACTTTTAGATAGCAAAATAGTAGTTTTTTTTTTTTTCAGTTCACTAATGTGGAAGCCAAATATCAGTGAGTAACATAACCAAGATGATGCAAATGATTTTCAACACTTCATTTAGATATTTTGAGTATCATTCATAATGCTTTCTTTGTAAAAAAAAAAAAGGATTTGCTGAAAATGTTGCTTATTTTCTTTCATCATTAATGTTAAAATCAATAAACAAAATTATGACAATTTTCATTTATTTTTAAACTCACAATGTCACAATGAAAATCAATCTTTTTAAATGAAACCTAAACTCTTTTTAAATGAAAGCTAAACTCTCCTAATGACATCTAACAACAAAAACCTAAACATTTGGAACAATCTATCTGAATTTTAATGACATTTCCTTTCAGATAATTATGGCTCCTTTTCCTTTTCTTCTTGAGAAATAGTTGTCCTGCTGCCTGAATTCAGAGTTGTCCTTCTCTTAGACTGGCTGTCACCTAAGGTTAGAGAGCCCAGTCTACTCTGTTATTTGAGCCATAGCTGGGGAGAAGAAATGAATCCATGCCTTTCCCAAGAGTATGAGTGTGAAAGTGAATTCAACAGATTTGGATATAATATACTATGAACTTGGTTCATGAATTCCACTTTCCAACTCAGTAACCATTACAACCTCGATGATGTCTAAACTCTAAAAATATTAACATTATCCAAATAATATTTTAACAGATAAATACTTTCCTGGAAATTTTATCAAATTAATAAATATTCTGAATCTTTATAAAAGTTTCACTGAATTTACAATTACACAACAAAATTATATTAATCCTACTTTATTCTTAATTTTTTTCTATTTTTGAAGTTTTTATTAAATATATTTGTTGTTTGTCTCTAAATAAAAAAAATCATACGAGAATTGTCTTTCATATAGAAAAAGATGAGTTGAAATAACTTTATTTCTCAGATGCTATGCAGATGATTATGAAAGTGGTAATTAAAATATATTGATTATTTGGAGGACATGTATAAAATATTAATAAACAAATTCTTGAAACAGGTTTATATCTAATTTATAAATACTTTAAATTTATGCTTGTTCTCTTGAAAGTTGGTTAAAAAGTATGAAAAATTTTCATAAAAAAAGAAAACACACACATACACAATTAAAAATCATAGAAAAGTAAAGTTTGATTGAATAAAGGTATTCTTTTGTAAACAATTTTAAACTCCTTAATAGCTTCCATTAATTATTCTCACAATAATTTTTGTTTGGGGTTTTGTGTTCCAATTTTCCTTTTTATTGAAATAAGATGCAGGATTTAAATTTTTGGATCCCTACACTTGAGTTATAAACATCTTTGTCAGGGAATTTTCTTTCATTTTGTTTTGGTCAACAACTAAATGATAATTCCACCTGTAAGAGATTTTTTGATAGGCCATTAGTTTTTTTTCTGTTCATTAGAATTTGTACCCATTGAAAAAAATAGTTGTTTTTATTTTTTTTTGTTATTTTTTGTCCATTAAAATTTATTGTTAATGAAATAATGTTAATTTGTAATGGCTGATAAAAGTGAAAATGATTTTAGTAATTGATCATAAGTTTCATTTCATGATATGGACTCTCACAAAGAAGGCTGCAATCAGCTAAAGTCTTCAGAGTATATTGCTAATTCCATTTTTAATCTTGACTATTGACGCAGAATGAATTATGGTCCCACTTATGATCCTACCTTTCCATGATCTTGTTTTAGTGGGGACCTAAGTGTGAAAAATAATATCAGTGATATTCCCTTAAATTTTTTCAATATCTATTTTAAACTGTTAAATCATATTTGTGAAGAAACCAATAAATTTGCCACTCCAATCTGTATTACAAATTGGAAAGACATCACATGCAGAATTCACAAGTGCTTTTGATATGTGATACTCACTAGCATAAATAAGTGGGTTGGGTTGAAATTTTCAGGTTAATAACTACAACATAGACCTGAAGAAAGCCAGAGTGTACAATAGCTGAAATATTGTGACTATAACAACCATAATAAGGACACTCATCTGAGTATTAATGTATATTTACACTAAATATTTTGAAATTAGAAATAAATTAACAATCTCTAATATATATTTCCAATAAAAATTGAATTAGATTATTGTTGTATTCATTTGGGAGGAGAATTTGGAAGAGGCCTTTGAAAGAAAGCTGGAAAAATACCAGGAGCTGGTTGAAAAATGCAGGTCTAACCAGTGGTGGACTACCTGTCTTCTGATTGGAATCAGATGACATGGTTTTTCAGGAAGATCTTTATGCAGAACTCTGTTGGCTTGGAGTCAGGGAAGTTAAAAAGGGAAAGGCCATCAGGACTATTTCAGAATCTGCAGAGAAAGCCTCAAAATAGCTATTGATTAAAAGATCTGATCCATGAAGTTCTACAACGGAGATTGGCAGGTGTTGCAGTGCTGTTGGAAGGGATAAAAAAAATAGAAATATGTTTGATTGGGAGAGTCGGGTTTTTTTTGTTTTTGTTTTTTTACCTATTCCTCAACAACGTCTTGGTATTTATAGTACAGGCAGTTTTTTTTCTGTCTAGCAAGAAAATGGAAAGAAGGGAAAAAAATCGTTTCTGATCATAATTCCTATGACTAGCAAATGTGTATGACTTTTTTATTTTTTTATGTGGAATATTGTTTCATAGGAGATCCAAATATTCCTGGCTACAAGTAGAAATTACTTATCTGTTATGTCAAGTAGTGTTGATTGAGGGTGTGGGTCTTTCTGCGTGTTGGACCTAAGAGGGAAAAGACAAGCATTCAGATTGTTCTCTTTTTATCTCGTCTTGGCTGAGGAGGAAGTGACGAAGGGTGTTTCTGATTGGTCGCTTGCTATTTCAAGATCAGCAGTGACAGTTCTTTATATGTTCATTGTTGTGTGCTTGGTGAATTTTTGCTTCAGGATCACCTGCTGAAAGAGGTATTGTTCTGGTAGTGTTGCTTAGGTGAAGTGGTATTATGTTGAAAGACCCAAAACTTGTCATGACCCCAAGTCATAACATTACTGATGAGGTGATCCTGCACACCCATTGGAGTGTATTCATAACAAAACCTACAAAATTTCTTTTTCTAAGAATGAAATTGATGTAGGACAACTATAATTGGATATTTTGTCAAACTTTGTTGTGATTAAATTTTTTTTTTAATCATTTCATCCCAAAAAAGGCAGAAATGCCACTAGGATGCAGGGGGGTATAGAGAATGAAGAAGAGAGAAAAGACTGGATATAGAGGGAACCAAGGAACGGATAAAAGCTGAATGGGTCGCAAGAAGATAGAAGATGGCAATTGACATTGCATTTAAATTTTTGAAGATTGTAGTTATCAGGGAAAGGAATTCCACAGGCAGGAAGTATGAGAAAAGAAACTGTTGGAGTAGAAGTGGCAGTTACATCTACATATTCAACAGTCTAGTAGACAACTTAAATTAGTAAAATCACATGGACAGTTTTTAATAGTCTACATGGCTAGCATAACATCAAAGATCTGTTTGATTATCCCAGTGAAAAAATCATTTTTGTTATCTGTTGAATTTTAAAACAGAAATATGTGTTGTCTTTTTTCTTTGCTGTTAATAAATAAAACTGGTTATATCAGTTATTACCAATAAAAATCTTATTAAAAAGTAAATATGATGACATAATGGAAAATATATCAGTGTCAGAAAAGTAATAAATATTTTTTTCAAAATGTTTAAAGTAACATTAAACTAGAAATTACCAGCTTGAAAGCAGTGGGAGAAAAAGAAAACAACCTTTTATTAAAAGCCAGAATAAAGTTTTGCAAGAAATTGCAAAATATGAATATTTTAAAATCAGTTTCCCTATTGATTTGCTACATATTTAATTATCTGTTTAATGTTTTATTTTAGTGGTTATTTTATTGATAAACCAATGTTTTGTATTTGATTTTTTTTTTAAATTTTATTATAGACTGGAAAGAACCAAAACGGAAGTGAAAATAGCCTTAGCTGATGATTTCAACACTCCAAAAGCAATGAAAAATATTTTGGAATTGGTCCAATTTTTAAATAGTCAATTGTCTACTTCCAAGGTACAGCAATTTAATGGCTACTACTTTTATTTTGCTTCTCCTAAATGCCCATATTTTAAAATTTTCATTTGAATATTTGAAAAATATTTTTGATAGGCTACATAAAGGTTCTAACTTTTGCTCTTAAGGATTTGAGAAAATGTGTGTCATTTATTGTGTTTCAATGTGACATTATGTTTTTAAGTCTCTAAAACAGCAGAAATTACCTTCTTATAGCACAAAATCAAAATAGTGAAGCATATAGTTTCATTAGATAAAGGTCAACATGACTAAATTACTAGTCATTGTCCTATATTAGATGCTCAAGGTAGATATTTACAAAGCTTAGTCTTGCATGGGACGTGTGATCAAAGCATCCAGTTTACAATTAATATTCACCACATTAACAATAATCAATGAGATTAACTTGCTGACTAAAGATAACATTTGCCCTCTAAACTATGATATATAATTACTTATCTAAGATTGGTTTACCAAAAGGTTAAATGAAAGGAAATGGAGTTGGATTGTAGCAAGATATTGTTGAACCAATCTTTAAAGTCAAGAACATCTGCTGACATGCCTTGAAAATTTGTATTCAAATTTTTGGCCTTTTATCTGAGCTTGAACACAAACCACCATTACTGGTTAAAAATACAATCATTTTGGTGAGGTGGACCTGCCTTGTTGAAAATCAGCATTTAAAAAACTGAATTTCAACAAGTGGGGAAAATATGCAACTACTTAAGCCACCAAACAAATTCACAACAAATATAGATATTTATAAAGTTTAGTTTAGTCTAACACAATGACAAATTAGAAAAAAATGGAAGTAGGAAAATTATGTTGTATCAGTCTACCAAGAGAGAGTGGAGCTCATCTGCCTTGAAAATCAGCAATCAAAATGTTGGCTTTAAATACAGGTGGGGCTCATGGAACTACCATGCAATTACTTTGGCTACTAAACAGTCTTATGTCATTATTCTTTCTCTCTCTCATATATTGATAGATAGTATACAACAGGTTTTACAGATATTAAACTCATCTTAGGCAGAAGTTTCAATCAGTACATAAATAGTGATATTAGTTTTGATGAGTTCTATGTGTGAACAGGCACGTGACATAATAAAGGCAATATCAACAAAGCAAAATTTTCATGAACTTGAAGTTCAAAATGAGTCAAATTTTTAATTGGCAAACAGGAAAACTTTTTAAAAATTTTACTCCTTAAATAATGGACGTTTTTTTCTACTTGTAAACACTGAAGCAATTCATCTGAAAAAAAATTTCTTCTTTTCAGGAGAACATTATCTGTAGCCGAAGTCCTGTTTCTGTTGCAGCTGCTTCTCTTTATATAAAAAATATTTTTAAAATATTAGGAATTAATTTAGGCCAACAGGAGGTAAGGATATTGAACTTATTTATAATAGAGTATGTAAATTATTGTTTAGATTTTTTTCTGCATTGTATTGAATTTATATTAATATAACAAAACATGCAAATTTGTAAAATGTTCTAAGATATACAAATAAAAAGTATTTTATTTAAAAAATGTCATTTCAAAATAATTTGTCTTTCTACAGAATTGTGGAAATTTCTCTCAACATTTTATGCAAGAATTCGTATAAAGTAAAAATGTTTTCTGCATTCTAAAAAGACTGGCAAAATTTAATAACAATTTTGCTTCAATTCAATGTACACTCTTAGTTTATAGATATTTACTGAACATAGTGGGGAACCCATTGAATATGGAATTCATTATACTAATTATTATGAGATAATTTTGCAATACATTGCTCTACAGCAGGCACTCTAGACATTTACTAAACTCAATTTAGTCTGACACAAGATTAACATAGTTATACACCCATTGCTAAGCTAGCTAACTAACTATTAAACACAGTTTTGATACCAGAAATGATCTAATTCAATTCAAAACTCCTCATATTCCCACAAGAAAGTAAAACTGAGTTAAAATGATGATTAAAATATCCATGTGAAGAATAAGTATGAAATCCCTATGTCATCTTTGACTAATACAAATGTCTGCCAAGTGATATTAATCAAGTTCTGCATAAGAAGACATTAGTATGAGATGTATACAGCCATTTTGAATATCTTGAGAAGCTGTTTCATAGCCTTGATGTACTTTGGCAACCAATCAGATAGGATCATATTACAGTTGCTTGAACAGACACTCATTATCTGGCAGGAAGATGTCATTGATACTGTACAAATGATGCATTCACATGCAAGTATTTTTTTTATTTTTATTTTTTTTACAAAGCTTTACATCACCCAGGTTTATCAGTCACTATGCAATCTAAATTTGACTCCTTGTAACTTCTGGCATTTCCCAAATCTAAAATCACCATTAAAATCCCACAGACAAAATGAAGGAAAAACATAATGATGCAGTTGATGGCATGAAAGAAAATTTTACAGAGTATTTTGAAAAGTAGAAAGGACATATGTGTGTAAGGTTCCAAGGATAATACTTTCAAGTGAACTAAGGGACTATGGCCTTAGGAAAGCTATTTTTTCTTTTATCATAAATGACTTGTATACATTCTAAAAAGACCTAGTAATATATGCAAAATGATTTTAGAATGTTTTAGTATAAAAAATTGCATTAAAATTCTTAATTCTGTTTTCATTTAATATAAACAGTAATTCATTTTTTTTATTTTTCAGAATTCCTTAGAAAGCAGCTTTCTGCAACATCAAATGTCTTGTGTGTTGGATAGCTCTTTAAAATTTAGGAATGAAGTTCGGCAGTTTATTTTTGATCCTCCTAAAGATTTGTCCTTTGGTACAGGTAAAATGTTTCTTAATTTGGAAAGGTGGAGGTGTATCTGTCTTTAGACAGATACACCTACTTTTATTTATTTATTTATTTTTTTTAAACATTTCACCCCAAGCAAGGCAGGAATGCCACAGAGAATGAAAGTGAGAGAAAAGACTGATTATAGGCAGGATTGAGGAAAGGATAATAGATGAACAAGATTCAAGAAGATAGAAGATGGTGATTGAAGATTGTAGTTTTCAGAGAAGTAAGTAAATGGTGGGAAGTTTGAGAAAAGAAATTATTGGAGTAGAAGTGGTAGTTACATTTAGCTATTTCAACATTAAAAGGGTGGGACCTAGATGCCAATCTAGTAGTGCAAGAGAGAAGCCACGTCATGTCATTGAAAAAGTGGCTGAAGTCAAAATGCCAAGTCATGATCAATTACATTGCAGATCCTTCTTTGAATTTTGTCAAGAACATCGAGATGAAGAGCTGGAGCACCAGACCAGATATGGCAACAATGACTGAATGGTAGATTTGTAAATGTGCAACTTTCCTTGCAGTAGATGCAGCTATTTATTCAATGTAGTCATTCTACTTCAAGTCAGTTGAAAATGTGAGGCCAAGAAGGTGCAGTGTGTTACTCTCCAGGAGTCTAGCATCAGATGGCAGACAGGAAAATTTCTCTATGGTTGTTAAATGAGAGCAGTTTCATTTTGGAAGCATTAAAATTTACAAGCCATTTCCTACCCCAGTTAACCTGGCTGCTGCTCTTTTCAAAAATCAGCTCTGACTGATTTTCTATTGTATGGTACTTGGGAACTGAAGATCATTGAAGATTAGAAACAGTGTAGGATGCAGAATAGAGCCTTGGGGGGCACCTGCATTTGTGTGAAAGGATCTGGAAGCAAGCCCATTCAAAACAACCTTCATTTTGAAATTTTATAGGAATGATTGGATTAAATCAAACAATCATCCTGTAATACTGCAGCCCTGGAGCTTATGTAGAAGATTAGCATGCCAACCCCATCAAACACCTTCAAGATATCTAGAGCCACAGCTCAAGTTTCACCATTATCATCAAGAGCTTGATTCAGTAATGGTCGTTATCACATCAGCCTGGCAAAATGGAAGCCATATTGTTTTTCAGAAAGTAGTTCATGAGAGATAAGATGCTTAACCACTTCAGCATTGATTAGAGCCTCGAATACTTTGGCAAAAAGCAGTAGCAGACTAATAGGGCAATAAGTCAGAAGGTTCTCCAGAGTTCTTAAAAACAGGAACTACAGAGGAGGACTTCCAACAAGCTGGAAAGCGGGAAGCAGCGAGGCAATAGTTGTAGAGTTTGAGATCCTGTCATCTCTGCTGGAATTCATCACATCCACTTGCCTTATTGGAATCTAATTTAGGAATGATGTCTGAGACCAGTGATGGGGTTATATCATGTGTGGGTACTCCAAATGAGTGGAGTGTTGAATTGGAAGAGAATTTCCAAGCAAAGCATTCAACATTATCTGCTTCAAATTGATTGAATAGAGGAGGGATTGAGGACTTGCTGGGAAGAGCTGCTAATAATCTTTAAAACTGAACTTGCGAGATGCTATACGTTGTTTTATTCTATCAGTAAACAGTAGCTTTGCTTCTTTGAGGACATGCTTGCACTCATTACGAACAGAGACGTCTATTGCAATCGGACGTGTTGCTCTGTTACAGTTGGATGAAGTGATTTCTGTAGGATATAGTGGCCCAGCATGCAGATAAGAACCAAGAAAATGGACACGATTTAACTTTGTATTTCCTTGCTGAAATAAAAGCATTGATACAGGAGGAGACTACAGATGCACATTTTTGATCAGGATGATTAAAAACTTTGTTCCAAGAAACATCATGAAGGAAATCACAGAATGAGTCCCAATCCATTTATCGATAACAGAAAAATATTCTGTTGGTAGGAGGTTCTTGGTTGGTGGAGGAGTGGAAAGAGATGTTTACAGACACTACCACATGATCAGAGTTGCCAAGAGGGCAGAGCTGCATAGTACGACATGAGTCAATGATAGAGGTAAAAAAAAGATCTGGAAGTAAAGCATCTCCATCAAGGTTATTGGGGAAATGCATGGGGAAGTCCACCATTTATGTGAGAGATTGAGAAGTTCAGGGTTTGGATGCTAGTGAGGTCAGTGACAGCGTACTTAAGCCACCTGGCATGACAGGCATTAAATTCACTGAACACAAATATATTTGCAAACAGGTGTAGGAAAATGGCCTTGTCTATATTATCAGAAATACTATCTCATGTGCAACAGTCAAGAGAGAAAGGGGAACAGTAGAGAAAGAAGAGATAGCTGACTGAGTTGTTGTTTGATGTTGCCGGGACTTCGTGGACACCAAGGACAGTGAAGGTGCTGCATGATTCATGTCATCTCACAGAAGTTCTTATACACTTCACATGTGAAGTGGTTGCCATGGTCTTAATAAGGTAGCTCCAAGTGATGGAAGGAAAATTGGTAGAGTCCATGAGTCACATTGATTGCACGGTTCCTGGCACAGGGAATGGCTGTAAGATTATGGCTAAAGCTGTCCAAAATTATTAAGATATTTGGAAGTGGCATTGTGAGGAAGTCTGTGTATATGACCTCAAAAGGTTTTTTTGCCTCATTTGCAATGTCCACTGGGTCAGTTTGGATTCTTGCTTTAATTCCCCTTGTGTCCCAGGCATGATTCAACGTATACCATAATGTTGTGGTTTTTGAACTCCCACCAATAGTTTGATAAGCTAGTGAGCATCCGAGTGATACCAGAGTGATTGATGCAGCTATGGGCTTGGTGAAAGTATTTGAGTCAGAGCTTGTACAGTATGATAAGTTTGGGTATATTTTTTGAGTTTTTCAGCATCAAGATAGATGTCTCTGGTTCTAGATTGTAGGTGTTTTTGATAGATCTCTGCCTAGTGGTCACTGGTATCAATCGTGATGGTGAGTGTAGACACTTTGCTTGAGTCCACCACTTGTAGGGCTTTGATGATCCTTGCATCATACTGTAGGAAGCTTGCTCAGCTGCAATGTTAATGTGGTTGGATACCTCCTCTGTAAGGATGGTTGAGGTGGTGTGGCAGGCAAAAAATGTATCTGTGAAGTTTGTGGTTCTGTGGCATGTTTTGGCACAGGGAGCAATTGTGCACCTTTAATTTCTCCAAGACACTACAATGGGACGTAGATAAAAAGATCAGTTTCCTGAAGTGGGAATGTTTTGCCCGCTGCAGTCAGATTGGCTTCTTTAGGCCATACACTCTGCTGAGCATGTCAGCCCAAATGTTCAAGCTGCTGTTATAATATTCCTAAAACCAAATCTTCTTCTGAATCATGTTACACAAATTTCCACCACTGGCCGAATGTGAATGCTCCAAACACCCAAGACTGAACTAAAAATTCTATCAACTGCACATCAACTTCGCACATAGCTTCCATTTTACTTACACACTCAAAGAAAAATATCCAGAATTTCCACCAAATAGCACCAACTCCCACCTAAAGAAACAAAATAAAAATTGGAGCCAATCTGAGCCTAAAAAAAAAGGACATAAAAAAAAGAGACATCTCCAGTAGTCAGAGACAGCACAACAGCCAGGATTCATAACGCTCATCAGAACGCAACCTTTCATCTCCAAAGACAACTTGCCAAAGGCCATCGCCACAGTAAGTCACAACTCACCCTCCCTCTCCTACCATCCTACCTGACTTTTATGATTCTACTTATCTCTTTCTTTCAACAAGAGACATTTACACCAATTTACTATTTGTTGTATTTTTATGTTAATAATACAATTGTTTATTTCTTAAACATCCATCATTTCTTCTTTGTTCTGCCACCATACGCTTAATATAACAACTGGTGTCAGCTGGAACAAGAAGATAGACTACACCACATTTACTCATCACAAAATGCTAGAATTAATCAAACAGCAACAAGCAACCAAACTGAAAACAGACCTGAAATTCACAAACAAGCAACAAGCCAGAATCACTGATGAACTTCAAGCAGAACTTCAGGAAATGCTGATCACTCCCACCTCTGCCTCCATTGGGATTGCGCACATGTCCCAGACCTCAACAAACTACAAATTGCTCATGCAACTACAATACTATGTGCTATGTGCAACGTAAAATGTTTCTATCTGGTAATGATGTCAATTGGTTCATAACTGATTTAAACAATGTATACACAATCCATGTAAAATCCAAGCTTGCACATTATCCAAGGATAGAAATTGAGTTTGTTAAAATCACTAAGCAACTTCTTGACATGAGATTCCAACAGATGGAGGATTTGCAACAGACCATGTCATCATACGAGCAGTTGAGGACCTACCTGCTAAGAACCCACGGGAGTTAAATGATGAACAATCACCACCTCAGCTGAGTTGCAACAACGTGACAGCAAAAAGGATCACTGATTTTGCAGGCCAGCTTGGGACCATGATCAGAGAAGCAGCAATCCATATAAAGGTTTAGTTTCAGTCGAACAACAGCAACTCTGAAGTGAGTGCCAACACTGTTTTTTTTATCTCATGGGTGCAATGCCCATGAACAAAAAAATTAAGGCCTGTGCTCCAAATATATACCCTCACCTCGTAAAGACGATGAATAGCCACCACTCAGTGGTATAGCAAGTGATGCCCAACCCTATCTCGACCACAGCATAAAAAAACGACAGTATACCCAACCTCACTGCAGACATAATGTACATTGCAACCGTATATGCAAACATACCTACAATGTCCTCAGAACAACAAACTAATTTCATTAAACGGATTTTCAGTGTGGACCAGACAAAATGTGATAGTCCCTGATCCAGAATATTAACAAACACCATCACCTCTTCAACTTCCAGCATACACACTCGCACTGATCTCCTTTCACAAAAATAGACATCACTATCAGCAATTTCACTTTCTCTGAGATAGGCATGCTAGACTCAGGGTGCACTACTTGTATCATACATATCTCCCGCCTGCCTGAGCAAGCAAGGAAAACACATGCAAACATCAAATACACACACAACTGGAATTGGTGGTGATGTTTCCATCATTGGCAAAATAATCGGCGATATCAGTTTGGGTGACACCAGCTCACCCACATTCCAGAACATGAATATACTGGTTACTAATGCCACTATACCAATCCTTGTCAGTCAGAATGCTTTATGTCACGATACACTAGCATTATACACCATAAACAATTGAGATGCTACAGTCGAATTTCACTGAGCCTTGCCATCAGGTGACATAACCCATACAGCACCTCTGATCTCAGTCACTAGCCTGGCAATACCTCACATCTCCACACCCATATATGTAGTCCAACCCGTTATGAAACCACAGTCCTTAGAGCAAAAACTTGACTGGCTTAGAAAAAACACAGGCATATCCTCTCTGCTCACCCCAACCACAATGAACTAGAAGTCACAGCAGCCCTTCTCCTCAAATATGCCAATATAATCAATAATGACAACAATCAAGGCACATTCGTTAAGCTAGTGTGCATACACACTAATCCTGCAGCCAAAAACAACACCCGATCACATAGGCACTAGAAGCTGATGTTGACATTGAAATTCAACATATGGCCACTGAAGGGATCATCGAACTCTGCTCTGACTTCAACAGCCCTGTCTTTGCTGTCCGAAAGGAAAATGGATGAATCTGTGTAGTGGCCAATTTCAAGACACCCTCAACAAGGTACTCACAGATTTAGACCTGTATCCAGTGCCCATGATTGATTCTATTTTTAACAAGATAGGTGAGGGAAACAAATACTTTTCATCCCTCGATTTCCACAGTAGATACTGGCAAATCCCCATCAATGAACGTGACCGCCACAAAACTGCATTGACCTGGAAGGGTCAATATTACCAATATACCTGCCTAGCCTTCAGTCTAACATCTGCTGGTCAAATCTTTTCTCGATGCATAACCGAGGCATTGACCACTGTCACTTCACAGGAGAACATCTTGTCATACATTGACGACAACCTCATCCACACCGAAATCTTTCATGACTACATCAGCATGCTGGGACACCTATTCATCACTCATCAAAAATTTGGACTGAATCTCAACCACGAGAAGTGCACCTTTCTCACTCCAGAAGCCAAATTTCTCAGCATTATTATCAACAAGTGAAAGGTTCAGACCCAACCCAGAATACATTCATGCCATTTTCAAGATGAAGCAACCAACTACAAGAAAGGAGCTGCAAAGTCTCATAGGATGTCTCATCTGGATACGCCAATTTCTGGAGACTTGTCTTTATGAACAAATCAAGACAGTTACATGTTCCCACTTGATGGCCCCCCTTTACATGAACTCAACTGGGCCAACAAGTCTTTTGTTTGGACAGAAAAGGCAGACAAGGCTTTTGAAAAAATTAAGAGATGCTTATCATCACCACCAGGTATGCCCTCATCTGCTCATACAAGGACGTGCTCTGTTGTGAATTCTCCATCTGCTAGAATATGCCCTGATTGAATAGTTGTTTAGTGATTTTTATAAATTCAGTTTCCATTCTTGGGTAATGTGTGAGCTTGAGTTTTACATGGCTTATGTATGCCTTGTTCAAATCAGTTATGAACCAATTGATGTTGTTTTACATCACACATAGTGTCACATATAGAGTTGAGGTCTGGGACGTGCGCAGTGCCGGCAGAGGCAGAGTTGAGAATAGTCAGCATTTCCTGTAATTCTGTCTGAAGTTCATCAGCAATTCTGGCTTGTGGATTTTTGGTCTGTTTTCAGTTTGTTAACATTTGCTCATTGCTGTTTGATTAGCGCTCTATCATTTCATGGTGAGTAAACACACTGTAGTCCATCTTCTTGTTCTGGCCGCATGCTTCTGACACCAGGACTTATGATAAGTGTCTGGTGGCAGAACAAAGAAGAAACAATGAAAGTTTAAAGAAATAAACAATTTTATTAACATAAAATACAAAAAATAATAAATTAGTGTAGATGTCTCACATTGAAAAAACAGATAAGTGGAGTTGTAAAAGGTGTCTGCTGAGGTGTATCAAAGAAGAATGAGTTATGACTTACTGGGCTGACAGACTTTGGCAAGCTGTCTCTTGAAGATGGGACATTGCTTTCTGATAAAGTCTGTGAACCCAGCACATGAGGTCATCTAACTGTCAAAAATGTCTCTTTGATGGGCTTTTATGTCCTTTCTTAGGCTCAGATCAGCTCCAGTTTTTATTTTGTTTCTTTAGGTGGGAGTGTGTGCTATTGGTTGGAAATTCGTGATTGTATTGCTTATTTTTTCTTTGAGTGTGTGAGTAAAAACTGAAAATATATTCAGAACCTTGTACAATTGATGAAATTTTAATTCAGTTTTGGGTGTTCAGAGCATTTGCATCCAGGCAGGGGTGGAAATTAGTGTAGCATGAATCAGAAGATCTGGTTTTAGGAAGAATGTAACAAGTAGAATTGTTCAGATTATTTAATCTGTGAGGGAAACCAAATACATAACTTGGATAAAGATTGAGAAAATTGAAGGAAATGGCATGCACTAACTTGATACTAGTATGGATTAGTTTGTCCAAATTGGATCAATGTTGGAAAGAATCCCTATACCTGTATCAGCTGCAGTAACCAGATTATGAGGCTGCTGTATTAAAGAAGCACAAGTCATACTTAAAATTAAAAAAAAACAATGGTTCTCTGTAAATGATTCTAACCTTGAGAAAGATCAATCTTCAAACCATTGACTTTTTCTTATATACCAAAAATGTGTAAAAACAAAATTATTATTTCAAATTTTTTTTTAAAAAGGGTGAAGGTTTTTCATTCAAACATAAAAAGTCAAGTGTAACAATTTATTGTTATGTTCATTTGTTAGTGAATAAATATAATGTTTGTTACTATATCCTTTTGTTATCATTTGGAGTGTATAACTGTTAATGGTATACAATCATTGAACTGAGTTCAAACTCTAGCTGGAGCAATTTGCTTTCACTTTGCTCTGATATCAAAAATAATTGTGACAGATGAAGAAACTTATCCAAACAAATTTTAGCACAAAATAAAAATTTAATGTTTTCATGAAGGATAATCATTGGCTAAAATTTTTACAAAACTCTAATTTGAAATTTTTAAAAATAAAACAAAAAATGGAGTACTTAGTTAATGAAACTTGATATTTTCTCAGTAAATTCAGAAGCAACCAGGTAAACTTGCAGTATAAATGTATAGTCTTAATGGAATACTTCATCAGCAACAGATGAAAATGTTTTTCATTTGGACATTTCAAGAGTTTCAAATTAGATCTTAAGGTTTATTTTCAAACTTACTCTATGGAACCGTTATGTATTGATTGAAATTTCCTTTCTAAACTTGATTGTGAGAAAAAAAACTATTTCAAACCTAAGTCATAATGACTGAGAATAAAAAATCTTTCTGACTGTACAGTCATTTTAGATGATGTATTTGATTACAGATTTCTTGAATTATCTAATTAGGTACAAGTATTGGCAGTGTGAATAAACATTAGGCCCCCAGAAATGACAAAAGACCTGAGAGTTTTTTTTTTTATTATTTTTTTAAGTAAAAATTTCATCCCCTATTTCTAGTTTTATTTTCTAGTTTGTCTTTTTTATGTTGGCCATGCAAAAAATATCCTCATTAAAGATGATTGCAGATTTCATAAAACATTGTAACCAGATGATATTCTAAATATTTCTGTATATTTCAGATTATGAGAAACTGACTTCCAAAGAGCAAAAGAAGAAAAAGTTTCAGATATTTCAACCTCTCCTTAAATCATCAGACAATTTACGGAAAGAATATTCTTCAGCTAACATACAAGTTATGGTAAGTCTATACAGATATTCTTTGTTGTTTTTTTTGCCATATTTAAATTTTTCTTTTGACTTTTTTTATGACTTGTTTCTGACTGATAAATTTAATATTTTTTTTACTTTTTCAAATTCAGTTTTTATATTTGAAAGTAACTTTTTTGTACTAAACATGTGGGATTACAAACTGAACCCTCTATTTAATCTATAGGAGGAGGTTGTTTCCATTTCACTGCTCATATTTAGGGATTTTCTCTTGTTCCTTTTTAGTACTACTCAGTTATTGTTGGTCTTAAAACAATGCTAGAACTGGTAGGGCTAAAAAAAAAGGAACAAGACAAAATATTCTTTGTTTTGTAATGCCCATTTGTAGGGGAGACTTTGTAAATCACAAACACAATAATAGTAATGCCTTCGAACAATACTCGGTCAGACACTGCCAATTCCCATATATATATATTTTCTTTTACCCGTCATGTGATCTAATTATTTCAAGATGAGGTTGACTGTGCTTGCTCTCTGGCGATCCGTGTTCAAACCCAAATGTCAACAGCAACACTTTACTCCTATATAACACCTCCCCTTTGAGATGACTTCCTCTGAAGTCTATTTTTTTCAGTTTTGGTTCAATATTTAGAAATTCTGTTGCTATTCTTTTCCTCTTACCATAAAACCTTGGTTCAACAATTTCTGATGGCATGAGAACATCAAATGTGTCATTTTAGCAGACTTTTTAAATCAGTGAATATGCGTTTTAACTGATTACGGTGTCGCTTATGTTCCCACCATTGTCCCTGTACCATGTATGCCATTTTGCTGATCCATTTTTTTATAAAGCCAACTTCCCAGGATTATTTTCCACATTGATACATTTTAAAAAATACCTTATCTCCAGGTTTGAAGTTATATTCTTATTTCTTGATGGTCTTGCCTTATGTTCTGGAAATAATTTATTAAAAACTAACTTAATCTTCCTGGCAAACATCAACTCTGCAGGTGACATTCCAGACACGATGTTCAGGTTTGGTGTTATTTTGAAATCACTCAGAAATTGACTCAGTTGACTCCTCTCCCTCCAACTTTTTAATGCCCTTTTAAATGTATTGACAAACCATTCTGCTTGTGCATTTGATCTTGGGTGATAAGTTCTTCCATTTGCTGTACTCTGCTGAATATTTTGTAGATTAATTTTTGAATAACTTCACCTGGTTATTTCTCTGTAGTCCTGCAAATATGACATCCCTTTGGTGAAGTGGTAGATATTACTGAATATCCTATTATGACATGTAGGATGCGTAGATTTTATTTATTTCCTCATGTAAGCTCAACGAATACTCATCACCACTTGTAGGAGAGACTTTGTAAATCACAGATACAATAATAGTAAAGCCTTCAAACAATACTTGGTCAGACACTGCCAATTCCCATTTATATATTTTTCTTTTAACCATCACATGATCTAATTATTTCAAGATGAGGTTGACTGTGCTTGCTCTCTGGTGATTTGTATTCAAACCCAAATGTTGGCAGTGACACTTTATTCTTATATGACACTTTATTAAACTTTGTAAATATCATACTTAAAAAAAAAGCACATATTTTATCAACAGATGTCAAATTAAAGAAATTTGAAAGAAAATATTAGGTTGTGCCCAATTATAAAATTTAAAACAAAACTTCACATACTCACAAAAAACATTTATTTGTCAAATAGATAGTTTCCATTGTTTTTAACAATTGTCTCACAGCTTGTTGATGCCATTTTCGTAGTGGTCTTTATTGGAAGAAGGTTTGTGAGTAGTTTTTGACTAACTGTATAGAGTCAAATTTTTTGTCATTTGAAATGTTCTTTAGAGACTGAAACAAATGAAAATCTGAAGGAGCCATGGTAGGAAAATATGGTGGGTGCTGGTGGGTGGGTGTTTCTATTCAACACTTTAATCTTCTGCAAGGTTTGCTTTGTGGATTTGCATTGTCATAGTGGAAAATGACACCATATCGACTGTTTTTTTTTTGTTAATACTTGCATTGAGATTGGTGAGTTAGTCACAATACTTCTCTGCATTTATTGTTTTGCTGGCTGGAAGAAATTCAAAGTGAATTATTCCACCAAATAGACAGCAACAACTTTATTCAATGCTAGCCCACTTTAGCCATGGATTCTGCACATTCACAAGTTTCTTTACAAGCTCCATTTGTGTTGAGCTTTATCATAAATAATCCATTGTTAATCACCTGTAACAATTCTGTCCAAGAGCACTTCCTTTTCATAGTGTAACAGCAAAGAAATCGCTGCAGAAACACAACTGAGTTTGTTTTGTCCCTTTAAAGAATGTTGCACCCACATGTCAAGGTTGGAAACTAACCCAAGTCACTTCAAATGGCAAAAGACAGTTGAGATATCAATTTCCAAACTTTTAGCAATTTCTTCTGTAAAGATTTTTGGTTTATTCTCCATGATGGCAATCAGAGCATCTTCATCAATGTCAGAAGCTCATCCAGAGCGTCGTTGATTGTTTAGGTTAAAATCACTCTGACAAAATCTGTCAAACTACTTTTTGATTATCCAAAAAGCTGGAGCACAATCCAAATAAACCTTCTGAATGCCTTTTGTCACAGTTCCGACATTTACTCTTTTCTGAAATTCATAGAACATAATATAGCAAAAATGCAACTTTTCATCCTGTATCTTTAAGGCCAAACATTAGCATTCAACAAAGTTTATATCACAAGGTTTCAAACTAGATTTCAGAAATCAGTACCAAAATAGATACCATTGTCGAGTTGCACTCATCTCATATTAACAATGAAAATTGACACAGACTTTTGCAATGATCTGATGATCTTGTTTATGTCTGCATTTGAGCAGATATATCAATGATCAGACAGTACAAATCATAATATCGCTGGTTCAATTCACCGTCCTTTTTTTTTTTTTTATTTGAAATAAAATTTTCTTCATAGAAAGTCACTGATCTTTTATTTTGGATAGCCAATGTTTCTGTCCCCTTTTCACTGCTCCAGCACTCTTTTATCAGGCCAACACCCATCGGTTCCCCAGCCAATCAGCGTTCTTCGCTGTTATTCTCAGTTACACAGGCAAATTGCCTCCTCCAGTTCGACCAATCAGCACACGACTTGCTATTGGTGGAAGCATTCCAAACTGTACAAAAAACCCTCATCATTGCACATACTGCTAGAATGGCTGGACGGGAGAGTAATGCCATTTTCACAAAGCAAACTTGCTGATGTCATGTGCCGCACGTTAAGGTAAGACCCTTATTTTCCTATACACCAGATGCAAGCCACTCTGGCTCGCTTGCTTCTACGGGGCTGTTCACCACACTCCCCCCTGATCTCATGATCACAAAACATACAGTCGCGAGCAGGTCGTTTTTGCCGGGTACTTCGCCGAGGGAGTGGAGCAACACAAGCTTCATCTTCAGATGAACTGTCATCAGGGGAGCTAGCAGGATGTACCACATTAGTATTTTGGATGCTAACAGTTGGGGAGTCGTCTTCCCCATTTGTGTCGTCTATAACAGATTCAGTATCAAGCGAGTGATCAGTGTCTCCTAACGGGGTTGATCTCAAATTTACTAACCGCTCACTCTCTTCAGAATCGCTGTCCTGTGTATCTGTCAGGACCGTTCCCATAAAGGGACGCAAGTCCTTCACATGACGTGGAACTCCATCAACGTGCACTGACTGTGGGCTATTAACCTGAGTCACGTGACCCATTCTAAATTTAGTCGTGCACCTCCCATGTGGAGTTTTCACCCAAACGACGTCTCCCACTTCATATGCTCCTTGAATATTCTGCGATTCAATGGGGGACATAGCCTCGATGCCCCATACACGGGTATGGTACCTATAAAGTGCATCAGCTGGTGCAGTGCTAGGCGAATGATTATCTTTAGGTGTAACGTTATACCAGTAAACCGCCTCCGGTATAGAGCACTGCTTTCTAGCTGCAATGGTTTTGATGCTTCGGTGACTTCTTTCTACTATACCATTCCTGGCAGGTGCATAGGCACACCAGAACCGCAACCGTACACCCCAATTACTCAAAAAATTCTTGAAATGTTTGCACGTGAATGCTGTGTCATTGTCTGTCAATATCTCGAGTGGTGGACCCCGTTCATACTACGCTAGTAGAATCTTGTTGATGTAGTGGACGCCATATTGCGAACCGAGAAGGCCCACAATCAATAATTGTCAGAAAGTGCTTACCACCATGGTGAGTGATGTCCATCGCTAACCTATTCCAGTTGTCCCTCACGTTCAGCTTTCCTTTTCGCCAATGCACTGGAGCCGGGTCAATGGTTTGGCACGCCTCACATTCCTTGACAACGGCTTTTACCACTTCTGACGATACTGAAGGGTCTATCAACCTAACAAAGTACAGGGTTTTCTTTTTATGCCCGGGTGTCCGTTTTTTCGGTGGACATTAGCCACTTGGCGTGCATCCACCTTGGTCGTTGCAGTGACGCATACTGAATGCACTGGCTCCGTTTCCTCCTTGTGTAGGTTTAACCACTTTTTTGGCACCCTGGTCAGCCGGTCTGCCAGATTCATGTTGGATTTGACCAGTATTATGTCCACCGTCAAGCCATATTCAGCTACAAGCTCGCGAAGTGTGTTCAGCCGTCTCCGCACTAACATTTCCCCAGACGCCTTCGTATTTATTCGAGCCTTGCCAGTTAAGGTGTTCGAAATCCACTGATGAACACATGCTGAATCAGTAAAAAGATGTATTGTTGACACCTGCCATTGAAGAGCCAAATTGACACCCTTTATCGTTGCGTCTAGCTCAGCCAAATTGATGTGCTTAGCATCTCCAACCGGGCGTAGCCACGATGCATCCTCAATAACATTTCCATCTACCTCTAATATGACACCTGTGGCTATGGAACTCGCATCCACCCATACATTCATTTCGCGGCCACTCACACACCAGTCTCCTCCTACTGGATCGGCCCCGCGTATTCTGGCTATGATGTCGTTTAACATGCAATTAATAGAGACATTCTCAACTTCATCATCCCATCCTGTGGTTAGAGCGCTTGCTTGTCGTTTCACAAATGCAGTGGCCACTTGTAGCCAGCCGCAAACGGGAAAGTGGCCCACAAGTTTTCCACATAACGAGAATACGCGCCGGCGAGTTATCCTCACAGGGATATCGGGGATCTCTCCACCTCGCCTCCATCGGAGAGTACCATTGTCACTCCAGACCTGTAAGCCCAGCACCTTAGCTCCGTCTTCTAATCTCGTTGGTTCCTTGCACACTAGTCCGTACTTGGACAGGAGCTCTCTCACACGTGCAACAGGAATTAGACTCTCGTTGACATAAATGTCGTCAACATATGCCGATGTGGCATTCGCAATGATTTTGTCTTGTTATAATACTGCGTCAATTATGGCTTTCATAATGAGAGGTGCCACATTTAAACCGAAACCCAGTCGAGTGAGGCAATATCTTTGCCCCTTCACTATGACAGTTTGATAGGGCCACAGCGCCTTCTCCACATGTATCTGCAGATATGCCCTCCGCAAGTCCAACAAAGATACATCGGCCCCCCAATCGTCGCCATTCTCGTAACTTATGTGCACAAACCTCTGAGTTAGCAGTATATGGTTCTACAAAACCATTCAACTCACGGTAATCCAGTACTGGACGAACCTTCTGCTTGCTCTCTTGTATCACTGCCATTAATGGAATTAGACACTTTGGTGGACCAAGTTCGTCTTCGGGGTATGGTCGCAGCTATCCATTATCCAGCCATGACTGCAGTTCCCTTTCATATTCGTCCCGTGCATAGTCAGGTAATGAATATTCTACCACTCTCTTCTTCAGGGTTATAGGCGGTTGTCCATTGGTTCACTTCCATGAGGCTGTCTATACTTTGTTATGACGGTCGAATTCTACACTAAAGTCGGGTTCAATGATAGAAATAGCAGCACATTGGGGCTTACTTTCTTCTTCAGAAAATTGAACTTCTCCTAATTCTTTAATTGCATCAATCCCAAGAAGAAGATCGAATCCAAGTAGTGGTCCGTCCACAATTAGGGCATCAATGTACACAGGTTGAGCACGACTAACATTCAACACAATATTGCCCTGTCCATGGCATTTTAGTGCCTTACCATCGGCAGTTAGGACTTGCGTCTTCATTGGTCACCAATTGCGACATGCGCATTTGCTCACCAACGTCCGTGAGCACCCAGAATCAACCAGGGACATGCACTTCTTTCCGTCTATGGCCACCTCAATGATAGGTAGCGCTGTGTTTTTTAGTTGCTTGGAGAAAAGACCGGCGCTGACGTCTGTTCTCCGGATCCATTTCCCTGGCAGTCTGAGGAAATGTGCCCAACCTTGTTGCACCAAAAGCACTGTATCCCACAGTGGGATCGTCAGGTCTGGGTAGCTGTCTTCTCCAAGTAGCCTTGCCTGCAATCCTTTGCCAGGTGGTTGGGACCAAAACATTTAAAGTACACAATGCCGCCCGTCCGTTGAGCTGCTATATTCATCTGTTGAGCTGCTGTGGCAACTGAATCATCCGGCTCTTTGTTATCGGTAATAACGGCCCAAGCGCGAGTCAGGATCTGGTCCAACATCATAGTGTCCATTCTGGATGATGCACAGAGAAGTTGTTTGACTTGTTGCGGCAGTCCAGAAATGAAGGCACACGTCATCCATTGTTCAGGCAGTTGGCCGCCAACCAACAAAGCTAGCCGTTTCAGCTCTGCTAAAAATTTGTCTACCGTTTCCCCTGGCCGAAATCGTTGTGACACAAACTGATCATACAGTGAATGAATCCACCGCATATGCAGTTATAAGGGCCTGCTTAATCTGCTCTGGATCTGACCTCTGCTCCTTTGTCAGTTGCCGATATACAGAGAGAGCCTTGGCTCACAAGCGCAGTGGCAATACCTGCTCGATTTTCTTCATCTCACAAAGTTCACAAACCAACTCCACATTTTCAATCCATTCTACAATTGGTAGATCGGTAGCAGCTCCACTGAATTCAGGTATCAGCCTAATATCGAAACTTCTGTCCGCCATGATTAGAGAAAATGCCAAAATAGCTTGTAGCTTACATAAGTCTATATTGCTGCAATGTCACTTGTACAAATCAAAATATCGCTGGTTCAATTCACCGTCCTCGCTTTCTTCACACGTCACTACGTATAGCCAACGTTTCTATCCCCTTTTTCACGGCTCCAGCACTCTTTTATCAGGCCAACACCGCGGTTCCCCAGCCAATCAGCATTCTTCGCTGTTATTCTCGGTTACACAGGCAAATTGCCTCCTCCAGTTCGACCAATCAGCACACGACTTGCTATTGGTGGAAGCATGCCAAACTGTACAAAAACCCTCATCATTGCACATACTGCTAGAATGGCTGGACGGGAGAGTAATGCCATTTTCACAAAGCAAACTTGCTGATGTCACGTGCCGCACGTTAAGGTAAGACCCTTATTTTCCTATACACCAGATGCAAGCCACTCTGGCGCCTCTAATTTAAGCAGAATTATATATATATATATATATATATATATATATATATATATATATATATATATATATATACACACTTATACATACACATACACAGGTGAATCACAAGAGTGGTGGGAAATGTGAAATACATATATGAGTATTTTATGAGTATAAGATATATATAACAAAGAAAAGCAAAAAAACTTGTTCATCTTTTAAATGAGTTAAATAGTTTGTTTAAATACAAAAATAATGGTCTGCCTTTATATGTAAAGTGTGACATGGCACAGAAGCAGGAAACAAAAATGATAACCAGACACTCAGTTCCAAACCAGCAGACAAACTAGATGGATGTTTTTCCTCATCTCTCACGGCTCAAGAGATATCATCTCAATATAGTAAGTTCCAGTGAAACATTGTAACCTTCAAGTAATAGGTTTCTTCATTTTGTTAGCATTTCTCCTTGCTTCTTTCAGCTGGGGCTGTAGAAAATGCTAACTGCACTTCTACAGAGGGGTAAATCCTCTCCCCCTACCACCAGAGGCCACCTGTTTACCATGGGTGGCAACCAGTCTATAACCTTGTCAAATAAGTGACTATGTGGACTACAACACTCCACTTTAGCCCAATTCAATGAATCAGCTGGTCATGTCAAGCTGTAATTCAGAGAACATAGTCACCACATTATGCACCTCACATACATAGACCACAACTTTTTTTTTTTCAAAACTCTGAATTAGAAGGTGGTGGCTGTAGAATCAATCAGTTTGGAGGAAAAGGGATTTAACAGTGTAGCATAACTCTACGTCTTCAATTTTTACACTATTTTTTTTTGGATGGTGAAGCAAAAGGAAATGCAGGTACTTGTAGCCACTTTTAAATACAATATACTATCCTTGTATCTCTGTCTTACAAGATGAATGAGTTTTCCCACTTTGTATTACCTATTAAATTTGATTCTGAGGCAGGTTGAGTGCTGGTGTGTTGAAATGTTAAAAAACAAAAGCCAAGAGACTGCATATTAAGTCTGACTCTGACACAGACCCAGAACAGAAAGAAGGGAATTTTCCAAGATTTATCATCTTAGAATTTGAAGATAAGTTTCCATTGACCAAATTATCCCCTTTCCTAATCTAAAAGGTTATTTCTTCAAGCATAATGCAAAAAAAAAAAATGTGAAAACAGGAACAATCTTAATGAAGACTGAAAAAAAGAAACATGCAGACATTCTAATGAAGATGGTGTTCCATAACAAAAAATAAAAACATCTTCAACATCAAGAGGAGTAGTACACCCAGGCTAGGAACAAAAATTGCCAAAGCCCCTGCAATCGTTGGTTGCACTGGCCTCGGTGCAAGCACCAATCCCTCTCTCTGGTGCAATGAGAGGGCATGACCTTGGGCAGCTGTTCCCCAGGGCTGGGCACCTCTCAGTATAATTTTCCTCAGTTGTGACTCTGTCCTTTGACAGAACCACTCCTGAGCACACTCTGCCCAAGGACAGAGCCACAATTGAGAGATGATAAATAAACATGTTACAAACTACTTTAGTGTAATTTACAGTTTGCTGGCTGTTGCTTCTAACTGTTTGTTGGGAGCCCAAACTCTTAGAGAGGCTGCTTCGATCAACAATAGCATAATATCGAGGTACCTGTATGTCACACATGAGGAGGTGTCCCTGCATGTATTTCCAATGAGCATCCCTGTGGCCGTATTATACTCTGCTCTCAGCTACATGCTGGTTGGTTTGTATTGCCATTGACATCAGATTATGGTGGTCTCTCTCTTCAAAACATATTTCATGGAAATCCCAAGAAAAGGAAACAAAACTAAACCAACTAACAAAAAAAACACTTCCCCACCCCTCAATATTTCTTTATCCAATATTCGCAGTATTTGTTCCAACTTCTGTAACGTAGAATCCTTCCTCCTGGAACAGTCACCAGATATCTTTGCACTTTATGAAACTAACTTGAATTCTTCCATTGCAACCAATGAACCCTTTGTTCTAGGGTATCCTCCCCTTTGCCAAAAAGGTTCCAGCATTCACATGCATGGCCTTAGTGTTTACATCCAGGATAATCTGCCGATGACCAGAGAATTGTCTCTTGAGATTGCTGACTATTCTTTCATGTGCTTCCATCTTTTGCTACTAAACTGTCAGCTATTTCTTTTTCCTTTATTGCTCCCCCTTTTCCCAAGACTGCAGTATATTAGACACAATAGCTGACAGTATAAAAAAAGGCACTTTCTCTCTATCCATCTGCAAACATCTTTGTCTTCGGTGACTTTAATGCTCACCATGACACATGGCTGAAACATTCTAAAGATACTTATGCTGCCGGTATACAGGCATTAAATTTTTCTATGGCCCAATCCCTCACCCAAATTGTGAACTTCCTCACTTGTTTCCCTAGCCAAACTGACCAACATACTTTTCTATTGGATCTATTTCTTGCCTCCTCTCCCTGCTCCTGCCAAGCTTCACAATACTGCCCTCTTGGTAACTTGGACCACTCTGTGGTAACTATTGATATCCCCTTCCAAGCATCCATTAAACAGGAACCCCCTATCGATAAGATCTCTTTCTAGTACCAGCATGCTGATTGGGACTCATTCTGGGATTTTCTTTGTGACACCCCTTGGACATCTTCAACCTCCCAACTGAAAAATACACCACTGAGGTTTCTTCTTGGGTCAAAGCTGGCATGAATGCTTTCATCCTTTCTTGGAAATACCAGTTGAAATGGTAATCCTCTCCATGGTTCACACCAGCATGCTCGAATGCCATAGCACACAGGAACCACTATTTTGGGCTATACCAGCAAGATTTGCTACTGCTCATAACAAATGTGAGTCCTTGAAGAAGCTAAGTCCCTGTTTGCTGAGAGAATGAGGCACCGCATAGCCTCTAAAACCTTTGCTGTCATGACTACTGGTATCTGTAATAGGATAATAAATAAGTGCAAGGTCTCTATTCCCCACCTCTTTAATTGATTTGCAATGTTATCATCCTCTACTGATAAAGCTGAATGCTTTACATGTGTAAATTCTCCTCAAACTCTACTCTTGACTCATCTGGAGTATCCCTGCCTAACTTCCTACTTAGAACTGATTCTCTGTTGAGTGATATGCCTATAATACCTTCCATGGTTTCTGCTATCATCTCTAATGTTGATCCCCATAAAGCATGTGAACCCGATGGTATCCCTGTAATAATCATTAAGAAGTGTGCTCCCAAACTAGCTCCTGTTATCTCTAAACTGCCTCGCTGCCTTCTGCTTCCTTGCTTACTGGAAGTCATCATCTGTTGTTTTCAAGAACTCTGGTGAACCATCTGACCCATCCAACTATTAGCCTATTAGCTTTCTGCTTCTGTTTGGGAAATTCTCAGATGCCCTAATCAATGATGAATTGGTTCATCATCTCTCATCACAGGGCCTTTTCTCAGACCAGCAATGTGGCTTTCATTTCACCAAATCAACTGCTGATATACTAACATTAATTGCAGAAAGAGTCTATTGTGCTTTACATAAAACAGTGAAGCCTGGGCTGTAGCATTGGACATCTCAAAAGCCTTTGACAGGGTCTGGTCTTCTCCACATGCTGAAAAGCTACAGTATTTCCAGGCATGTTTTTGAACCATTAAATCATGAAATAAAAGTTGTCCTGTATGGCCACTCATCAACATCCTTTTGTACTAACGTAGGTGACCCCCAGGGCTCCAATACTTGGTCCTATGCTGGTTTTAATTTTTATTAACAACTTTTCTGATGACATCAGCTCTCTCACAACATCTACACTGACAGCACTACCATTTACTCCTACCTCAATAGTAAGGTTGATCAGTCAGACAAGGTCAAAATAGCAGATGATGTACAAAATGACTTCAAGACTGTTGTTAACCAGGAAAAAAGATGTCTTGTCAATTTTAACACTCCTAAAACTAAACTGCTCTCCATTAATCATCTGAAAGACCTCTCTCTGCTTTCCATCAGCATGACTGATGCTATCCTCCAAGAAAGTGACTCATTGCACCTTCTCAGGCCAATATTTTCATCTGATCTGAGGTGGAAAGCCTACACTGAATCCATTGTCAGATCAGCTGCTAAGAAAGTTGGTTCACTGTGTCAAGTGAGACAATTTTTTCTCTCCAGAATCTATCTTGCATATCTATAAGTCTACCATTCGTCCATACTTAGAATATTGCTGCCATATATAGTCTGGTATACTCCTGCTATTTTCATGGAGCTCATCAATAAGAAACATCAGAAACATCAGCAATATTATTGGTCCTGATCTGGCCGCTCAGCTTCAGTTACTTACCAACTGCTGTAAGGTTGCCTTTCTGTGCTTTTTTTTATAAATACTTTTATGGTAATTGTTTGGATGAACTCTATGATACCCAGACTGTATGAATTTAAGTGCAACACTAGACTGGTGGCAAGATCTCATCAATTTACAGTTGAGCTAGCTAGGTGTAGCTGTAACTTCTATGCTGTTTCTTATCCTGCACTTCTTGCTTGTGGAATGCTCTCCCAGCTCCATGCTTTCAAACCAACTTTAATCTGTAAAAATTTAAATGCAGCAATGTCAGTCACTATCTACTGTCCTCCTGATTGCTATTTTCTTTTTCCTCATTACTAATGTTTCAGTTCTTAATTCCTCCACACTCTATAACTCCTTGTGTGCTAGTGGCTGTACTGCTTTGCTTGGGGTGATACTGATAAAAAAACACAAAAAAAAAACTTTACTTTTTGGTAGTAAAACAACTCACAATGTATTCAAGCCACCATTGATTTATACCAATGATGACACAGTAACCGGTAACATTAAGACAAAGCTGAAGTGCTCAGTGTTAAGTGATAACCAAGGATGAGTCAAATTAGACTCTTAGAGATATTGGAGGAATGAATGAATGTTCCTTTTGGTAGATTAACAGTTAACTTGCATCAGATAATCCCTGTAATTTCAAAGGGGACAAGATCTGATCAAATTTAAATTCTTAATGTCAAAAAATTAAAACTAGAAACAAATACGAGAGCTAACCTTCCCAAACATAAATGCTCAACTGTTTTTTTTGTTTTTTTTTAAATTTGTGCAATGATGCAAGTCTGGTATTTAAATAGCTGATTACATATTTAATGGAAACAACAATACTACCAAGTTGTGCTGATGGAGAAGATTTACTCAGTCCAAGTATTCCAATTTATTTCCAGTGCCATTTGAAATCAAATGCTTTCAAAAGGTGGCAGTTGCCAATTAGGATACATACCCATTAACTTGTTTAGGTGTTACTCTAAGGTTCAAATCCCTAAATATCAGATGGATAATGCCAATCTAGAAAGCATTTGGTTTCAAGTAGTTACCAGTCAGAATATACTTTGTCATTTCTATCAGCAAATCTCAAGGGAAAATATTGAATGTAGTTGGATTACAATTGAAAGATCCCTACTTTTGCCTCAGTTAATTATATGTTACTGCTTCATGGGTTATATTTTTTGTTTTCTTCTTTCATGTCACAAAATAATTTGCTGGTCAGAGATAAAAGACCTTTTTTCTTACATTTCATCCTTGAAAAAAAGAAAAGAAAATTTTAGGAGGAGAAATAGTTGGAATTTAAGGGATGGACTTGTAAATGAAAATAAAATGTGAAATAATAATAATAATAATGAAAATTATAAATAAAATAAAATAAAATTTAAACCTCATTTAAAAAAAAAAAAAAAAAATAAAATAAAAAATATAAAATTACTCCCAGCATGCAATAGGGACTTTTCCTGCTGGAAATACAGACATCCTGCCAAAAGACATGAGGTTCAATCTCTTCGCCCAAGAACTGTCAAACAAAAACATGTGTAACTTCTCTCCATGATAGGACTTGTAAAATTATGGATTGACTTACTCCCTTTTATAACATCCAATAGTGGGAGAATAGTTTGTTTTAGGTAGTAGCTAACAAAACATTGAATAAGTTAAAAAATGTCACACCCAATCTTAGTTTTCCCAATCAGTAGCTTCCTAGCCTTGGTTCACATCTAAAATGCTTCTGCCATATCTTACTGTAGTAACTATTATCATTTCTATTGACATGGACAGTGTAGCAAAATTCTTGCTACATTCAAATTTGCCTACAATCATTGCAAGAAAGTTCTAGAAAATGCTAAGATTAGCTATGTGCAATCAGTTCAAGCCAAAGTTGAAAACAAAAGACTTGGTTCCCACAGGTTCTCGAAAATCACTAACAAGATTTTTAATAAAGGCAAACTGTCCATGCCTACTATTATAAATAACTTTGAGGTTATTACATCCTTTTTGGGCAAGGCCCTGATTTTGCAATAAACTTTGCCTTAAACTCCACATTAGATGACAAGGGCCAACCTCTACCTGACTTTGCCCCTCTCGTTGACTTTGTGATATCTTTATTTTAGCTCAGGAAGTTTCCACTTGATTCTACAAAGGATACTGGCTCAGATAAAATCCCTTTGGATGTTTTTAAGAACCATAGCCTAGACAAGCTTAACAAAGAAAAATGTTTTCAACAAATATGGATTTAATTCTTCAAGGTCAGCTACTGATGTCTCAACTGTCATTAGGCCCAGAATCAGTGAAATACTTGTGTGGTAAAAAGATGAGAGAAAAGAAGTGAAAACTTACCGGCACCGGAAGCAAAAAGCTAGAAAGGTGGAAGTAACACTTATATAAGGAAATGCCAATGCATTATGACCTCTTCTCTATTGTGTTGCTACACACCCTTCAATTTAAGATCATTTAGTTTCATACTAAGCCCAATGACTTTGTAGTTCTTTCAGTGTTATGAACCTAGTCATAATACACTTTATTGTCATTTTATACTTTTTATATTTCGTAGCACATCTCAGTTTATTTTTAGTACTTTGCAGGACTAGTTAATGTTTACATTCCCTTTCCATATAACCCAGCAACTTCTCACTGAGCCCAGGCATAGGGGACCAGAGTAGGAGAAATGCAAGCCCCTGGCCATTGTGGCCAGAGTGCTTGTATGGGCTATATATTGAGTTACATTCCCATTTATTTTTGTCTGTCAACTGGACACTAGTTGGGCTTTCCTATCTACCTTTACTTCTGGCACACTTGGCCTTTACTACTTCCAGCACACTCTTGCCATCTATTACTTTTGGCTACCACAGGCCCTTATCTTCTGGCATCTTACTTCTGGCATTCATAGCCTTTGCTACTTCCAGCTACAACAGACCTTTACTTCCAGCTATCACAGACTCTGACTTTCGGCATTCCTGCCCTTTATTACTTCCAACCATTACTTCAACCTAACTCACCTTGTTGATCTGCATTAATGAACCTGCTCACAACATCCCTGAAATTCTGGCTACACCATGGTCCCTACTTCTGGCATCACTATCTCAACCTAACTCACTTGGTTGATTGGTTTTAATGGACCTGTTTACAACAGCCCTGAATTTCTGGCTACACCATGGTCCCTACTTCTGGCTTTCTAACTCACCTGGTTTAGGAAACCACTGCATTCATATCGTCCAGACTCAAACAATCTACTCCATACACTTCAGTTAAAATACTAAAGAATATTCATCATTGGATTTGACCAGCAACTACACAATGCTAGCACCAGACATTGGATTTGACCAGCAACTATGCAATGCCAGCACTGGACATTTAAACTAAACTTTCTACTCCCTGGCTATATCATCCAGACTTCAAATGACCTTGTCCGTAACACTTCGGTTATAATATTACTGAAGGATCACCACTGGACTTGACCAGCAACTACTCAATGCCAGCACCAGACATTTAAATGGAACTCTTTGGCTATATCATCCAGACTTCAAAAAACCTACTCCATACACTGCAATTAAAATACTACAGTAAGTTCATCACTGGACTTAACCAGCAATTTTTCAACACTTTCACTGGACATGTGAACTTAACATTTGAATTGTTGACTTATATGCTAATTTAACCTACAAGGACTCTGGTCTGTATTGTAAATAAATTTTGTATTAATTTTACATATCCTCATTCTGTGGCCCATTTTTGTTCCACCTGTCAGATTTCATGTCATTAATTAAATGTCATTAAATGTTAGTGGTCCTTCTGTGATGCATAATTACTTGGGCACTCAGGCCATGTTGTACCATGCTCCCCCATAATGAACAGCTATACTCTCAATGAGGCTCATTGTTTTTAAATTCTATTAGGACTAAATTTCACCCCAGACCTCAAATAGAAATCACATATACAATCTATGGCTAAAGATGTTGGAAAAAGGGTCAGTTCCAGGAATTACCTAATTCCTGCTGTTCTTTATCTTTCGAAGAGTCAAAGCAGAACAAAAACAGAGTATTACTGTTAGATCTGGGCTGGAGCTCCCCAATCTTCACTTTACAACTCTGATAAAATTCAACATTATCTATGTGGCCTTGTAAGGGAGATCTTATTTTCTACTCTACAGCCCCTTTCCCACAGACACAACATTGCAAGCCTCTTGTTATTCCTATGACAAATGTTCTTTAGTTCCACCAGTTCAAAACTTTACAGCTAAGATCTGCCATACTATATTCTCAGGACTTTATATTCCTTTTTTAAAAGGAAGTTCCATTCAGATAGCTTCTTCCCATGAACCATTACTTTATAGAAGAGGCTTCTGTGTGTATACTTCCCTGAACACTACAATCTTAACTTCTTCAACCCCTTATGTCCATACCACACAACTGATTCAGTAACTCTCTACCTTGAATCGCTCTTAGGCCTTATATTGGGTGAATATTATTAAAAAAATAAATTTCTATTTGTTTGTTCCACATGGAATAACAAAGAAAATTGTTTATCAAGAAACTCTGCCAGGATTTATATGAATTGCTTTTTCAAATAACTTTTTTTTTATGTAGAATTGCGCAGTGGTACCATTTACAATTTCTGACACTAATGCTCAACAATTTTTTAAAAATTTTGAATCAATTTAAAAAACCTCTTACCTGCAATTAACTTTTCTTAAAGCAATATCAGAGAACTACACACATTTTTATTTAAAGTCTACATAAACTATCAAAAGGGGAAGTGCCGACGAGGCTTGGGCAATTTTCCACGGTATTGCAGTTTAAAACTCACTTTAAACCTTGACCTTGTGTCACATTCGGTATCGACGTGGGCAAATCGTGAAAAAGACAAATAGTTCCTTTTTATTTAATTTAGTTAAGTACATTTTATTTTATTTTATTTTTTTTGTGCTACAGTTACAAAAATATCATAAGCAACGCTGGGAAATCTTGCTTTATGCATGTTGGGTAGTACACAAACCAACATCGCTTTATGCACCATGTACACATATGCACAAATATATTTCCTGAAGAAGTACTAACTAAAAAAGAAAAATAACCTTATCGCACTTGCTTCCACTTTAAAAAGTAAAAAGCCTCTGAAGGAAAGAAGGAAAGAAAGTATAGCAGCAGTAGTCGTCGTTATCGACGTTGCCTCCGCCTTCTGCCGAGCGTTGTTGACGTGATTCTCGGATGTTCACGTAGGCGACTTGACGTCACTTGTTGCTAACAAAACAACTGGATTTGCGCGACGACATTTAATCGGGAGGAAGGAACATGATTAACGTTGTATTTTTTGAAGAATATAATTTATAAGATGGGTTCCGTCGAAGAAGAAGACCTAACGACTTCAGTGGATTTTGAATTTTATGATCCTGGCGGACATAAAGAAGAGAATGTTACATTTAACAAGGTGTATAATAAACCTCCTCCTGGTCGACAACACCGTTCCATTTCGGCCTCGAATAAAGTTTGTTATGAAATTTCAACATACAATGAGACGAATAAAACCAATGACCAGCAACATGAGACCAGTGTTCTGGATGAATTAGAAATGAATAAGTGTAAGAAGGATTCGGGTTTATTGATAAACGGGGTCAGGAAAGAAGTTAGTCATACGACAAGGAATGACGAAGAAGACGAACATGTTTTGTTTGTCTCATCCGAAGAACAAGAGAATGATTTCCAATCTGGCCTTGATGTTTCTATTTCGGACGATACAGAAGACGATGACGTCTACGATAGTTACACTAATAATGACGATTTGCTAGGCGATGAAATAACAGACGATGAAGACGAAGATATCCAGAAAGAACAGTCATTATTGCAAGAAGATGCCGAAGAAGAGTTGAATTATTCTGGGTCAGAAAGCAGCAAAACGAAGAATTTAGGAAGAAGAAGATTTAAAAGTGACAACCTTCATGGAATTGTTGTTCCTAGTGTTCATCATCGTCATCATTATCATCAATACGGCAGCGCATCTTGTTCATCGGAATCGTCTTCCTCGGTGAATAATGATTCCAATGAAAGCGACTTGAGTTCCTTAGACGACGATGATGATGATGACGATGATGAAGACGACGACGATGAAGATTGTTGTAGTGATGATGAAGAGGAAGACGTGGATAATATTACGAATAATGATTCTGTTGGTTCAATGAAATCCCTTGGTAAAAATGGACCGACACCTCCGAGAAAGATTTTGCATAAAAACGGACTTTCGTTCGCCGAAAGATACTCTCTACATAAATCAAAACGGAATAATTGTAATAATCACATTTCTTCTTCGTCTCCAAATCAGAGTGATATGAACTGTAATAACATAGAAGAAGAAGATTGTTCTTCAGCTTCTGAGATGACTGATGTCTCTCCATTAGCCTCATCGGCTGATAATAGTCCAACAATTATTAGAAAATCTAAATCTTCAACTAAAACAACACACACAGATACAATAATATCAGTTTGTAATAAGAACTCACCAACTCTGAACGGTAAAAATGGATTTTCCTGTAAGAAAGCATCTGACTACAGCGATATGGACATGAATTTAATAATGCAAGCTGTGGAAGAGATAAGCAAAGAAGATGAGGAAAAGTGGAAAAGATGCAGTTCGAAAATTTCTTCCTCGTCTTCCTCTTCGTCACCAATTCGAAAAAGAAATAATAACAGAACTAACACAACCTATTCCAATGAAAGGGCAAGACAGATCGAAAAAGAAAATGAAAGATTATTGTCTCAACTTTTGAAATTGTCTTCTGCTAAAAGTTATAAAGTTGGCAAAAAAGTTCCTTTAAAACCAAAAGTATCTCATTCTGCTATCAACAGACAACGCGAACAACGTCGAATTGACAAAGAAAATGAGGTAAACAACATTTAACAATAATTAATTTTTAAATAGTTTCATTTTTTTTTTCATCGGTCCTTGTTAAGCTTTTATTCGATATCTACTAACTAATGAATCTCATTCATTGTTATTTTGTTACTCCGGAATAATTTAAAAAATCTCATACATTAATCATTAAAGTTAATTATGGCTATTTACTTTCTTTAAACAAGGACTGATGAATTCAATGATGTCGATATAGCTTAATCTTGTGTTTATTTTCATTTTTAGATGTCTCATGATTTTTGTATTTGAAACAAATGAAATTGAAACCAAAATACACTTTTTTTATGACCTTATTTCAATAGGTTAAAAACTTAAGTCAAATTCTGAATAGAACCACTTTCGAAAATACGATTATTATTTATGGTCCTGTTTGTTTACTTATGAGTGTCGATAAAAATTAAAATCTAATGATCAATAAGAAAAAGAATAAAATAAATTATTTTACGGTCCTCTTCCCTGGTAAAGAAACAAAGAAAGAGTAAATAATAAAAAGAAATTTGGTTAAAATCTTTTTGTTTTACTTTTAATTTTTTCATGAAAATACACATGTGAGATAAAACGACTCCAACCTTTTTAATTAATTTTTATTTTAATTAAATTTGGACGCGACTATTTTTAAAAAAATAAATTGAAAAAAAAAGACACGTTAAAAATTCGTGTTGAAATTTGAAATTGTAATGTAGACTTTATGCACGTTTGTAATTTTTTTTGTCTATACTCATCAAACAAAAGTTTTTACAACACTACACTACACTTTAGTTTACACACATTTACTACCTAAGGTTTTTAAATTATCTGTTAACAAATCGAGGAAAAATTAACAATTTGTAGAACTTTTTAAATTTGTCGGAATTTTGCGTTAAAAAATGAAACTAAGAATTTTTTTTGATGAATTTTAAATTAATTTTTAGTTCATTTTCTAAATTTTATCATCATCATTAAATTGATCTTTGTTAGCCGAAAATAACCACCAATATTCCTTTATGTTGAATCTTAAAGATTCTTCATCTTTTAAAACTAAAAAGGAGAAAATAAAAAGTAAAAAAAAAAGTAACTCGATGATCCCCCCCCGCAAAAAAAACGAAGAAAACTCAATGAATGACATCGATTTTTTTATTATTATTGTTTATAACTGTTTTTCATTTTGTAAATGTTGAAAACTTAGCCCATTTCATGAGAAAGTATTGTAAAAGGATTACATCTTATTATTTATAGTTCTTTGCATTTGAAAAGTCTTTGCTAGATAAGCTGCAATATTGATGACTCCTGCCTCAAACGACAACCATCAGCTGATTTGAAAGCTTTCCTTTCGGCTTTTTGGTGAGCCTGACTTCCTCTTCTTGTTGTTATTCTTAATTTTGATTACAATTCTACTCCCTTCCCATGAGAATTTCATCCAATAGATCTATCAGTGCTCGTTATTTTCGGGTTTAATTCTCTAAAAAATAAAAATTAATCCCCAAACTGAACTTTACTAAAGCTAGAAAACACAATAGAGAATAAAATTGAAAATATTTGCTATCTGGTTCATTGATCACTCAATCAGATATTAAATTCGCACTCCCACACAAAATATTTGTGGTCTTTAAAAAATACCTGAAGCTGAAGCATCAGGAAATTACTTTCTCTAAGTACAAGAAGATGAAGGTGCTCCTTTGGTTAGGGAACAGCTGTATTTGTGCCTCTGGTCAAAAACCTACTCAGAATTGAAGCTTGAAGTCATCAACCTAAGCTTTCATTTACTTTTTGTGTATTGCAATAAGAAGCGTAACTTACTGTTACACAAGAAACACTTGACTCCTTTTTCAAATGATTTTGTTTGTCATTGTTGTTGTATCTCTTAGCAACAACTTTTATTTACTAAGAAAACATAACTTTGTTTTAGCACAAAGCCACAAGTATCGGCATCTGGTGAAGATTGAACTTGCTACACACGGTAATAAATCAACCAGACTACTTAGCTAACCATAACGAGACATTCTCTGTCCCATAATAGTTGTATTTTTAGTGGATGATTGAAATGTGTATCTAAATGTAGAAACTATTATGGGGAAGAGGTAGTAAAAGTAGAAATAAAATTGCTAACTTTCACTTTATTCTGTGAGTGTGAGCAAGAATAAAATTTTATGATTAAAAATAGTATCTTAAAACTGCAAACTATTTTTCTTGCTAACCACTGGTGGTTATTATTATTTATCTATTTTCATTATTCATAAGAAGAGCTAATTATTTAATAACTCATATCTTTTTGCAACACTTTCTTTTTCATTGAGTTTTGGTGATAATCCCAAGTTGAAAAATAAACTCCTTACCTTTAAAAAAAATGAAAAAGAATGCCTTCTAAAACTTTTGGAAAAATCTAATGTTGTTGAAATAGAACATTTTAAGAGTTTTTCACAGAAAATGGTTGCACATATACACTCCTTTGGAATTTACCTTTTGAATTTTATTTAACATTTGTGACTAACAAAAAATATTTTGAGAATGTTCTTTCTAGTTGTATAAAAAAAATGCATCAAATCTGTAAAGAAATAGACTGAAGAGTTGTTGGACAAATTTGTGAGTTTTCTTACTATTTTAGTGTTCAAAAATAAACTAAAAAGTTATTTACATTTAATACAGGTTCTAAAAGACTTATTTTGGAAAAATATTTTCACTGCTCTCTTAAAAGTAAGTTTTTAGTCAGTGACTCTTAAAAATAATTAGAAATATGTCAGAATTTTTGAATGCAACAGATATAAAGATGCTGTTTGCAGTGTCAGAAAACTAAAATGATTTGCCTTTAATAAATGCAAAGGGAATTAGCACAATCTGATTTTTTTATCTTGAATTTTTAGTATCCCCTGTCTTAACATGATCACTTCAGTATCTTTTATATTCTCCCTCTCTACAAACTTCAACTTTCTTTATCTCCTCTCGGAATTCTTTAGGAGACCTCTCTTACCTCTCATTAGGCATGCCTATGTTATTAGGGGGGAAACCAAAACAATGACAAGATATTAACAAATTAGTCTTCTTTGATTTTGAGAAGGCAATGTGCTGGCAAGGTTGTTAATCTCCAGCAAGACCTACAATTATTTTCCACTGATGAACAGTAGAGTTTTGGGTTGTGAAATACAAGTTTGAATTAAAGATCCTAAATAAAGAAGGTATTTAAAAAAGTGTTCTTTGGAAGACTTTAATTTTTTTTCTGAAGAATTAACCTTTTTTTTAATATTCTTTCTAAATTACCTTAGGCAAATATTAAATTTTATCTTATTTGCTTGCAAATTGTTGTTTTTTATGAAGATGGTAAGGATGTGGGTAAGGAACAAATTTTAATCAAATGGAAGATCACAAAACAACCAGAACTATAAATGGTTTTCATAAATGTAAACAAATCAGCCATCTTCATATTAGCACAATTAAGTTTTTCATTTTCCTAAGTAACAGCAATTATTAAATTAACTTATTTGTAAAATTTGACACAACTAAATCATAACTATAAAAATATAAAATCATAAATATCCACTACTACAATAATGCTAAGTAAGCTTTTCTTCTTGTTTAATAAGATTTACATTCATAAAATACATGTTCAAAAGTAGTGTACGCTTTATATAAGAATAGACCATAGAATTTTTATGTCATTTTATGTAGACAAATACAACTGGGAAGTTATTTCAGTGTTTTTTTTTGTTTTTTTTTTGTTAAACACCACAAGCAAGACACTAAGACACAAAGGTGTTACTGAGTGTGAAAATATGAGAAAAAGAAAACCATTATTAAGGAGAGAGAACAATAAAAGAACAGGAATTAAGAAAACCAAAGATAAAGATTGACATTGCATTTTAAATTCTTGAAGATCAAAGTTGACTGGAAAGAGAGTTCTACAAGTGAGAGAAGAAACCATTATCATAGAACTTACGGTTACATCTAACCATAAATCTAGTAGTACACTTAAATATGTAAAGTCGAGGTACCAAAGAAGAAAGCTCATCGGAACAATTACTATGAAAATATTTATAGAAAAGCACAAGGAAGCTATGTTAGGGCAGTGGTAAAGTAACTGAAATTGAGATGCCAGGTCAGGACCAATAATATTGCAGATTCTTCTTTGAATTTTATCAAAAATCTATAAATACATATCAAAAGCACCAGACCAGGTGTGACAACAGCATAGATAAATGGTAGACTTCTAAATGTGCCACATAGATTCTGTCAAGAAAATTTGTCTAGCACAACATGGTCAATCAACTTTCCTAGCAGTTGACCTAGCAAGTGAATCAATATAATCTTCCCACTTCAAGTTGGTGGAAAATGTTAGCCTGAGAAAGCACAATGAGTCACTTTCCTGGAGGTTAGCATCAGCCATACTGATGGAAGACAAAAATGGTTCTTTAAGATAATTAAATGAGAGCACTTTTGTTTTTGGAGGTATGTCTTCAATAAAATATTTAGACATAAGGAAATTAATAACTGCATAAAAATCTATTTTGAATAGGAATACTTTATAAGAATTTCTCACTAATTTTAGAGAATTGCTTTCCTGTTGCAACAAATGATGTGAAAAACTTTTAAAAACTAAATCTAAGCATTTTTATTATTTCAGGGAGTTATTTTAAATCATTTGTTGTGGATATTAAAATGGAAAAATAAATGACATATTTTATATTAATTTAATATTTATCATTATAAACATTTCCTATTTTTATCAAATTATCTTTTCTGATTTTTATTTTATTAATTACATATATTTTTCCACTTGTATATAACTTGTATTATCTTCAGGCATAATGAAAATACAATGGGATTTGTCTCTAACACTAACACTCAGTATTACCATAAAGGAGAAAATAGATGGCATTTAATGAGGTGTTCTTATGGCTTACCAGATACCGAGTGACAAGAGCCTTGGTATGGATATACAATTTAAGTTTGCACTTGAAATATAGTTTGCACTTGAAATATAAAAGACACTTTTTCCTGCTTTTTCTATTTCAAATAACATTATTGTGTAAAAAAAATAAAATAAACAGTTTTCTGTATTTTTATGATTGTGTTCTTGACATAATGAAAAAGTAACAGTCATATGTATTGATAAACAGGCACAGAAATTCTGCACACACTACAACAGTTAATTGCAGTTTTCTGTATCCTTCTTTAAACAACACCTAGTAACATCTTGTGCATATAAAATTGAAATCCGCACACAATGCAACAGACTGAACACTTATTGGCTACTATTTCATTCAAAGCTTTTTATTTAGATCAAATATCTAGGAATCATTGAATGTTCATTTTGATAATAACCCTGAAATATAAATCTCCTCCATTATATATACAAGTTAATCATTAAATTTTAAAACCTTATAAAGTAATAAGTGTACCACTTGTCCTGATTTTAAAAATGTTGATTATATTCCCTTAGATTAAACGTCCAGCACAGGGCAATGCACTTCATAATCTCCAGTTTAATCACACATTAATCTCTCCATATTATAGTTACCAAATTATCTGCTAAAAATAGTTTGTTCTTTGCACATTCTACAGAGGAATATTTTGAGTAACAAAAAAGCACATTTGCTTCATAGCAAACTGAATACCTTTGCACCAGTACTAAAGATATTTCAACTGTGACAACCCCCCACAACTGACATTAATGTTTTTGCAATTATTTTGCCTATAATTTTTCTTTTGACAAACTCTTAAAACTAACCTTTGCTCAAACAAGTTGAACCTTTTAACATTTGGCAACTACTTTCAATAGAATAACATGACATATAACTGAAAATACCATTTTGCTATTTTTGCAAGTATACCAGTAACCTGGATTGTACTTGAGGTGAACAGACCAGAATGATGATGCACAATGGCATGATTTGCCACTGCTTGGTTCATAAATCTGTTATCATATCTCCCACTTATTAACACCAAATATTTGTAGTCAGTTATCCACTGACCTCTTTTCAATCATCAGTTATGACAAAAGTTTTGGCAGTTCAATTAGCTTCCAATATACCATATTTGAGAATCTTGTATATCTCCCAGGTCTTATATACAAATTTGCTATATTTGGTAGGTTAATGTTTATCCAGACACCATCACATTATCAGTATTTGTACCTAGCCTAACTTCATAATACTATAATAATAATAAATGTAACTAGAGGGAGAAGTTTTTATCTACCATCAAATATACTAAATATCACAAATTATATTATATTTTATATTCTTAAAAAAAAGATACTGTACAGCTGGGAATCTTGAATTTCTTTTATTAAGAAATATTTTCTTATGAAGTGGATATTTCTACAGACAATTCTAAGCAAGATTTCTAAAATATTTTGTCAGGGAAAATAAAATGCCTAATATCACTTAAAGAATGCTAGTAATATTGAAGCTTTACTTTCCATATAATAATAACAAGAATAGAAAAGGTTTCATTTTCCTTTTATTTAAATATTCAATTAATCTCTTGCTTCTAATATTAAAAATGAGCAAATTTTTATCTTGACTGGTGTTTTGATGAAATCATTCAAGGATATTTTAAAATATTTAAAATTTTCAATCACAAGGCTTAAACGATTGGCAAATTGATATTCAATAAATGATGATGACCAATGAAATGTATTCAATTGCACACTTGTTTAAACAATCTTTTGATATATAAAATTTTTATTTCTTGATTCCTACAAAAGTTTGTTGCTTTTACTTATGCATAATAAATAATTTTAATTCTGGATATTCATTTAGTTCTGAAAGTAAAATTTTAATGATGTTATTGCATATATAATTGACTTTAGTCCAAAAGTTGCAATGAAAATTCATTATGTGATTTTACATGTTATATATTTTGTATAATTTTCATGATTTAATTATGCATGAAGTTTTACTGCAAACAACTTTTTTTTTGTTCTTAAAACTTCTCCAATCATTTATTTGTAAGTGGAAATTTCTATGCAAAACTATTAAAATTTACATGTTTTTCTCTTAATACATATGAACAAAAATAATAATCTCTTATGAATTATTAATCAGTTAGAGCTTTTTTAATGATGAATTCCAGTTTAGAAATCTTAGCCATAATACTGAAACACTATTTCACAATTTATTTTGCATAGTTATGGAATAACCACATGATAATGTCATAAGATCCAAGTCATAAGTTGTTTATATTTTAACAAGTTTAGTTTTGTTTTCCTTTTTAATTAATAAGTGGACTGAAATTTTTTTTCTTAAAAGATCAGAACATTTAGATATATGGTTTTCTTTATTTACTTTTATAGAAAGCACCTTATTGATAATGAAGCATTTCTATTGATTTTTTAAAGTTATTTTAGCATATGGAGCTAGATTGGTCATTACATAATGATATTTTCTCTCATGTATTCTTATCAATGTATGTTGAAATATAAATTTGCTTTGTCATAAAATGGTTTTCTTACATGTGAATATGTGCTTTTAATTTTATTATTGTATTAGACTAGTAATTAAAAAATGTGTTACCTTTGTTAATTGTTTTTTATTTTGAAATATTTCAATTCTGGTCCACTGATTCACACTACCATTTCTTGTTTAAATTGATTTTATTTCCATTCTCTTCCTTATAATTTTATTTTACTTTTTCACAACAGGCATTTTTACGTCGCCTTCAATCTGCTAAGCCCACCCGAAGTTTATCTCGAGAGCAACAACTAGAGGAGTACAATTCAAAACATCTAAAGTGTCCTAGAAATAAATCAACGCGTAACAATGGATCTCCGTTTAAACGACCCTTCACAGCTACTTCATCTTCCAGTCGGAACAGTATTATCAGTCTAGCTACTGACACCAATTCTATTACTTTGTCTAAGAGAAGTGTCTATCATCAATCCACACCAACAATTAGCAACCGTCCAGAATGGGTGTCCAAATGGTAATCAAGTTAATCACTTGATGCACATACACACAGTTTTTTTCCCCATTTCAGCCTCACTTTCTATTTCATGTGTTCAAAATAAAAGAATTTTTAGTTGATTTTTTTTTTTTTTTTTTTTTTTCCCCAAACCAAAACCAAATTTCCAGAAAACAAAAAAAAAACTAAAGTAAAATATTTACAAGCAAAGTTTTATCAACTTCATTTATCTGCCATTCTGTGTTTTGATAAACCCTTCCATTTTTGTTTCATGCCATTGGACTCTTTCTTCTCTTGTTCACTGTTTTCATTTCAACCTTCAGTTGCCTTACTTGGAATGATGGTCATGATTAATTTCTTTTTCAACATGATTCGGGAATCTTTGTGAATTTTGACAAAAATGTAATTTGTCTTTTTTGTTTATTTTTTGTTTATTTTGCAGCTTTGAATGTTTGATATCTGGCCTTCCCAGGACATTTTGGTGCTATGCATTTTCACCACATGAGCACCATTTTGGACATCTGTCTATATTGTATGAGTGAATAATATTTTCTTATTTATTTTTTTTAAACACTTTTCATATGGGTTGCAACATCTAGTGTATGTTGTGGACAAAACTATTTCATTTATTCATTGCATTAGTTTTGGTCTCCTTTTTAAGTTTGACAACACGATTGTAAATATTTCCAACAAATATGGTGAATTTTACCCTAAGGCACTTTTTTTTCTCAAAGCTAACTTCTGTTATAGTCAGTTGATATTTGCAATATATAAATCAATGACATGCAGAAATATAATTTGTAATGTTATTAAATTTTAATGAAAGAATTTAAACTAATTACTGAAATTATTTCCATGACAAAAAATATCAATTTTCAGTGAAGTTTTTTGTTTTTCTGTAAGGTTTTTCTTCATTTTTGGCTGAAAGAGTTTTATTGAAAGAAATTTAAGAAAAAGAAGGTAACTATTGCTGGAACATTTTAAAATTTATTACACCATTTGTTTGGATTTTGATTAAAGTTTTCTAAATATGAATCTTTTTGTTATTTAGCTATACAGTAATAAACACTAAAGTTTTAGATTATATTCAAAATTTAGAAAAAATGTTCTCAAATATTTTTGACAGCAAAAAGACTTCACTGAAACATCTCATAAATATTTTATTCTATCCGATTATCTACCTCTTTACAAGCTGATGTTTCAAGATCTCTAAAAAAACATCATTTCCAAACTTAATGAAAAAATAGTTTTAAGAAAGTAAAAATGACTTAATTAATTTGCCTATAATGGTTCAATCATTAATCCAATTGTAAAATTTTTTTCATTTAAGATTACTAGAATCATAATAAGTCATTTGATTTAAACAAATGTCTGATGAAATTGACTTTTCAGATTTGACAGAAGTCAAGCTATTGGCACTACCAGAATCAAACATTCAAAAGCATTTTTCTTATGTATGAGTTGCAATTCATTTCACTGTTTAGATTCTCTAATGCAAACTCAGTTGAAATTGGATTTGATTGCCTGCAAGAGTACTTCAAGTTTAGTTTTGCAAACATCATACTCTTCTTGCTGTTTGCTATTGAAATACTATTGGAAAAGCCCTGTTGTCTATTGGGTTTATTTACTTATTTATTTCACCTCAACATTTGATATTTGTACTGAATTATGTCCTTTGTGATATTTTTCCATTTGTTCCTGGTGTTTTAATGAATTCATTCTTATACAGCCATTTTCAAATGATTAAAATAAAACTACTTCTGTTTCTTGTTGCACAATAATAAATATTGTCTAAAAACAATTTCTTACATACACTGAGTGATTGGTCACTGTATATTTTAATGTTTGCAAATAGGTTAATTATGCCATTTTCTTGAAGTGGCTATTTTCTCAAAAGTGATTGTCGTCGATCTTCTGACTGAAGTATGTGTTAATTCTTTTGATATTATTATAATCAGGATTAAGTGGCAAGGCTTTTTCCACTCCCAACTGCATGATCAATAAAAAAAAAAAAGTCTGAACAGTTGGTGGCATTTTGCTCTGATATTCTATACTTTCACAGTCAACTCGTTCCTCATGAGAATATGTTTATTTAAAAAAAGGATTTCTGCACAGTTATCAGTTTTTCAAAATACTTTTTTTTCTTTTGTTATTTCTTTCTTTTGTAAGAGATCAATGCAAAATGTATAACCCAATTTCTACAGTAACTTATTTTTCTTAATAATCCCAATTATCTGTAACCATCAAACTGGGGGAGAAATTAGACTCTGAAAATCAGATTTAAATAATTGTAAATTTGTAATAGTTCAAAAAGTCTGATTTTCTTTGCGTGCCACACAAATTTTTTTTTTACATTCAAACAAAATTTAAAGACATAGGAAAAGCTAAATATACTTAAAAGCATTTTTAACATATTGTTGGTGTTATTAAATTTATGTTCTTCCATAAATTAGTAAGCACTAATTATTAATTTAAAAATATTGCAAACATATTTGAGCCTTGATGTACTGCAAACATGGAATTTTGATAAAACACACACACAGATATTTTACTGTAAAAAACATACATACATATACATATATATATATATATATATATATATATATATAAAACAGTTTTAATTGTTCCATGAATTATTCAATCTAGTATCCTAATCTTTATTGTTTTGATCAAAATATTCTAGCTAGTACACACTGGCTAAAATATAAAAAAAGATGGGGATGCTGATGCAAATAATATGAAACAGTGACAATGCTTCATCTCAGAACTTCAGATAATTCACCAGTGAATTTGGTTTTAAAAGAAGTTGTTTTTATTTTTTTTAATTGTTCAGTGATTTATTTACTTTTGAATAATTTCTAGGTGAAACAAGAAACCTTGATGCTAGCTCAAAATAATTCTTAAAAGTATATCTTGTAATCTTTATTCACACTGATTCAGAAAGCTCACATCACTTATTTATGTTTTGTATCTCTGCACCGTTTCAGGACATTAAATTGATCATACTGTTTAAGGCCAACTACTGATCTAAATTCAAAATACTATATGCACCTGTGTGTCTGTGTAACTGTTCAATACCAGTTGATAATTTCTCTGTCCTTTTATTCAAATGACTCAAAGGAAACAATAAATTTCTTTCATTTTTTTTCCTGTGTAACTTACTTCTGCTATTAATGTTTTGGATTCTGAAATGTTTTAAATCTCCTTTATTTACTTAGTAGATTAAGAATAATGAGGACATTCTAAACATATTCAATCTTGTAAAAGTAGTAAATATGAATTAAAATTTATTTAGAGTTTGTAAGGTTAGCATAACAGAAAAGCATTTCTGTACTATTTATGAATTGGGACAATGATATCCTTATCTTTCAATCAAAAGGGTAGAAAAAAATCCTGTGATATTGACATCTTTGGCTAAAATTAAAAGGTTTGTACACTGATGCTTCATTTTTTTTTCTAGCAATAATTTTAGCTGTTGGGATGAACAAAACTGGATGAAATAAAGTGTATTTTAACACCTAATAAAACAACCATTATTATTTCACTGTCTGAGAACAGCAAGGATTGCATGGATTAAAACAATATATTCCATGTGTGTGTTAGCTGGTCACCATGTTCAATTCAGAAGTGCGCCCACGTGTTGGCAGACAAGGGAAGTAACTCAGTTGTATTTTGAGCTATCATCATTTGTAGGGGTAGGAAATTAGCTTCCCCTAACATCTCCCTTTTTTTAGCCTTGTGCTCGTATGACTTTTGTCAGGAATTTAATTGTAGTGGATATGGCTTACTTCATGGTCGATGTGATTTCCTTGGTGCACTTTTTGCTGGAGTTCTACATTTGTCATTTGGCATTACTTGGGAACTTTGTTGAGGCAGTTTGAAGGTGTTCAATAGAATGTCCAGCAGTAAAGTTTGATTTGGTCTCTGGAAGTTTTAGATGATCGTAATTGGTTCACATGTTAAACCCAGACTGAAGACTTAATATCCACATCCTATGTAACATTTCCAGAGTGACGTATAATGTGTCTTTGGATCCATTTTTCTTTACTGTTGCAGCAATTTTTACAAGTACAGGTTGTCCTGGAACATATTTGCATTTTACTACTCCATGATGATGGCTAAATTGTTCTTCTTTCATCGTGTTCCTTTTCAGGGAATGGTTTGTAGTTGGATGGATGAGATCTATGTGCAAACAAACTTTATGGATCATCAGTGCTTCTTATGATGAATTACCATTAGATGCGTTGTTGCCAATGATAGGGTCTTGAAAGCATGCCTTTGCAATCACCATCTCCCCTGATTAATCCAGATAGTGTGATAGCTTGCATCATACTAGATATGAGTGGAAGATTGTCAATGAAGATCTGTCCTAGCTTCATATTTTGGGTCTTGTTCTAGTTTATGAATTAAGAGATGGATTTTTCATCTTTGTGACAAAAGTCACTGAGAAAGTTATCCATCCAACATTTAAACCATGAAGCGAATATTTTCCTGGTTGCTGGGTTATAGTGAAACAGTTATGCTGTTGGCCAAGATATATGTTGAATTGGTATTTTGGTCTGTTCTGACATGGAAAATTTAGATTAGAGTTGATTCTGAAACTGTACAGTCATTGCTGTCAATAACTTGTTCTTGCTGTTTGCGTAAAATCTCCTTAAACATCTCTGGTGAAATTGCCATGTTGATTTTGAAGTTTGAGTCCTCATCGTCAAAAATTTGTTATATCACAGGCTGTTGGGATGAACAAAAATGAATGAAAATAAAAGACAAGTGTATTTTAACACAATAAAACAACCTTTATTATTTCACTGTCTGAGAACAGCAAAGATTGCATGGATTGAAACAATAAATTCCATATGTGTGTCAGCTGATCGCCATGTTCAATTCAGAAGTGTGCCTGCATGTTGACAGACAAGGAAAGTAACTCAGTTGTATTTTGAGCTATTGTCCTTTATAGGGGAAGGAAATTAGCTTTCCCTAACAAGTATTTTGTCCACTTCTGTAGGAAAAGTCTTTCATCACAATATTTTATTCAATTCTATCTCAGGTTGTATGTTGGCACATTTCGAAGAGCAGTGATCACAACAATAATAATGGTGGTGGTGAGAATTATTTTCTTTCCTTTGTCATTGGTAGCTTTGCATGACATTTATAAATGGTGATTATGACAAGACTGATCTGTTGTTTAGAAAGTTCAGTCTTAAAGAATTCCAAGATATTAGGCTAACATGCAATGCAAAGAAGAGAACTTATACAATGTGATTGGTGTTAAGTCCTGCTGTTTTCATTTTTATTGCCTTGTAACATTTATAAGTCATTTTAAAAATAAACATTTGAAAAGTTAAACATTGTTTGTTCATTTAATTACATTGAATGTTGGTTTTCTTCCTTCAGAATAATCATTGAAAGTGTTTTATAAATAAAATGAGAATTTAAACCTTTCAATTTTGAATCTTGGCGTTTCCATGAAATTTGTTGAAAAAATGTGCACACATTAATTTTACTGCTTCATTTAAACCAATAAAACTTCAAACAAGCTGAAGGTTTCATGATCGAGAAATGACATATATATATATTACATCTTCAAAAAAAACGGGAGAAGAAAGCATACTAATTATTACACAAATCATTGACATGTGTCCCAGCTGGGCCAATATGAGGTTAATTTTGATTAATTATCAAAATCTCAAAATTTGTCATTTTTAAAAATTATCCAAGTTTAACCTGTTCAGATCATCTTCCATTGGTTCAAGAACTTAATCTTAGAATGGGTTTATACTGATTACATTACTAACCAAATTTCTTTGACCAATTATAACATTATCTGGTCTGATTATAATTTTTCCCCAGCATTCATTTTTCTATCAACCCATACAATTCTAAACTTCAGCATATTTTCTATTTCCTCATTAATTATATTACCAACCCAAAATTAATAATCATCAAACAGCATTTTTTTTCTTTTGTCCACAAATAAATCTCTATTCAGTTTATATCTATCCATTTTCACTTTTGTCTTTTCTGGCAAACTTTTCAATGTCTAAAAAAATTATCAGAAGCATGGATGGGTTGTTTTGATAGTTATCTTAGTCATTGTTTTAATCCCCCAATTCCATAACATGTACAATTAAGAAATGTCACTGACACTTTTTGAGCTAGTTGTGTTTTCTTTAAGTAAACAATTTTCCTTTAGGTTTTTCACCTTGGGTAAGCATTTAGATTTTTTTTTATTGGAGACACTTTAATTTTTGTTCAACTATAACATGCTCTGGGCTCTTAGTTCAAAATAGTAAATTTCATTTTTAAATAAAAAAAATTCCAATATACTTTTAATCTATAAATACAAATTACCTAGATTGGCTCTCTAGACTTTCATATTAACCAATTAAGTCAAATACACATTCCAACTGACCACCAGATCGAGATTCACTTGTAAAATCCACAGCAGTAGCTGTTACATAATGTATGAAGTTGTATTTGATAAGCAAAAAAAGAAAAATGATTTTACACAGTGATAGACTATATGTAATATAAATAATATCTTAATCTTTGAAAAAAGGATATCAGAAATGTTTGAGAAAAAAAACAAAGTAGTTATTACATGGATTATTAATTGTTATCTTGGTTATATTTGAAAATTGTTTTGGATGACATAATCTTTGGTCTTCTATGTGATTATGTTACATTTAATAATCCTTGACTATTTTACTGCAACATGCAACACTAGACAACCAATAAAATGATTACTGGATCCTACATATACCTAATAAAGACTAAAAGAACATTGGCTAAAACAGTGCAATTGGCAATGAGTAAACATTGGTAAGTGTTTATTGCTATTCAGATGCAACTCAAGAAATTGTGCTAATTCAAAAATGAATTACAAAAGGGGTTGAAAATATTTTTTGCTTTGAAACAAAAGAGGCTGATGTGACAGAGAAAGGTTTCAAATAAGATTTATCAGCAAGAAAGTATTTAAATATTATCAGAATTCCAAAATAACAACAAAAATGAATGTTAAATTTAATACAGGTTTATTCTCACTATCCAAAAGTCTTTCTATAAAAAATTTTGTTTGCCAAAACGGTATAAAGTGAAGAATTACTATTCATTTATATGGGAATAATTTTTATTATTCCCAGAACCAAAAATAACAGAGGTTTTCACTTTCATTCACAATATTTCAATGACTAGAAAAAAATGACTTTAATTTTGAAAAGCATTTAGTGTTGGTTTTACAAAACATCTTGAGTGCCTTCCAAGAACGGTATAATAGAAAAATGTAGGTAATCAAGCTTTCTATATCAGCCACATTCAATTCAGTACCTTTAGACATCATAGCAGGCAGATTTGGAAGAAAATTCTTTTGGAGATCTCAAAATTCTTTTCACATAAATTAATGGTAATTCATCCTTCATTTTACACAATTTCAGATAACATGGGAGAAAATCTAAACAAATGAAGGTCTTTCTTAAAAGTCACTTAGTATAAACCATTTGAAAAGCTGATGATACTTGCAGTATATTAAACAAAATTCTTTGTGATTTATATCTAGTCATGTTTATCCAAGTATAAAATATGAAAATTATCAAATGAATATAAGACATTATTGATTTCTGCCTACTTCAAAACAGACCAGTTGTAATTTCTAGATGAATTTTGATTAATAATAAAATTCTATCTTGTTACCAATTAATAACAAATGTTTTCAGATCTAGTCCCCACTATATACCAAACAACATCACAATGGAGAATTATTGTTTAAAGGGACAAATTTCAATCTACCCATTTCATTCATTTTTTATTTTTAGAAATTGCACATTTTTGTGAATTTTGCATTTCTTATTACTAAAAATGGATTTTTAATACTGATGTTTTCTTTTAAAGTGTTGTCAGAAACAGTTATCTGAAAAAGCTTATCTCTAACACTGGATAAACAAGCTTATCAAATTTCTAACTTGTTAAACTGGTTTACTGGTACAACACTGTAATTTCTAACCATCAAAAAGAGAAAGGCTAATATGTAAGCAGAGGCTGTTCATATGAGTATCTTTGTACTAACCATTTGCAACTCTTCACAGTTGTTTTGTTCTATAAAGGCTGTTCTGAAATAATCAGATTTATCCAAAATGATACAAGGATGGTGTATCACCAAGTGGTTAGGTTTCAGGGTTCAAAAGATTAAATGAAATACAGAATAAATAACTGCCCCTAATTATAATAAATTATGAAACTGTTTCATTTGCCAAAATGGAATAACATTAAATTCAGTAAAACTTTTGTTTTTAAAACATAATTTTAGACCTTATAGTAACTGATTTCTACCATGTGTTTTATTGGGGTATATCAAATACATTTTTTATTATTATTAATAATAATCATCATTAACTTCTTATTCATGTGAAAACTCTTAAGAGCTCCTGCATGATTTTTTAATTTTATGTAATGCTCTATATGTGATGTTTTGATGATTTTGGTAATTGGGTTCTCTTCTACTTTGAAAGCATCATCATTGATAACTGATGATCATACACTTCTGGGCATTATTTCAGGGGACAAGTTTCCACTCTTAAAATGCTTAAAGCATTTTTAGACAGTACATATTTATTTCTTTTCACTTCCCAAATTCTGTGAGTATCCTTGAGGCCAAGTTTAAAGCCTAAGATGGCCAGAACCTCTGTACTTCTATCTTCCATTACAACGTCTGAAACAAGAGGCAGACCCGAATAGAAATAATGTAGAAATGTGACTATAACAACAAAGATGAGGACACTAGTTCAAATAAACTGACTAGCGTAGTTTTTTTTGCTGTCTTGTAAACCTTGAAAACATTCAAAGACACATGGTACAGTGGATAAAGGCATTGGTTGGATCCAGTGACAGGACCCAAACAGTGTGAGTTCAATACCTGGTTAAGGCAGTGGAGAACTTGGAGAGGGGAATTAACAGGAGATAGCCGATAACTGACATCCATTAAACATAGCAGGTGGAACTAGAACAGTCTACTCCACTGAGCGAAATAAAGAGTTCAGTTCGACATTCCAACCACCTGAAGAAGGCCGGAGCATACAACAGCCGAAACGTTGTGATAAATATGTTGACAAAGATGAGGACAATAGTCTGAATAATATAAATAGTGTACATAATACCTCATCTCAGAAATCTAGACAGATATTGAAAACATTTATATATTTAAATTTTCCTAGTACAAAATACTGTTAAAATGTGTCTGCAGTAACATTTTTATGATAACATTTGTGACAAATATAACTGGGGAGAGGGGTTAAAACATTAACAATACCATCAGACCTTGGTTGACCTTTACTTGGGTAGATTTTAATATGATTGCCAAAATGAAGTTGTAGCAAAATAGGAACTTTAAACTTTATTTTCTATATTAAAATTTTATTTTCTAGAAACATTGGTGGTGCAAATAGAACTCATAAGTCACATGTAACTCTTTAACATTTAAAATAAAAATATGTTGACTGAGTTTGTTTTCTTTAAGAAAATTTCAAACTTTATTTACTAGGTATGAATTGCAAAGTTTAATATGGTTTTGTAAAAAGTTTCAAGAATTGAAATCCTAATTTTAATGCTAGATTTGAATGAGGCATTTTTCTTCGGTACTAAGAGAAAGAAAGGTACAAAGCATATGTATTAAAGAAATTTAAAGTCAGCAACGGTTACAGAAGTATGTTTTATTACATGTGACTAATTATTAAACAAGTTTGGTTACCCTTGTTTAAGAACTTACATTTACAAACAGTGAATCATTCATATCATTTGTTGTCTTTCTGTAGTAAAGTAGTAGTCAGTAAGTCATAGGACAATACTCGCTAGTGAGTTTGATTCACGTTAGAACTCCCACCATTGAAGCTATGTGCCAGACTAGACTAAGCTTAGTAAACATTTACATTTATCTTTCTTATGATATTGCATAATAGCTGTAATTTAACATATTATTTGAAATTGTCATTTCAGAAATCTTTGAAAAGTTTAAAATTAGATTACTCTAGCTAAGATTTAAAACTTTTGATAGTTTTGAAATCATGCTATGTTAAATATTGTTTTCTTTTTTGTTTGTAAAAAGAAGAAGATATAATTTTATATAAACTAGTAATATGATTTGCAATTGCTTGACACAAAATTACTTTGATATACACTTGGCAATTTTTTAATATTTTTAAATCTGTCTTCGGTATTTTTTTATTATAACATCATATAGGAGATGACACTTGTTATTTAGAAAATAAAAATATAAAATAATAATAATAATAAATATCATAAATAAAATAAAATAAAATAAAACAAATAAAATTAAAAGCTTGTTTAAAATAAAACCAAAATAATAAAATTTATCCCAGCATGCAATAGAAAACTTTTCATGTCTGAAAACTGTCACAAAAAAAGCCAAACTCACTGTCTTTGCTACCAACCCTCAAAGGATCAAGACATCCATCTCCTTTCCTCAGCACCATAATTGTCAGAGGACGAAGTGAATTTCTTCCTCTATTACATGCAATCTTAAAACATAACTACAAGGTAACAAAAAAGTTCTGTCTGTTTTTAAAGGAAAAAAAGAAAACGCTTCACAGTATGTGTAACTTATATTTAGTCTTCAAAGTAATCGTCATCGGCATCCAGCACCTTCTGCCAATGTGTCTCCAGCTGTTCAATGCCCTTGCGGTAGAACACGGGGGGGTTTGATGCAAAGAGGTCGGATAGGACTTTGCGCAAGTCTGCTTCATTGGTGAAGGATTTCCCACGAAGATGATTATCCAGGGAGTGGAAGAGGTGGTAATCAGATGGCGCAAGGTCAGGTGAATAAGGTGGATGGCACAAAGTCTCCCACTCAAGTTGCTGTATGGTATCCCTGACCATTCACGTGACATGCGGCCTGGCGTTGTCATGGAGGAAAAGCACACCTTTGCGATTCTCCTTATGGCGCAATGCCTGCTGCACACATTACAATTGCTGCGACTATAGGTCTCCAGTGACCGTTTGGCCCATTGGTAGCAGTTCATAATGAACCACTTGACGACCTGTCCACCAGACACAGAGCATAATCTTGCGTGGGTGCATAGGCGGTGGCGAGAAATCAGCGATACGCAGACTGCCACTCATGTGGACCTCCAACAGCATTTGCAGAACCCACTTGCTCAGTTTGTACGTCTTACCTAGGCGGTGCAGGTGAAGTCTAACTGTTTCATCGGAAATGTTGAACTGTCTTGCAAGTTCACCACACGTTAGACTACTGTCCTCTTTAATGGCCGCCTTCAGGACTCCATCATTCAAGACCTGTGGTCGTCCACTGCAATGCTCATCATGGAGAGACAAATCTCCCGACTTGAATTTTTGAAACCAACGCATTGCAGTACGTTCATCCACAGCACTATCCCCAAACGCTTGACATATGTGGTGACTTGATAAGCCCACTTTGAAGTCATAAAGCAAACAGCCCCGAACGAGATCTCTAGACACTTCCATCCTTCTCACAGCTGTCCGGATTATAACTGATGGCCGGGCATGGTGCGCATGTTTTTTATAACGTCTGATGTTCCTACTTCTGGCTGTCCGAATTTGAAAACAATTGCTACACGCATTTCATATATATTTCAACTTCATTCAATGACTAATCAAAAAACGGACAGAACTTTTTTGGTTACCTTGTAAAATACATACAAACATTACACAGAAATAAATAAAATTATATGATTTTAATTTACAATTTAACATGCTTTTAGTGTTATTTCCTTGCATGCTTTTTATTCCTGTGAACACAGGACTATACCTGCTGGTATGATAGGTTTGACCCCACACACTCAAATAAAAGTCTCAGTGGGCTAAATGCATCTATGAGTTTTACTAAATTACATTTAAAATCCAAGTTCCTGAATTGAAGATCTTTATTATTTTGGGGGTTTTGGAGTGACAGACTGTAAATCAAAGTCTTTACTTGACTTTCTGTAATCTACCATTTTCATTTAAACTGTATATTTTGTCATAAAAAATGATTGTATTTTTGATTCTCAAGATCTTGTTAGAGTTGTTGATCAGATAAGAAATTTTGAATGGAGCAAAACAAGTGAAGGTCTTGGGAATATGCTGCATAAGGAAGAACTATCTCCTAGTTTCATGATTGTTTTGATGAATTGGAATTGTAAATTGAAAACTGACATCGTTATGTAAAAATAATCACCACTTAGTTTTCTTTTTCAGGAATGTTTCTATTCTTTAATGCCTCATTTAAACAAGCCAATTGCTGATTGTAATTTTCATCAGAAACAGTTTGTTCAGCATTCCAGCAACTTAAGGTAGTTAGTAGGTTATCAGTTATATATGTATCCAAATGTAGTAGCTGCTGTGAATGTGGTGAAGGAAGATATGTTTGTTTTCAATGTAGCAGGGATGGTTTAGCCATCTAAAGTTCTCAGCTAATCAATGAAATGGTGTATTTCACCTCTGGCTATGTTACAATAACTGCAGCATCAGAGAATGGATAAAATTAATTCAATTCTTGTTTTTGCTGATTTTTCATTTGTTTATATACACATTTATAGATCCACTTTGAAAAGGGCATTCTGCTTCTCATTGGCTTGTGGCTTTATGTCCTTGTGAAAGCTTTCTGATTAGTTGGCCAAATTATCTATTTTTAGAAATGGTGAAATTTTTGTCTCCTTGTTATTTATTTCTTTTCTTATATCCTGGTTGTGAAAACTTTCTGATTGGTTGGACAAAATATGGCATTGTAGCTAGTTGGTTCTGATTATCCATCTATTTTGAGAGATGATGCAATTTTGGTCTTGTTATTATTTATTTATTTGTTTCTCTATCACCACAAACCGATTATAAAGAATTTTTGAAAGAACTCCCACGTCTCTATTAGATTCTTGATGTGATGGAATAACCTGCTACCCCCATGAGTGGAGGCACTATAGGTGGTAACCACCTATAAGTATCCGTTAGGACAGCGGACAGCAGGGTCGAGGTGGGATCTGTGAGAACTAGTGGCCTTCCAATAGCAGCCCACACACAACTGTACTGACTTGTGATGACCGTGTGCATAACTATTACTTCCTTGCTTCTTGTACTGGTTTCTACAATAAACCTGTTACTATTTATCCACCGTTTTTGTCTATTCTATATTCCTATTAGCACGGAATATAACAATTCTTAGTTTAAGATGCTGAAGGCTTCAATTTTCTTTATTTTGGATTCTTATAATAAGTCCAGTTTTCATCACCAGAGACTGTCTAGTCTAAAATATGATCTTTTTCTATGTCAAACAAGAAAAGAAAGATAAGTGTTTAATCAATGACCAGATTCATGTGGAAACCATTTTCATAATTCTTTAACTTTCCTTAAGATTTGTAAACCATATACAACAATTCATTCTGATTGCCATAAATCAATTGATCTCATGGACAGAGAATGCAAGAAATGAAGATTATTTAAAGTGAATAAGAACTACAAAGAAACTGTTGCTAACAATCAGATAGAAACATCTGAAAATACTGGAACACATAATGAGGAAAGAAAATGTGGACAATTTAATGCTCATATGTCAAAAGAAACAATAGAGAGAAAGTGAGTAATCTACTTGGGACAGCAAAATAAGGACCACAAAGACAAAGAGGATTGATAAAGGGGCTAGAGTTACTTAGAACAACAAAAGACAATAATTGTGGAGAGCCATTCACATCTTGAAAAGAAATGGTGTATAAAAGAAGAAGTCAAAAGCAACCAATGAAAACACCTTATTGACATGGAGACAGGATGGCGTATCAATTTTATATTTTTTATGTGTTCTGTTTAGAGGATAGAATAAAAATTTCAATATATAATCGCATACTGTATCCATAATCATATATACATAAGAAAAAATTGTTGGATATTATACTGAATGTTCATGAAACTTCATCCATTTTCCCAATTCAATTCAGTTCAAAAGAAATTTCTTTTTGTTTATTTATTTCAAATTTATGAAATTCTAATATTTGAGGGGAAAAGTGTTTTTATGCCATTAAATGTGGTAGTTAAATCAGAAAATTTTCCCTACCTTTATTTTCTTCAGAGAGAAAATGTTGTAGTTAATTAAAGGACCAAGAAAAATTAATTTTTATATGCATGCCAAGGAATGTATTTCTCACAAAATGTATTTTTTTTTGCAAAAGAAACATGAAAAAATTTGACAAATGATCACTTATACCAGAGAGTTTAATTCTTATCAGCTTTTACCAGAACTCAATGAATGAGACATGAATCATCAAAAGAAACAACATGGAAAAAGTATCCTTGGTCAGTGGAAGGAGCAGTATGAGAATATAGGTAGTGCAATATATGGCTGCCTGACCCATTAATAGGTTGAGTCATTATGTAAGCCTGAAGTTCAATGACATAAAACTGAAGAAAATTTCTAATAGCATCATTCCAGACATTGGGATTATCAGGAGGAAATAATTTTGAACAGAAATTCTCCATTTTTTAGTCAAATAAGAAAGGTTAGGATAATTCATTGGCAAATAGCATTTTTTTCATTGAAAAACAACAGAAAATATTAGAGGACATAATTCACCTGAGAATTCCTTTATGGATACAAATGTTATTTGTAATATGAATTAAGCACGATTAATTTTGTTTCCTTCAACTTATGTAGTTTGAATGTATCTTGTTCAATGATATTCCCATTAAGCTACATTTCCAGTGTTGAAGAAGCCATTTCTCTTCATTTTCTTCTCTTTTCAAATTTATAATCATTCAGTTCACTATTTGCTTTCTTAGAAGCTTCTTTATTATTTTTTTAAGATTTGTATTTAAACCACATCATTTACTTTTATTTCTCTAGTTTGGATTCAGCAATATGTTTTATTCAGATGTTGCTTTTATACATGGTCACACATTTTTTAGTAGAAAACACAGCAGTTATCTTTCTGCTTGGTTCTGAAATTGTTTTATTCTTCACTATCAAAATAATGATTACATTGATAAGCAGTTATTTTCTTTAGTGTTTTTATGTAATGGAAATTAATTTATTCAAATAAAATGTAGTTCTAATTATTGTTGGCTTATTAATAAATTTACAAGGCTTAATAAATAAGCATCAATAATATTCTTTCAACTTTTTATCTTTTGTTGGGACAAAGGAAATTGTTGTTTTGGAGCTACTTGAAATGTTGTTGCATTTCAACTATTTCTAGATTACTTTTATGGAGTTGTTTTAGGAATAAAACTTCAGACATTACCTTAGTGATAAAATGTTGTTTCAGAATCAATTTCAAATGTTAAGACAATTTAACATTTTATTTTTGAAAACTTGAAAAAGAAATTAGCACTTTTTTAGGATTCATGAATGTTTTTTAACTTCATGAATTGAATTATTTCATAAAATCAAGTTGATCCTGAGATAAAAAAATCTTACTTCACAGGGGTCACCCTTGACATAATTGTAACACTGATCTTTTAATTTCATCTGTTGTCCAGGTAAAACATCTGGATAAGGAATTGGTTCTACTGCTCGATTCCACAGACAATTTGCTGATGAAGTTCTAAAAAGCGAAACATAAAGATTAATAATGGCATGGGAATTTTGTAAGAAATATTTATTTTATGAAAAATATTTTACAAACAAATGGGAAATGAAAAAGGGAAAATATGTATGTTTAAAAACATTCTGTTTATTTAATTCAGAACAACTTATTTTAGAAAGACTGAGAAGAAATATTTGAAAATTAAATTGGTTTCTCAGATTGTATGAATTGTCTATAATAAATCTTCATATTTGTTTCTAACTGTGACTACATATATTTGTTTGTGAGGAGTTACTGTAGTCATGTTGCAATTAAAACATTGTTTTGTGCTTCTGTAATTTTACCTTAAGCTTGCATATAAGGTGACTATACCTGCAGTCAGTTTTTGGATTTGTTTTTGCAAGCAAAGTGGTGTGTTTTTAAATTGTTTCTAAATTGTATAATTCCCAGTTGACCTGTTACATAGCATCTTGTGGTTTCATCAACACATGAACCTGACCATCTGTTCAAAAGAGTTGGAAATGTGTTTCATTTGAGGATTTCTGTCTTAGTGGAGGTGTGCAAACAATAACTGATGCCATAGTGGCAATAATGCTGATTGTTAGTTGTATTTTATTTTAATCATTTCATCCCAAGCAAGGAAATAAAGACTCTAAGATGCATGGGTAATCTCTTGTGACTTAGTGGCTTTATTGACTGTACAAAAAGAATACAGGAAAAAGAAAACATTATTAAAGAGAGAGAACAATAAAAGAACAAGAATTAAGAAGACAGAAGGTAACAATTGATATTGGATTTAAACTTTTGAAGATCAAAATTGATTGGAAAGCTGGAAAAGTCCCGCAATTTATAAGTACAAAAGAAGTAACTATTATCATAGAACTTACTAACAATTTTAACTGTAAAATGATAAGACCTATCTGCCAATCAAGTACTGAATTTTTGATTTAGGTGATTTTTTTTGTTTATTGGTTTACTCATATTTCTTTTAGTTTTAACTGTCATGAGAAGATTATTTTAATTTTTATTCAGTAAAAGGCCAAAATAATTGTTACTGCCCATCATCCATGTGTAACCTGAGGGTTGCCCACTGAAATAACATGCAGGGACAATTTATCCATGGTACTGCAAATACCTCAATATTATGTGATTGTTGACCAGAGCAGCCTCTCTAAGTCTTGACTTACTTGAGAAATTCCTTAAATTTGTTAATGGAACAGATAGAAAATCTATGAGCTTTTATAGGATCAGATCTGTTGTAGCTCATCAAGTACCCAGAATTTGTAGTGCATCATAGGGAGCTCCAAGTCTGCAAAATATCAGTGAATGCTTAAGAAAGAGCAAACTGGCTTCATTTATTTTTAAGACAAAAATGGTTTGAAATATTTCATGTCTTTCTGTAACTTGGAAGAAATAAATTCAGAACAAGTCCTTAATTTTTGCTCATTCAGAAAAAAAAAACCTGCAACGTAGTCTGAAATTCTGAGATGAAGGATTGTTGCTATTTCATACATTATTCAACTCATATCCTTATCTTTCAAACTTTTATCTTGGCTAAAATATTGTGATAAAAAAAGATGAAGATATTTGTCCAAATAATTCATGAAATAAAAAGTATTCTATCTTTCTCTCTCCATTTTCAAAAAAATTTTGTTTCATTCATACACTGTATGAAGAGAAGGAATTTCTTTTGAAAGAATTCCCACATCTCCATTAGATTCATTAGGTTAAGATATAGACAGTTGTCGTGGATCCAGCCAGAATTTTATTTATTTTTACAAATCCAGTTTTCATCATCAGAAACTGTCTTGTCTAAAATATGATCTTTTTCCATGTCAAACAAGAAGAGAAAGATAAGTGTTTAATCAATGACCAGATTCATGTGGAAACCATTTTCATAATTTTTTTAACTTTTTTTCTTAAGATTTGTAAACTATATACAACAGTTCATTCTGATCACCATGAACAATAAAGAAGAGAGTAAATGTCAAAGACTGTTCTAAGATTTTCTTTAAAATTGTGTAAAACATGGTGCTAAGAACTTTTGAAGTTATATAACTTAAAAAGCATAAAGTCTAGACATCTACAGAGCAATCAAGGAAAAGTAAAGAGTGACTCTGCAAGGTCAGATGTGATTTTCTGCCAAATCAAGCGGTATAGCAACTATGACCAAAAGACACATTTGCCCAAACAAAAAGGACATAAATATTGAGCTTGAATTCTTTATTTATTATTATGTTGTTTACTGATGTCCATACAATGATGGATGGTAATGAAAAGCAAATGAAATTAAAATTAAAGCAATACTAGTAAAAACTCCATAATAGTTGACAATACTTTATCTAATAAAAAATAATGTTTATTTAAAATACTATTAAACTCTATAAACACTTATAATTTCCAAATTTAATAGTAGGAGCTTTGATTGAATGCATTCCATGAAAGACCAACTGTTTTTAGACAAAGGTCATGAATGTCTCATTGAAAAACATGCAATAAATCAATGCCAGAATTTCTCAATTTTTCTTATATAAACCTAGTGAATACTCAGAGTGGAGATGGAAATACAGAGTACTAGAGAGACCAGATGACAAGATATGTGAAGTTTGGTTTTAATTTCCCTCCTCCTTCTTCTCTTCTAGTTTCTACCACGAACAAATTCACAGACAAGAGGTCTCTTAAATTCTTATGAATTACTACTAGAATAATTTTCCTGCTGAAAGGCCGTCAACCAGGCTACATAGAAAGATTCTTTATGCTTTATGTAAATTTTAAATTAATTTGTTTTCATTAAACCCATTGTTAGCTATCAACAGATTTTATTGTTTTGTGCTTTGAAATTGGGTTTCAGCAAAGAATTTACCCTGGCTACAAGGATTTCACACCTGAAATCTGTGCAGAATCACATCAACCACAAGGTGGAATCAAGTAGAATCTAGTTACCTCCCAACTTCCTGATTTTGACATGCAATGGCTGTGAAAATCCAAAATAAAGTCAAGTGATGACACCAAAAATACTATGTTTTTGCTAGTGCTGCGGCAGGGAACAACAAATCAATGAAACAAAATGAGAGGGGCAGCAGAGTAATGACACAGTACAGGCAGATGGATTATAAAAATATGCTCAATTTTTGGACTAATTTGATACTTAGGATACTTATAAGCTTCATGCTAATAAAAAAGAGGGCAATGACCGTAAGATTAAATGCATCTTTGCTTAAAATAGTTTCATTGTGAATGTTCATTACTCTTCTTCGTATTGACTTGTCCAAATGTTGTCTTAGTTTAGTGGTCAATAAAAACCAGTGTTTCAACTTTGAGATCATAAATAAAAAGAAATCTTGCTGAACTGGTTGTATGCGGCATATCTTGTTCTCTTGTAAACTGCAATATTTTTTTAAATAGTTGTGATTCAGTAAACTTCTATTTTGAGCAATGTTTGAGTCATGTTACTTAATTTAAATAATGAAAAGCAACTAAGAATAACCATTTAAAACAAAAAAAATTATTTAGCAAGCTACTATTTAATCTCTCTCTCTCTCCATATATATATATATATATATATATATATATATACACACACCTGAGTCAGATGAATAAACTTAGATTAAAAAAAAAGAATAACTTGTTGAAAAATGTGACATTACCACAATTCTTTTCTCGTAATGACTTCATGTTTCTGTTATTGTCATCTACAGTTTGACAACTTCAAATATTTAGATTTTATAAGTATTATATACAGATAAAATCTAACTGCAGTTAACATATTAAAAACTAATTCTATTTATAAAGTAGAAAACAAAGACAATTTCTTTTTCACATAGGTAAAAAGAAATCCACACTTCTATCCATGTCTCAATACACCGCCCCCCATCAGAAGCGAAAATGAACTGCTCTTGAATGTGCATATCATACTTTTATATACCTGATCCAGCCATCGCTCAGGCAATAAGAATGGCTACAAGTAACACTACCATTTCCATCAGCAGAAAGTGCTGCCCGATTCACCGTTCGTCTGAAGCTCATCATCTCTAACTCCCTTGCAAAACATACATGCAACTCTAGCCCTTTTGGGTCACCAAGTTAAGTCACTGCTACACTCCCCTCGATCTTCTTCACAGCTGATGCATCCCAGGGCAGGTCTCTCCTGTCAGGTACTCCTTTAATGGAGAACAATGTGTCTCGTTTTCAGATGAACTATGGCCTGGAGTGTCATAGAGTGCTCCAGCATTGGTCTCTGAACTGCTGGAGGAATCACCTGGTTAACTTGATTTTAAATACATGAATCATTCACTCTCCTCTGTGCTGCTATCAGTCTGATGATGGATATGATCCCAGAAAAGGGCATAAATTGTTTACATACTGCAGCATTCCATCAATCTACACCGACTGCAGACTAGTCACTTGGGTTATGTGGCCATTTTGAATTTGGTTGTGTATTTACCATCTGGAGACTTTACCCAGACAATGTCCCCTTCTTTGTATGCTCCTTGAATGTTTTGTGGTGCAAATGAGAGCATGACATCGAGGTTTCATACCTGGATGTGGTACCTATGCAACATGCCGGCTGCTGCTGTGGAAGATGAAAGACTGTCCTTGACATTGTGCCAATAGACTGCCTCTGGCATGTAACATTGCTTTCTGGCTGTGATTGTCTTGATATTTCTATGACTGTGTTTGACAATCCCATTCCCAGCCAGCACATGGGCACATTTAAAAATTTCTTAAAGTTCTTACAAGTGAATGCAGCGTTATTATCAGTCAATATTTCAGCTGGCAGGCCCCCCTTATAGAAAATTGATTCCAGCTTTTCGGCAGTGGCTCTTCTTACCTATGTAAATCTAACCACCTTCGTGCCACTCATGTCAGGCAGTCTGTGTGTTTTAGACAGGATTTCACAAGCATCACATCCATTGTCAAGTCATCATCCTCCACCAGTGCTCTCAATGTCTCTAAGCACTGTCTTATGACTTTTGCTTGGTATTGTAAGCAGCGGATAATCCTTTTTTTTACGCTGTACGGATGGTGGGAGTTGAAATTGAGGTACTGTCCGGCGAATGTTGGTTTATGGTATACAGATGTCTTGAACCTATGCTCTGTTCGAGATATTAGAATATCCAGGAATGGGAATGTGCTGAACTATCATGAACTGTATCGAAGGTCATTGAGTTCACATGGTCCAGTAGAACCTGAACATCTTCCTGGTGTGGCCAGAGTATGAAGGTGTCATCTACGTGCCTTAACCATAGAGTTGGCTTTAGAGATATGGATATCCCATTCTGAAGTGTGTTGTTTGTGTACAGAAAGTCAACATCTCCATCAGATTATCTATTGGAATACTGGTCCATTCTTCTAGAGATGAGTCAGAGGCCAATCTGTCTCTGACTACTGAGAGTGCCTCCTCCGTGGGTACCTTGGTGAACAAACTCACCACGTCCAGGCTCACCATCTGGTTGGATAGGATCGAAGCATCTTTGATTATTTCCACGAAGTGGGCGGAGTTTTGGACATGTGAAGGAGACTTTCCGATCAATGGATCAATTATATCTACTAGGAAGCAACTCAGAGGGTGGCAAACAGAGCCTTGGCAATTAACAATCGGCCTGAACAGAATACCATCTTTGTGAATCTTAGGGAGACCGTATATGTGAGGTAGCTTGGTATAATGCTGCGATATCTGCCTATACATCTTAGGTGCGAAGTGATCCTTGTTCTTGATTAGTATCTGTGACAGTTTGCATTCCGTTTTCATTGTAGGATCCTTTTTTACTTTGCTGTAGCTACCATTGCTAATGAGATCTTCCAGATTTCTTGTATAGTCTGATTTGTACATCACTACAGTTGCATTGCCTTTGTCAGCCGGTATTATAATGATGTTTTCGTTCCGCTGTAGGGATCCAATCACCAGCCTCTCCAGTTTTGTGATGTTTGACCTGGGTGGCTTGGCCTTCTCCAAGGTCTGTCTCACCTTCCATCTCTGTAAATAGTAAACTTAAACTTTTAACAGAAAAATGTTGAGTCAGTGACTAAGCTAGCTTTTTTACCATAAAAATTTAAGAAGAATCTGGAAAATGATTGAGCAGCAGTATTCATTTTGTTTTGTTCACCAGTTCACACTCACAGCGGTTTTTGCAATATCAAAAATAATGACTAAATTAAATATTTAGAATTTAATTATAATTATATATCAGTAAATTTATGTAAAAACATTCTTAAATTTTTTTCATTCATTTTTGGGCTAAATTGTGATGAAAATTTCCATGATCATTTTGAAAATAATAAAAGTTTGGGGAAGAATACCATCTTATAATTTTGGCCTTAGAGTCTAGCCTGGGCACTATTACTGGTGTTGTTTATATACGTTTGTTTCGAGTTGTATTGCATAGAAGCTTACTTCATTGACAGCATTTTTACTGATCTTCTTATCTTCTTACTCAACTTCATTACTGCACAATTCATGAAATTTAATTTAAAATGTGTAGGATTTGCTTACTGTGCAAATTGTAAAAATAGCCCAACAGGAAAACATTCCTGGGGTAAAAATCCTTTCTATTCCAAAAATAGCATTTTGGAAAACCAATTTAATCAAAATTTAAACCAAAAGAAGTCTTTAGACACTATAATTAATTTTTTATTGAAAACCAATGTTATAGACAAGCGTATGGTTGCAAGAAAGAAATACAACAGCAGAAATAGATTTACGTGATTTATTTCAACAGGAACGTGTGGGTTTAATTTATGAACAGCTACCTTGTTTATATAGTTGATAGGCCGGCTGAAGATCTGGGTTGATCTCTCATAGTAGTTCTTGCTCGTTGGGTAGCGCTCCTCCTGCTGACTTCTGCCGACCGCTCAGCCTGACCATGACAGGTCTCTTCCCTGGCCTCCTGTTGACTGCTGTTGTACTTCCGTGTGACCCCTTTTTTTATGGCTTAACAGGCCCGAAAAACGACGTGAGTATAATTAGGAGGGAAGCATTTTTATTGGTTGAAAAATAGAAAACACTTTAAAATATTATTTTATTTTTCGACCAGAACTCATGCGTCGGGAACATGGTCATTTTGTGATGGGGCTTTGTTCCGTTCACATCTGGCTCTCGCTCTTGAGCATGTTAGTTTATTTACCTGTAAATCAGCCGAGATATATCTTATTTTATTTTATAACACCAATTTTAGAAAGAATTCACATTTACACTTTTGTTTTTTGTAAGTTAAGGTTTAAATTTTTTTTTTTTTAAGCATTTCACCCCAAGCAAGGCGGGGAGCCACTAAGATGCAAGGGGTTACAGAAAATAGGAAGATCAGATAGGAGTGTTAGAAGAAAGGATGAGGGTAGTAGATAGATTAAGGCAACTGGAGATGTCGATTGACATTACACTTGAATAGCTGGAGATTATAACTCTCAGGGAAACAGGAGAAGGGAAGAGAGTTCCATAGGCGAGAGGTGCGAGACATGAAGCTATTAGAGTAGAAGAGACGGCTACATTTATGAGTTTCGACAGTGAAGGGGTGAGAGCGGGATGCCAGCCTCGTAGGGCGCTTGAACTCATGAAGTTTGGGAACCAGCGAATGCAGTTCCTCGGAGCAATGATTTATTTTTTAAATTGGTTAAATTATTTAGAAAAGCAATTAAAAGCTTTTCTAATTAAATAAAATATCATGGGAGAACACTTTTTCCAAAAACAAATGATGGTTCCTTAAGAATTCTCTTAGTTTTTTAATCCTTTCTAGCACATGTTTATTTTTCTTGCTGATAAATGTATCATTTCCTTAAAAAAAAAGAAAGCATAATTTTTTTTAGTCTTTTTTTTTTGTCTGATGAAAAGCACATTATCTTGGAATTTCTTGCAAAAATCAAATTTAAAGTTTGTGCATTGCACAGCAATCAAGACAAGTGAAGCTTCTGCACATTTCTATTAGAGGCAAATGTATGTAAACAACACCAGTAATGATGGCCAGGCAGTAGCCGTGACATGAATAAGGCTGAAATAAGATTGTCGATAACTCCTAAACGGTATATTTCTGCAAACATTTATTGTTATTTTCAAAATAATCATGCAAATGTACACCAAAATGGAAATTTTCAATTGGTTTCCAGGGCTTAATTTAACCTGTTTTTGTAATATAAAAATATTACATTTTTGTTTCTATTTTATGTTTAATGGCAGATTTTTAAAACTGGAAACTAAAATAGTTTCATGTTTAACAAAACACAAATTACTCATAAAAAATAATATAGCAACTCAAAATAAATATTTACTTATTTCCATTAAATAAGGTAAATGATATTCCAAATTTAAGGAAAAATTTCTTTGAATTACTTAAGCCAACAACACTGGTGGAATAGCTAACTCAAAATGAAACTGAAACCAAAATGCGCCGCTGCTTTGAAACTGGCCTCCAGTTCTGTCCCTTCACTACATTATGACTTGGTCATCTAATATAGAATGTCATGGTCAAACCAACAAAAAAACTGGTATAATAATAATAATAATAAATAGAAAGAAACTAAAAATAAACTTTTTTTTACCAATACGTGTTTATCAACATTTATCTTGCCAATAAGATAGGTAGCAAGTTTTAAGAAAATATAAGAATTAAAACTATGAATAAAAATTTTGTTAACATTTTGTTACCTACCTTAAGTTTGTAGGGGAGTTATAACCAAGTAAATAATTATAAACCCTCTAACATTTATATCTTAAAAAATGCTCATAGAAAATGAGAAACAGAAAGACGTGGAAACAACAAAATAAGTATTATTTATTTTCTGGTTGTTATGTGGTGTTGGAGACATGGAAGAAAGTAATACTGAATAAACTGTGAGTTTGGGTTCAAATCTAAATCAAATATGGATTGAAATCTGACAGAATAATGAAATAAGATTGAGTAAAGTGTATACAGTCTTTCACATATGTTTTTTTATTTTATAGATATGTGTACTGAGTGTCGAGATAATTTAGTCAGAAAATGATAGAAGTATCTGGGATTTTCTTATCTCAAATTTTTGTTGAATTCTGACAGATAAATGTTACTATTATGGCCTAAAAAGGAAAAGGAGCAAAAAAATTTTGTTGGCTTATGTATCGTCCATGACACATTGACCTGTCCATGTTGAAATATTATAGTGTGTGTGTGTGTAGAGAAGAAAAGTGGGATCAATTCTCATTGGTTTAGAAAGAGTGAATTAATGACAATTATAATTGTTATAATTATTTTATTATAATCATTTTTGACACTATAATTAATTTTTATTTATTTTTTATAGACATGAAACAGTGACAATATAATTAATTTCTAACATTTAAGTAAAGTCTTCATATAAAAACTTTCTGTGGCTTACTTGATAAAATTATTCTTAATTTTTATGCTACTGAATAACAAAAAATTATGATTATGTTATGATTGAAATTAAAAGAAATATGTCATGTTCATCACATGTAAAAATATTCCTGAAAATTTTTTTTTTCAAATGGAATGCAATAAAATATCTCTATATATTTATATTGTAACAAATGTCTACATTCCTATGTAAGTTGTGTGCATTATGTTCAAAAAGAAAAAAAGTTTCACCCATTTTAAAAGGGATGAAGGAATAATCCTTCCTGTTAGATGTAATAACATAATAAAAATTACTATTAAGAAAGCAATGTTGGTAAAAATTTCAGGATATACTTATATGAGCAAATAGTTGTCCTTCTCAGAAGTCAATGTGTTATCACAACAAAAATAAAGATATTTTTCAAATAATTCTTAATGTTTATACTGTGTTAGATTTTATTAACAAGTCAATGTTAGTAAAATTTTAAGGCTGTATTTATATGTACAATATATTGTAAAAGTTTGTTTATTTTTAATAAAAATATTGATTTTTTGAGGGGTCACATTTTATTATGTATACGAACTGAATGTTGGATAAATTTTTATTTGGCAATACATTTAAAAAGATGTGGGGCACAGAAACATCTTAATGAAATAAAAGGTGGTAATTGGGTTGATTTCATGACTTTAGTTTAATATTCTACATCTTTTCTCTGTTTATATTCACATCTTCACCAGCTTCTACAAATATTTTATATGGTCAATCCAACTTTTTTGCTTACCATTTTAGCATTCTGAAATTTTTTGTGACCTACTTAAAGCTATTTTTTCTTGTTCTTATGCCAATATTTTCAATTTCTTTTTTGATTGTTCACTCCTCTCTGTTCAGATTTGGTGGCAGCACTCTTGAGAATTTTCCTTCTCTTGATGAGTGTGGCATTTTTAGATCAAAATTGTGGTTGAATTTGTTTCTGTGGATGAATAGTGCATTTGTTTTGGAAGTGGTTGTAACTATTTGGATGTTATTTAGATGGGATAAGTAGTTTTGGAGAGTGGAAGTTATGGAGTTAGTAGGTAGTATTATATATCTGTTTTTGTTTAGTTTATTGCTGTGGATAATTTTATATTTGTTATGGTCATATATTTTATGTGCCTTTCTCTTTGCATTGTGGATGAAGTGATAAGGATATCGGAGGTTTTTGAATGTGTTTTTTCAATGTGTGTTTCTTCTTTGGGTAGCAACTGGGGGCTGCAGATTCTTAATGCTCTTATTTAATGACCTATAAATATATAGATTTTGGAGATATAATTATAAACATATAAAATTTAAACCAAGTCATTTTGTTGGTATATATAGGTTTGTAAATGTCAAATTTTATTCACTGTCGTTTCTGTCGTAACATGAAATCTATATATATAGGGACGTCTGAGAAATAGTTTGCTTCAGGTTCAAAGTCTTTTATAAATTCAATGCTATTAAGTTTGTTGACAAGAACTGTTAAAATAGCGTTTTGTATCAGTAGTAGTAGTAGTGAGTTGTCTATGTATCTGAAATAAGAAGAGTTTTGTGGAATGTTTTTGAAAGGGCCACTTTCTAGAAATTCACCTTTGTATATAAACACATGCAACAAAATAAATCCTACCTTGTCTTGATAAAGTCCCTCAGAGGATGAAACATGTTGGCTAAAAGTAGTTTTTCCTTGTCACTTTTTTTATTTTTTATTTATTTACAGATACCTATGATATTAGAATATTTATACACATATATATACACACACATATATATATATATATATTAAGATATTTACTTGAGCAACCTTTTTTTTAAAACATGTTTCATTTTTTATGAAATAACAAGCAAAATTTAATTAATTTTTTAGTTATTTTTTTCCATACTGTCCATATGAATTCCAGTCACATTTAAGATGTGAAGCTTGGAATAAACACTCCAAAAGAATTTATTTGGATGGAGCACAAAAAAATAAAAAACAAAATGAGACATGAAGAGAATTTAACAACATCTAAAAACAAACCCCTTTGAAAATGGACAACTTTTAGTATAAAAGTTGTCCATATTGTCTCCTATCCCAAGCACCTTACTCCCACCAAATGGAAAAATGCTGGAAAACCTAAATAAAAAATTAATTAAATTTTCCTTGTCTGTCATATACAGTGATATATATATATGTATTAGTGAGTATACATAATATCTAATACATTTATCCTACACATTCCTATATATATGTATATAATACAAAAAACAGTGTTTGAGATGTATGCTAAAATCTCACATGTAAATATTTCTACTAAAAACAAATAAGCAGAGAAGTTGAAATTTATTTATCATATGAATATAAGTATAAACATGTCCTGGAAATTTTACCAACATGTGTTGGTTATTACCAATTTTAATGTGAAAAGATTGACTGGCATAATAAAATCTGATATAAAGTAAATATTGTTTCTCTCTCTTTATTTAGTTATTCTTTTTGTTTTACTCTAGCTTTCTTATTGACCATCAAATTTTTTTTCTTTTGTATTTTCTTTCTAAATTATGTTGATATGTAAATAAACAGTTGATCATTATATATATATATTCTCTGTGTGTATTTTATGTTAAAATTTTTAATAATTTATAATAATATTAAATGATTTTTTAATCAACATCTTCACTCTCACATGAATCAGATCTAAACAGAAAATTGACACACTCATTATTGTCAGCTATCTTTTGTTATGAACCAGATCCTCAGTAAAAATAATTAATCTTGACACTCCCTGAAATAAGGATTCGTTAATAGTTTCTTTTTTGGCTTTTTTTTAATCAGCTATGACATCATCGCTGTGTTTTAGTTAATTTTAGTACAAGAGAAGAATATTACTACTAGAGAAAAGTTTTTGTTTTATAGCAAAGCATAAAATTCCCCAGAAGTTCTGGTTTTTGTCAGAAGTTTTTACATGACAACAAAAATAAAGAAATTGTTTAAACAATTCCTAATGTTTATAATATGTTATTTTATTATATATAATGTTTTATATAAAAATATATGTGGCACCATTTACGAGGCAGAGAAAGAAAAAAAAAAGAAAAGAAGGCAGAAAGAAATGCGAGACAAATCATGGGTGATAAGCAGAACACACACACATGGCTAAGAGACAATGAATATATTTTGATAAGTAACAAATGGTGAAAGGGTGTCATTACAATGACAGGGAAATTCTGAGTAAAAAAAAAAAATTAAAGAAAGAAAGAAACAGATGTGTTTTGATAATGGCTGTGTTATCTAGGAATGTAAAAAAAACGGCTGCCGACCACTGGCCAAAAAAATTCAATTGAAAAAAATCCAAATAAAACGTTTTGATAATTGACGAAAACACAGGTGTAACTAAAAAGGACTTTGGACAGATATGAAAAATTAAAAACCCACAAGCCGTGTCCGCTGACCGAATTCCTTTCGACGAAAACAACTTTGGCCTGCGATAATAAAATTATGTTATCAGAAATATGTACCGAAGGAAAATGAATGGGGAATTTAGAAATGTTTTTTTTTCTTCCTTGGAGACGACAGACTGACTGAAAACTTTTAGAGATATTTCTTTTTTTGAGGCCATGTTATAAAACCAACCATCTTGATAATTAGCGATAAAATACCTGACAAAAACCACGTGTAGAACAAAGAGTTGTCATATTATCCGTTCGTATTATCGAAATGATAACGGCGATTAAAAAGGAAGAAAAGAAAAAGAAGAGATAATTTTTTTTAGTTAAGCAAGATATTTTTTTTTCCGAAACAAAGCCGCGGATTGTTCACGCCCGACTAAGACATCATTGGTCAAGTGGTGATCACGTGACGCACGAAGGAGGAGGAAAGATACCCGACCAAGACCTCATTGGCCGAGAGGTGATCACGTGACGCACGAAGAAGGCTCTGTCGACGCCCCATCCAGAGTATAAGTATGAGAAGCTGCTACGAAGAAGTGGGGAGGGCAGTTCACGCCCCTCAGAAGTATGGTGAGAAAAGTGGGAGTGAAAAAAAGTTCCCAAAAATGGAAAAAGAGTGGAAAATCCCTAACCAGAAATAAAAGAGGTGGATATGTATTTAGAATTATCGAGGAACCCCCCGACGCCGACAGACCCACCCCGGTTTTGGTCGGCGTCAATAAAAACCAAGGCCCCAACAGGCAGAAATCAGAGAGAGTTCCCGAGCTCGAGAGTTGAGTTCCAGCAGAGCTCCAGTCTCCAGTTGAAGCCGCCTCGAGATAGCTGACCAAGATTCACGCAAAATTCCGGACTCCTCTTCAACCCAAGAACAATTATTTTGAAGAGCGACTTAGAACCAGACCACCGAAATAAGTTTTTTTTTCGACTTTCGTCCAAAGACACACCGAAACACCAATTTCTTAGAGAGCAAACAACTTGAAGCGTTAAAACTTGCCTAACGAAAACGACGTGTCACAATCCACAGAACGGGTCGGGAGATAGATGCAGTCCTATGTATCGAACAACTAGACATAAAGTTTGTTACCTTTTTCTTTGATACTTTGAACTTTTGAGTTTTCATTTTATTTTCTTTTATGCATATTTGTGTGTTATCACCCCGTTGAACTCAATTTGCATTACGGCCCCAACCACTGTTTGATCTCGTCTGCCTAAGATCAATTCACAACGTGGGTAGGCAGACTGGAGATCAATGTAGTTACCTTGGTAACCAGGCGTTGGAAGCGAGTTGGGAACGACGAGGCTGATATCAAATCTAACCAGATTCCCACCCGAATCACCAAAAGGTTAGAACGTCACATTTGGGTGCCGCGACCGATACCAAGCCAGTTGGTCGTCACAGGACGAGACAACACGACTGACGCGACAGGCGGACGTCACGTTTGGAGCAGCGACACCCGAACGGAGCAGCGAGGAGCGAACAGCTGGCGCCGCGGCGAAGACGTCAATTGGTGCTGTTTAGGGACGCTGTTTGATCAGGGATAGTCACAACTGGCGCCGTGGTAGATCAGGATAATAACGTCACAGTTGGCGAATATGCGACCGGGGGCGATATTTATTCTTATTAAAAACACAGATAATAATTTTTTTGAGAGTCATATTTTATTGCACAAACTAAAAACAGGAAAGATTTAATTCCCTCACTTCTGACAACAATTTTCCTAATAATTGTTAGACTTGTGCAAGAAATATTTTTATTCTGTCTCTAACAAAGAACTAGAATGCATGTTCACTTAAAAAATTTGGGCATCATGCAAAAAAGATATTTCTGTGAGAAGCCTGAAAGTTGAAACAACAAAAAAGAGAATTTTGAAGATTGCAGAAAAAACATCAGAACAACACTTATTAAGTGACAAAAATTGAGATGCCATTAAACAAAATTGTACTTACTTGTTACTGAAAATATGATTTTTTTTTCAACAATAACAGGATTAACACATGAAAATGAAACAAAATCATTGGGAATGAAAGATAGGAAGTTGTATTGAAAGTAAAGAATTTAAGGGATTTCATAGTTTTACTGATAGGGTTCACATGAAATAGTATTTAACATGCCAGAATTTATTTGGAAGTCATGCAAATCATATTTTCAATAACAAGTAAGTACAATTTTGTTTAATGGCACCGAATAATTTAAGGTTAAATTAAATTAATGGCATTTAATTTTGACATTGATAAAATCAATACCACATTAATCTATGCACTCTCAAGGTTACAATTTAATAATGGATGTCCGTTATTAAAACAGAACTTAAATTTTGACGAAGAAATACTACAGTGGGTTGAAACTGACATATTATCTCTAGAAAGATTGGTATTGAAAACTCTACAGGATCTGCTATTAAGCAAGATTGCTGAAAGAATAAGAAGAAACAGGTGGAGTAATTGTTCTGAAGCTTATAAAGAAATAAGGCATAAATTAACAATGGAAAATGGTGTGATATGCAATGGATATGTGATAGTACCACCAGAAACATTAAGAAAAGATATTTTAAAAAGTGTACATGATGTTGTTTATTGTGGGATAACAGCTACACAAAGAAGATTAAAATTGGATACATGGTGGCTGTCATTTTCCTTCAAAAAGATTTGTACATAAATGCCCAAAATGTGCAGAAATAAAGAATTTTTGACATGGCCTAAAGAAACAGAACCATAGTTTCATGTTCATATGGACCATGCATGCACTTATAGCATGGGACTATTTCTAATTTTAGTAGACTCCTTCTCTGGATGACCTGAAGTTGTTAAAAATAGAAAAATGACTACAATCAAACAAATACTAAGAGTGATATTTTCTAATGGGATCCCTAAAACCAATGTATCAGACAATGCACCAACTTTTTGCGATGAAGATTTATGTAATTGGTTAAAGCTGATTGGCTGCTTCCCTTACAAAATATATCACCCACAATCTAATGGAATTGCAGAAAGAATTGTGCAGATAGTAAAAATAGGATTAAAAGCATTTTCCCCAAGTAGAGATACTATAGTTACCAAGGTTACTGCTTAGTTATAGGACGATTCCACATGCAGGCAGATTGCAAAGACCATCTGTGTTAATGGGAAAACAAATAAAAATCTCCAACGACAAACTTATTAATCAAATGAAAAGATGTGGTATAAGAAAAAAAATTTCAAGTCCTTTGAGAGCTAATTTCATTATTCAAAGGGACAATAAAAGGCCATTATATCTTTGAAAGGAAAAAAAATTCTAATTCTTTAATTAAGACCCAAATTTTTCCTAGGAATATTTTGTTTATTCTAGACGTTTAATTTTATCTGTGAAAAGGATGAGTTTTTCTGATCAAAATAATGCAATAGAAGACAAGCTTATGGATGATAACAGCAGTGACTCAGACATGGAAAAAGATGAAATGAGACCAAGATCTTCATTAAAAAGAATAGGATATAAACCTCAAAAGGGAGAGGAAGAAAAAGGTTGTAGAAGAAGAGGTTGTAAAGAACAATGAAAGGCATTAAATCTCATCAGTTTAGGGAGGTGTAGTGGGATATGTCAAATAGAAGAGAAATAAAGTGTAAAGAAAGAGACAGGTGAAGTTAACTACTGATCATGATCATAGAACAACACTATGCAACACATGATTTTTCTCCACCTTTGTATATAATTAATTTGACTCAGTACTTTAAGAAATTCTGTAGTTTCAAATGTTTTATCATAGATAAATTCTGATTTTTATATTTGTTTGCATTTCAGTGCTGCATTTTAAAAAGTTATTAGCCTAATTGGCTGTTCCATTTCATGGAAATATTCAGTATTAAATAGTGCTACTGTCAGGAAAGTAGGTTTCTCAAGTCTACTAAGTGTTATTGCCCTTTTCACTATTGATGGAGGATTCCTTCCTAACCATTTGTTCAAAGTAGTGTGGAACATCAACATCTTGATTATGTTATTATCTCTTTGATTTACATGTGCTTTCCATTTTAGTTGTTGCTTTTATTATAGATATTTTTGGACACAAGAGTATAATTGTTGCTGCTGTTGAACGTCCTCAAGTGATGTGGTTTCTTTTCTTTGGTACAGTTCTTCATTTGTGATTCTGTAGTGCCAGTCCACGAGGTTCAAAGATGGATGGTTCTCTCTAAGACCTACATGGTTCATTTACTTGGAACTGTTAGATATTTCTGAATGGGTTAGGTACTATGCATGATATCCATATGAAAGTCTTAATCTGACGAGGCTACTTAAGAGTATGACTTAAATCCTTAGGTTAATACTCTGTTTTTGTATCATTTTGTGATTTTAGACAAAGCTACACCTACTACAGCATGTGTTCAATTTCCATATCTCCTATATTAAATTTGTTATGAAGTCTAAAGATATTTCTAAGTTAAAATTTTAAAATAATGTCCAATGGAAAAAGAAAAAAAATGTAAAATTTATCTTGAACCAAATTCAAAACTAAACTAAAATTCAACTTTTTAATTCTTAGAGACTGAAATACAGATTTACACCAAAATAAAGTTGATCATTCATATGTTTGCTCTTATGAATAAAACTTAATACTAATTTTAAGTGAAAAAAGTTAACTTGACTTCCAAGTAACAACACCTGGTTTCCTAGGCTAAATTACTTTTTATTTACTAAATTTTGAAGATAATAAATTTGTTTCTGCAATGAAAACATAGCAAGTCTGAATGAAATAAAATAAATTTTATACTTACTTCAATTAAATAAGATAATGTTATTCCAAAAGTAAAAATTTCTTAAGCTGATTACAGCAGTGAACTACCACAAGCCTAAACCAAAACTAAAAAAAAACTTTGTTCCCAGTGGGACGATAATATTTTAGAGAAAGGCATCCAGTTCTAGGTGAGAGATGCATGATGATAAGACCTTAAATAAAGATTGGCATGGTTGTTGAAATTTGAATTGGAAGGATAAAAATTTATTCTTGGAATTTATTAGCAAAAAGAAAATATTTTAAAAATATCTATTAGTGGAAGAAAAATAATCAAAGAATGGCTAACAAAATGATTATGCAATATCAAAAGACAGATTAAAACAGGTAGATAATTTTGAAAAAGTAAAACAGACCAGTTATGTATCAGTAAATATATAGAATCAAACTTCTACATTTGTTTAAAAACCCATTAAAAGTGGCTCTAAGTGAAACTTATCTCAAATCAGTCCAAATAGCCCAACGACCCATTAAAATTGGCTTCAGACGAGAAGTAATTAATGCTTTCTGATTGGCAAATAAGCAAAAAAAATCATAATTTCGTATGTTCTCAACTACATATGCAACATATCAGTTTAGTGTGTATCCTAAGCAGATACAAAATTTGCACTAAATTTCTTGGAGCCTCCCATGTGATTTGAAACATCAATAAATACAAAACATCATTCGACTTCAACAGTGAGTTTTACAAATTTTCTCAGTTCAATACATGAATCCATGTCACATATCTTAACCAGGCTTAAAGTTAAATTTACTTAACAGCTTGAAAAAGTACATATTACTAACTACATAAATGACAACAGAAAACATCAAGTGACACATTCAATCGACAAGAGACAACTTCATACACAGAACAGTAAAGTTTCTTTTAATATTAAAAAATTCAACACCAAAACAATTTGTTTAATTTTTCCTACAAACACAAAAATTTTTATTTCTTAACTTATCCATTTTTTTACACAAATTTTTCAATTTTAATCTTTCATGTATTATCTTCATAAACACTTTCATTCTATTGAAAAAAAAAAAAATTTTCTCCCAGCAATTTTTTTTCTGGTTCTTTTCTTTACAATTTTGTACCTTTCTATTGGTTACATATAAAAAATATTTATTGTTGAACCATAATATTGTTTCATATCGTTATTTCTCTTGTTTGCTTGCTTTTTGTTACATTTGTGAAATTAAAAAAGGTAACGGGTTAATCATATTACCATCACCCCTTTACAGATTGGTAAACCTATCTTGTTGGTGACATTAACCCCCACCCCTACAAATATGACCAACATTTTTGAACATATGATAAAGTATTATTTATTTTGGGTTATTAATTAATTGTTTGAAAACAGTTTTATTGCCAAATTTTTACAGTTTAGTGAGTACTAGACTGTAAAAATTTTGTTTATCCTGTTTTAGTTTTTGTTTCATTTGTGAAATTATAATTATATTATTAGTTTTTTTTTTATCTCTTTTCTAATTTTTCATATTTTGAAAATTTCAATCAACTTGGAGATTTTTAGTTTTATTTAAATGAAGCATGAATATTCCTTAATAGTAAATTGTATTTTAACTTCAATTTTTCTATCATTTAATAGATTTCTTTTAAAGTTCAATTAATGAATGTTTCATTTTTATTTTTTACGATCAGCATTTATTGAAACTGAAAGTCTTCGACTGGTGTGGAATTTAATACAGGGAGAACTTTTTCTAAGATGCCACCGGCAACAAATACTCGCTGTTTGTGTTTTTTTTTTTCTTTTTTCATTTCTTCAAACTACCAAATTTCGATGAAGAATCAAATTTATGAACTTTTTCTTTCTTTTTAATCTTGGCAATACTATGCATATTTTCTAGTTATTTGTATTATTGCGGTGTGGATGAAAAATTGCTTTTGTTATGAAAATTAAGGACCACGTGCTCATAAAAAACCAAAAAGATTTACTTTTTTAGTAATTATTTTCAAAAACAAAATTTATTCCCTATTTATACCCAAGATAAACAGTATGAATTAAAATATAAAAATATCAGATTCAGAAAAAAGTAAACGTATATCCCGGTTGGGTTATTGTTTGAAACAGTTTTATTGCCAAATCAATGTGTTGAAATGTAATTTTCATTTTCTTTTCCAACTGACCACAGTGAGTGGGAAAATCAAGAAAATGATTCAAGTTTAAAAAAAAAAAAAAAAAAAAAACATTTAAAAAATCCTCCTGTGAAACGGCAACTATCATTCACAATTCAATCACATCGAAAGAACTTCACACCTTTCAATCACTGGCCCTTTGCTTTACCATTGAGTGTATCTTGACCAAAAGTTTAAAACTAAAAGTATCAAGGGTCAAAATGTGGGACTGTTATCGCTAAATGTTATTGTTGTTATGCGTGTATATTTTTGCCTCGACGTCGTTATACACAGAGTCGCTTTTTTTATTTGTTTAAAAAAAGTAAGTCGAAATGTACAAAATAAGTGTGTTTGTTAACATTTAAATTGTTGTTTTGAATTTTACAGTGATTGAATTGTTTTTACAATCTGAAGAAACTTCATGTCCTTTTTTTGCCCTTTTTTTTAACAAAAGGTTAAAATTGAAACGAGAATCATTTGCTGCTGTAGGACTCTTGATTTGTGGTGGTAAAAGAAAACAGGTCAGTTGATCATTTTTAAAGGGATTCGACTTAAAAATAATAAATTATTATTCAGTTACTGACTACTCGTGTTGACAGTGGACAAAATATTTAAAAAAATTAATTGTATTCAACATTTTACAAACCTTATTATACAAATTTATATTGAGTTACACATTGATTAGTACTGCTTGTCTTGGAGGGTTGTTTCAGTCAAAGCTTCGTCCAAATATTCTCTGACGATGCTAAATTAATGAACCCTTTTCTACCTTACTTCTCATTTCTAGCGATGACTCTTGTAAAATCTGTGATAGACACATAATCTGGAACCGGAAATATATCATTTGTTTAATTAATTTATATTCTGAATCAAAGTATCGTTCCCGAAAATAATGAAATTTTAAAAATTTAAATTTTTACTGAGCAAGGAATGAATTAAATAAGGATTTAAAATTTTTCCATAAAGTTTTATATATAAAGTTTTAAACAAAAAATTTAATTTATTGCTAAGATTAAAAAATGTCTTGAAGTTATAAAAAAATATGGTCCTATGTTCATCAGAAGCTTTTAATTTATTTTGTTATTAAAAATTTTTTGGTTTCAAATTTCAACAATTAAAGAAAATAAATGTTAAATTTCAAATCTTATTTAAAAGAGAAACATTTCAAGAAACAAACTGGCAATATGAACCTCTTTAAAAAAAAAAAAAAAACTAATTTCATAATTTACTGTCACAATTACTCAAAATTTAAACTTCAAAATAAGTTGTTTATAAAGAATATTTTTAAACAAATAAGTACAAATTATGAATAGATGTGTGTTGATGCTAAAAATGACTGGATGGACAAATTAAAGAAAAATGAGTTGTTATATTTTCAACAGAACTGCTTTTTAAATTTTCTTTTTAGGAAAAACATTTGGATAATGACAGTTTTTGAAAATAAACTGATTAAATCTTTGCATTAGATTGGTAAACTTTTATTTTTAAATCCCTGAAGTTAAAATTACACTATATATTTGTAATAGATTATTTAAGTTATAATGATTTCATTATTAATCTTAATAAATGATATTCTTTGCATTGGTTGCTGTTTACTAAAAAAATAAAAATAAAAAATAAAAGTATTGCTAGACATTTTATTTAAACTTTTATTTGAAATATTTTCAGTTGAGTTTCTGAAAATTTCAAAATTGGAGTAAAAAATACCGATTTAAATTGTACTTAAGTGAAAGAAAAAAAATAGCTGCTACTTCACTGATGTATAAGTAAATAAAACATGCTTCACTATTTGATGAATTTAAATACACTTTACTTTACACTCCAGTTATTTCTTAGATTTTCTATGTTTAATTGCTTTAGATCTGAAAAATTAATGATAATCTTGGAAACTGTTTTATCCTGGACAACATTAGGTAGTCTTACCATTTGTTGCTAATTTTCATTAATTTAATGTTTTTGCTTTGTTTTTCAGCATCAAAATGCATTTTGATGAAATTCTGCGAAGGATTGGTGAATTTGGTACCTACCAAAAAATTCAGTTCTTACTCCTCTGTTTCCCGGTTATAACTTCTTCTTGGATTTGTTTCAATATGGTGTTTGTGGTTGCTAAGCAACAACACAGATGCTATATTCCAGAATTAAATGAAAGTTTCTTTCATGAAACATCAAACAATAATTATAGTCATCAGTTCTTAGAGAAATTGATAACATCAACAGATGATTCATGCACACAATACAAAGTTTCAGATTTCAAAGAGGTTTTAAAAATAAACAACTATAATATATCTCAGGATATATTAATAAATCAGAATTTGAGTGTACAACAATGTCAGAATGGTTATATATATGAAGATCCAGATCCAAGAGTAACAGTCATCACAGAAGTAAGTAGGCATATATTTTTAAATAAATAATTTACAGATAAATATGGAAAATAGATGTGCATTTCATACACAAATGACAATGATTACCATGTTATTTTAATAATCTTTGAACTTACTGATTTTAATATACTGTATTTTTTTTTTGGAATATAAGACACATTTATTATGAAAACAAGTTAGTTATATTTGAAAGATTTTTTTATTGAACAAACATTTACTCTGATATATATACTATATCGTATATATAATTTAGTGTATATTATTCTAAATACAAAACTTAAATATTATTTTTCATCCAATGTCCTAAAAGGTTATTTTAATTTGTTTCTTTTGTTTTTTTCATCTAATATTTCCCTCTATTTAAAAGGAATTAGACATTTGATCATTGAATCCAATATTATGATCAAAGAAAATATTATCCCAGGTCCCATTCATTGTGTTATTGATGCCACATTTCTTAAATGACTTAATTGTTCTATATCTGAATCTTATTTTTCCTACAAATTCTTCGCCCATATTGGAAACCTTTCTTAACAAGCATTAGTACTTTCCTTCATCTCATAGAGGCCATAATGTTCCTGCTGTAGTTAATAGTTCCTTAGTTTTTTCCATTTTAAAAAAATTTGTTAATAGAAAACATTTCATGTACCACCGAGATTTAAAATTGTTTTTACAAATGTAGAATAATAAATTTTCTGCAATCACAGAATAGCAAAACCAATCGTTAATTCTAAACAGAATCTGGGTTTTTAATGTAATTTTCAATAATAAATAAAATGAAATAATTAATTATTTGATTTTTTTTTAATCAGATTTTTTTTCTTTTGAAACTTTTAATAACAACTGATTTTTTTTAAACATTTCAATATAAAATTTTTAATACAATTATTTTTCCTTAAAATTTGTTTTTACAAATATTTGTAAAACATGTTTTTGTTAAAAATATGTAAAAAATAAAAATATTTACATAAAAAAAAAGATAAAGTTTAAAAAATTTTTTAAATATGTTTATTATAAAATTTTTTAAATAAATTTGTAAATTTTCTAAAAAAAAATAAAGTTTTTTTCATTTGATGAAAATTTTTGTTTTTCAAAAATAATATATTTAACCAAAATTATTGCAGATACAAAAAAAAATGAATATGGACTATATTTGATGTTATTCCCCATTTTTGAATAAAGATCAAATAATTCCTTTAAAGTCTCATTAATTTAAAAGATGCTTCACAACTTGAAATATTGTTTTATGAACATTAAAAGAAATATGCTATCATATAATAGCCATAAAATTTAGGAAATAAGAAATAAATCTATAGAAAAATAGTCATTCTATGAAATGCTTATCTGCCTGATAAAGTCCAAACATGATTCTCCCAGATCAATAAATGAAAATCTAAAATGCTTCACCATTGTAAACAAAAGTTTTATTGTTGAAAAATTTCTTTGCTAAATTCCCTTATCAAAATGATTATAATTTTATATTTTATTTATATTTTTGTGATCTAAACCAGTTATTTGAATAAACACAGAAATGCCAAGCATTGACTGAATTAAATTTTATATTGTGAATCAAGTTGTAAAAAGTAATGTTCTGATTTGTCTCTGTTCAAAAAAAAAAGAAAATAACAAAAAAGAAAAAATTATAAAAAAATTTGAAATTTTTTTGCAGATTAACTTCAATTTCATGAAGAAAATGAAATAATGAAAATTCTTTATTTATTAATGACCCATTGAATTTGGACAATCAAAGATCACAAATAAGTCAAAAAATTATTTGACTAAAAATTTTATTTGAAAACATGATGATCAACTGAAAAGGATAGAAGATCTTATCGTGATATGAAGGATCCTCAAGATGATTTTGTCCTTAATGTTTTGAAAATCTACCTTTTGTTCATTCTCCTACAAAAATTGAAAAAATGAAGAAAAGTTCAACTATTCAAACATTCCTGCCCAGAGTGGTGCTAAATAAGAATTTGGTTATATTATAAATTTATATGGTCGATTATAATTTCTTTTGTTTTAATGGGCAAGTTGAAAGCTTAACTCAAAAATCAATTTAGTATATTAGTGCCGGTTGACAAAAAATGTGACTGTTATACCACAACATTTTAATGCTTTGCTTGCACCAGGATTTATTTCTGTAAAATTTATTTGAGGTTTTGGTGGGCCACAATGAAATTCATGAAACTGACCGTTTTTGAAGCCCCTATGAAAATAACACAGACATATGCCATATTATTAAAAGTTTAATTTTTCTTTGACCCTATTGCAATCTAAAAAAAGAAAAATAAATAAAATATGTCATCAATTAGAAATTTGAGAAATTGCAAATTTAAAGAAACACATTTTTTAAAAGAAAAAAATTTTCACACTGGCCAGCATTTTATAATGATAAATAATGTTTCAATTCATATTTTTTAAAAAGTCTATCAAAAAAACATATATCTTTGCTCAAAGGTTCCTTGACATATAAGAAACAAAATGAAAATTAATATCAAAATTAAATGCTTTAAACGTTGAAAAACCCAAGATTTTAATGTGAATAAAGATCATTCAAAGAAAATACATTTTAAGAAGGATTCTTTAAAAATTTGAAAAGTAATGGATAATAATAATCATTTGAAATTTTTTTTCAAAAAAATAGGACCGAATAATGAATCGACTTTAAAATAATTAAAAAAAAGTTTTGTTTTAATAAAAATTTGGTTTCTGAAATAAATGCAATGTCCAATTTTAGAACCTGAAATTATTTCAAACACTAAGCCAAAAACATTATCAAAATTTAATTTGTTGGTCTAAAGGTAAAAGGATTTAAACTGTTGTTAATTAGTGTTTGTTTAAAACAGTTATGTTCTTTGAGAAATTACAAATAATTGGTATATGATGGCAATTGGTTAAACAGTTTTTTTTTAATTAACGATTTTGAAAAAAAGAAGGCATTGTTTGAAATTCAACGTCAAAGGGGTTTTTTAATGTAGGAATACAACCAAAAATGATTATAATGAAAATTTTTTACTAAAACCAAATGCGTTTTGAGGATATTAAGAATGGTTTGATTTGCTTTTATGCATTTTTATAAAAAAATATAAGCCTATTGATCCGAATAAAAAATCAAACTTATTATCTATTATAAAAATTTAAGATAGGCCAACCTTATCCTCAAAAAATAACAACACACCAACTAAGTCAAAATTACAAAGAACAACATTATTCTATGAGTTCAAATGCCCTTTAGGAACTGCGTTCCTCACCAAACCGGACTCATAAATAATTACATCGATACACAACCACATGTTTATCCAGACGTCTTACATTACACCTATCTGATCACAGTTCCATCAGAACACATTTAAACACACACTCAGATTTACCCGACACTATTAGGAACATACTAGTAGAAAACACAAATATATTAACTGCATCCACTTGAAAAAAAAGACTAAAAAATAATGGAAGCTCTAATAATAAAAAAGAAAAAATTTAACCCTTAACAATATTAACTATGAACAAAGCCACAATGTATATAACCGTATTCGGAAACTAAAAAATCACTACCACACACTGAACATACACAGAACACACACACTCTACTAAGCTGATAATTGAATCATCCTTGATAATGGCTAAAAGAAGCAGGAAGCGCTCAGGAAATACAAATATTCGGACAGTTCTTACACACTCTTTGTCCAGAAAAGAAAGCTCTTGTCAGAACACAAGAAAAATTAAATAAAAAGCTCAACCGTAGTGATGAGGAGGTAGAGTCGTTTTTTTTGAAACATGCATATATATATATATATCACGCCCACAACACTTGCGTCTAGTACATTACCATATTTAAATAATGAAATGAACAATAAGTTTGATAATTCAGAGTTCTTATATTATTATTTTTTTTATTTTTTTAAAAAAATGTCTGTACAACAGTACAAGAAATAAATATTATTAATTAAAAATTCATATTATTTCATTTATTTAAATTTATATAAAATAACAAATATCATTGAAAGGTTCAATTTTAAATTTATTAATATAAATTTTGTCATTGCTATAAAAAGTTCCATTTTATTTGCTGTCAAGTAATATAAATTAAACTTTAAAAATACATTACTTAATCTTTAAATTCAACAAATTTTTATTTTTATGATGATATAGACCAGTTGATACATCCTCATCAAGTTTATTTTTACCTGTCTCTTCAAAATTTACTGATTTATGGTAAAAAACTCATGTATAGCCAAAGAATTGTTCTATAACAACTAGATGAAAAGCAATATATCAGAAAAGATTAAACACGGAAAACAATATACATGGTTTTTTCAATGAGAATTTGTGGTAGTTTGTTTTCCAAGGGGTTTAATGTTTCAATTTCAAAAAATAATTCATTTATTTTTTAAGTTTTTGACTTTTATTAAATTTCAATGTCAGACTTTTTTTAAAATTGTATTTAAAGTCTTTTATTTGAATCAACCTAATGTTTAAATTTAATTTAATTAAAATTGATTCCCTGAATAAAACAAAAATGAAAGTATATTAGAATGATGTCTATTTAAGTAAACTGTGTAATGGATGAAAAAACATGCTGCATTATTTTTTTATTTTCGCCAGACAAAATCAAATGAGGTTCAGTATTTGTTATTTTGGCATTTTATTTCAGATGTCTATTTCTAGATTTTGTGAACTGTTACTTTTTTTTAAGCTATTTTTATTAAATATTTTTTGGTAACAGCCAATTGTTCTAATAAAACATTTTTTTATGAATAAAGCAACTAATTTTTTTACCTATAATTTATCACCATCAAAGAAGTAGGTGTTTACCCCATGAAATTTTTATTTTATTTTTCTTTGATCTGTTTTAAGGTACAAAATTACATTTAAGATTATAGACTTTGTCATAAAAAGAAGAAAATATTGATAAGAGATTTTTTTCATTTCTGAATTAGTGCTTAAAAAAAAAACCATATATATACTTCATTATTGATGGAGATGTTTTATTGGGGTGGATGTTTTGAAAAAAGTATTTTATTTTACACTGCACAGTTTTATATTAATCAGTTTTGTTCTTTCAATTGAAATTTCTTTTATTGCAAGCTTCATTAAATATGACATTTTTTTGGTGTTTCATAAAATAATTTAAGACATATCTCATATGATTTACAGGCAAATACTAAAATAAGACATATCGGATGAACGGGACAAAACCCTCAACAAAATGACCATTATCTTTCTTACAAAAAGTTCCCGACACGAGTTCCGGTCGAAAAATAAAATAATATTTAAAAGTGTTCTATTTTTCGTCCAATAAAATGCTTCCTCCTAATTATACTCACTTCGTTTTTCGAGCCTGTTAAGCCATAAAAAAACGCTATAAAAAGGGTCACACGGAAGTTCAACAGGCAGTCCACAGGTGCCCAGGATAGAGACCGTCACGGTAGGCAGCTGTCAGGAGAGCATCAACCACCATCAACATGTGTGAACTACTATGAGAGATCGACCTAGATCCGAAACCAGCTTATGAACTTTACCACAAGGTAGTTGTCCCAAACCCACATGTTCCTGTTGAAATAAACCACGTAAATCTATTTCTGCTGTTGTCGTATTTCTTTCTTGCAACCATACGCTTGTCTATAACACTGGTGTCAGAAGCGTACAGCAAGAGAAATGTGGCTGACTACACGAAGCTTGCCCAAGCCGAACTATTTACTCTCATCAAGGAACAGAAAACACTACTATTCAACTTGAAAACAACTTACAGCCTTCCGAAACCACGATACAGGAAATTCAAGCCGACATAAACAACATGCTGACTGCCCTAAAATCAACTACTTCAATACCTCCCACCGCTCAAACAAACGGCGATTACAGTTTAATGATGCGCCAACAAACTATACGCGACATATTGAAGCTAGAGAGAACTTTTCACCCTGGACACGACGTGAACTGATTCATCATGGCCCCAAACAAAGCATACACAATCCACGTCACACCAGAACTCAGCACCTATCCCAGCCTGAATGCAATTCGTCAAGTCTGCTAAAGATTTACTGAAACAAAGTATCTTTCAGCAGATGGTTGACTCAAAAAATGGACATATCCACCTTTTCGAACAACTGAAGGAATATCCACAGAGCCAACGGAAACCAGATGACTCACTTCCAACACCCGGTCAAGTTTGGGATCTGGAACTGCGAGACGGCGAAAATTAACAGACTTCACGGGTCGACTGAAAAACCCCCTTAGAGAGCAGCCGTCACATAAAAAAACAAATACAAAAAGACAAAATACTGACTTAACAGTCGATGGACTTATTTCCATCATTGGTATATATGCTAATGAGCGAAAAGGTGAAAATTTGGAACTCAAATCTTTACCCACATCTCGTCAAGACAATGGACAACCACTATTCAGCCATTGGTATAGCCTCCGAAGCTCAAAGATACATTGATCGCGGTGTAAAAATCCAACGACACAATTTCAAGACAACACTGTGTATTTCACACAGAAACCACAGTTTTCAAACCAAAGAAACGCGCCACTTTGATCCAGCAACCCAACCAAACCCACAGCAGACGGACCTCACCAACCCTCCCTGAACATGGCCACCATCCGACACGCAGAATCCATCAGCACACCACGAATCAGCGTGTGCAAGAAGTACCTCAGAGGTCGCCCTGCCACCATGGACGCAACTGCCTATATCGCCACCCACCTCGCACTCGGGCACAGGCCCATATCGCCGCAATGAATGATAATATAAGCCATAAAATGATGTGGAACAGGATTTTCGCTTTGGGCAGGACGAGATGTGATGCCTCGTTCGCCATGCCCCTACGTCAGCCATCACACCTTCAACTTTCAAGGACTCGCTCACCATTCACCGCTCGACCAGTCCACCTTCAACTTCAGGGACATCACCTTCTCTGGCGTAGCAATGCTAGACTCTGGATGCTCCACCTGCATCGTACCAATATCTCAGTTACCAAGAGAAGCCAAGAAACTCATGACCCGCTCCGACGTTGTAGTAAAGGAATCAACGGCAGCACCACCGCCCTCGGCGAACTGACTTGCGACATCACCATCGGCAGTCGAGACTCACCCACATTCAAAAAGGTTAACGTGCTGGTAACAACCAAAACCACACCGATCCTGATCGGCCAAAATATCCTATGTCACAACACGCCTGATTCCTATCTAATCGACAACCAAAATGCGACTATAGAATTCAGACGCACACTTTCCTCAGGATACGCAACACACACAGCCGCAATCATATCACCGTCATCGTCAACCAACGATCCAGCATATGGCGCCCAAGCTGACATCATCCAAAACCAGCCTACTATGGAATTAAAGCCCAACATCCAGACACTGAATCGTGTTAACCCTGGCTAAAGCATAACACGGGGCTATCGCTACCAAACCGACCTGAACTGAGATTCGAACTGAACCAACGGCCAGTCCATCCACATACCAACCAACGGCCAGCCAGAAAGAACAACACCGATAGCCCAGGCTTTGGAAGCAGACGTAGATACCGAAATTAATATACATGGCTGATGAAGGTATCATTGAAAACTGCAGCGACCCCAAAGGCTTCAATAGCCCTGTATTTACCGTACGCAAGAAAAACGGATCGATTCGTGTCGTTGCTAACTTTAAAAGAACTCTCAACAAGGTCTTAATATCGATCTTGACCCTTACCCAATGCCAAGATCGACCACTTGTTCAACAAAATCGGCAAAGGCAATAGATATTTTACTACCTCGATCTACGCAGTGGCTACTGGCAAATTGAGATCGACAAGCGAGACCGATACAAAACAGCATTTATATGGAAGGACCAATGCTATCAATACACGCGCCTGGCCTTTTGGCCTTAATCTGCCGGACAAATCTTCCCGTTGCATAGCAGAAGCCCTAGCCACGGTTACATCCCGTGACAACATTTCCTCCTATATCGACGGCAACCTGGTCCATGCTAGGACATTTAGGGAGTTTTATACTCTCCCTCGAACAATTTTTTACTGCCCTCCGAAAATTCGACTCAAGCTGAATCCCGATAAATGTTCCTTCCTCGCATCAGAGGCAAAATTCCTCGGACGCATAGTAAACAGCGAAGGATTCAAGGCGATCCAGAATAGGTTCGTGCCATCAGGAAATGAAACCACCAACATCAAAAAAAGGAATTACAAAGCCTTATCGGCCGTTTAGTGGATCAGACAATTCCTTTAGAGACACGTCTTCACAACAAATCAGGTCAGATATGTTTTCAAAACTTATGGGTCCCATACACGAACTCAACAAGGTTAATAAACCGTTTGTCTGGACGCAAAATGCCGACAGAGCCTTCAAAAAAAATCAAGGACCGCCTCTTCACCACCCGTCATCTCGTTTCCAGATTTCTCCAAACTTTTCACACCACCACCGACGCCAGACGTAGCATGTGGAGCAACTATAATGCAAGAAGCCGACAACGGAAGAAAGATATCATAGCGGTCGCTTCCCATACATTCAACTCCACGGAACAGAACTGGTCCACGACGGAACGAGAGGCATATGCAATAAAGTGGACAATATTGAAATTTGATTATTTCTTCGCAACCGCCCCTTCGTCATCTTCACCGACCACAGATCGCTGACGTATCTGGACCAACGAGAGTTCAATAATGCCAAAATACGACGATGGCAAGAAGAAATTTCATGTTATAAATTTGTCTTGGAATATGTTGAAGGCGAATCAAATGTATGGGCTGACATGCTCAGCAGAGGTTGCGGACATAAGAAAACAAAAGCCCGAACGACCCTACACCGGCAGGCAGGACATTCGAGGTAAGCGGTTCAGACCTCTGCGTATACATCCCATCTTGGTGCCTCGGCGAGTTTAACGGTTTACAGCTCATTCCAAAAACTCACACACCACAAAAACGCCCGCACCCACAAGCGCGCCACCAACGCATTCTTCGCCTATCACTCCACCACCACCATCCCCACTGAGAGAATCTGCAACCACCTCGGCATCGCAGATGAACAACTGAAGGACGACGCCCTGGCAAAGATCATCAGCGCCCTCCAGTCATCCACCAAGCGAACCTCATGTCGATCCTGACGACCACCGAGCTACGCTTTTCAAAAACATTTGCACCAATTTTTTCTAGAACCAGGCACCTGTTTTGATGATAAGAGACAATAAACACTCTCCGAGATTGGTTGTACCATACAAACTACGATCCAGATACATCTACCCAGGGCACACGAGGGCAACAACCACTCAGGTGTTACCCATATGCGAGAACTTCTTTCCAGCTACTGGT
>CAHIKZ030003102.1:82500-141894 GCA_903632075.3 Acanthosepion pharaonis | reverse complement strand
AAAGAAGAAGAGAGAAAAGAAGAAGAGAGAAGAGAAGAAAAAGAAGAAAAGAAGAAAAAGAAAAGACAAGAAAAGAAGGACACCCAAAAAAAAGAAGAGTTAAAAGAAAACCGAACAAAAAAAAAGAGTTAAAAAAGGAAGAAAAAAAAGGGGGAAGAATGAAAGAAGATGGAGAAGCAAAAATGAGAATAATGGAATAGAAAAAGACGAGGAAAAGAAGAAATACAGAAAAAGGAAGAAAGAAGAAGAACAAGGAAAATAGAAGAGAAGTTGACGAAAACGTAGAAAAAGTTACAGAAAAGAAGGGGAGAAAGAAGGAAAGAAAAGAGGTAAAGGAAGCCAAGAAGAAACAAATAAAACATGGAAGAAGAAAGAAAGAAAAAAAAAGAGGAATACAAAAAGAAAGAAATTGAAGAAAAAAGAAAATAAGAAAGAAAAACGAAAAGATGGAAAGAGAGTAGCGAAAACGAAGAATTAAAGATTATTATTATTATTATTATTATTATTATTATTAATACTAATAATAATTTAATAATAATAATAATATCATCACAAGACAACAACATTATCTGACGTTTTGGGGGCTTTGGGACTATGAGAATAATACGAAAAGTAGCAAACAAATATGTGGATGAAATTCCTGGCAGCACTAAAATATGAGAACTGCCAAAAATCAAACTCATAGGTACTTCTCAAATCTTCTAGATTTCTCTCGACGCGGTGACTACAATTACGTATTATTTTCTCTGATTGTATGGTACCCCACCGGTTTGTATCTTCTGGGGCAAAAAAAAACTTGTCTCTTGAAACCTCTGGTTGAAACTTGTAGGAAAACTAGTACTATAAAAAATAAGACAGGACACAACAACAGCAATAATAATAATAATAATAGTAATAATAATAATAATAAAAAGAAAGCAAAAGCAAATGAACGTAAGGCAAAAACGATGGCAAGATAAACCTCTCCACGGTCACTATTCTGCTGGCAGCTCACAGTCTGATGTAGAAGCGAACAAGTGTTGGCATTGATAATATTTTTTTTGAAATGCAGCTTTGAAAATCTTGACGATATTTCCAGAATGTGTGGCATGACGACATGAGTAATTCCATTTTAAACCTTGGTCTCTGGGTTTGATTGGAAAAAAATCTGATCGGGTCACTAAAGGAACACCTAATGGACAATGATGGGATTTGCATAATAAAACTTGATGCCCGCAAAAAAGTTATTAATATATATATATATTTTTATTTACACTATTTTCATTGTTTGCAGTGTTGTCTTCATCTTTATTGCCATATTCACGATGTTTCGGCTGCTGTACGCTCCGGCCTTCTTCAGGTGATTGGAATTTTGAACTGAACGCTTTATTTCGTCAAGGAGACATCATTGGATAAAAGCGTTGGTTGGATCCAGTGACTTGACCCAAAGAGTTGTGAGTTCAATACCTGGCTACAGCAGTGGTGAATAAAAACTTGTTGAGTTAAAGGGAGATAACTGAGACATCTGGAAGAGGCATGGCATGTGGAAGTAGAACAATCTACCCCGGCGGACGAAATAAAAGGTTCAGTTCAAAATTCCAGTCACCTGAAGAAGGCCGAAGCGTATAACGGCCGAAGCGTCGTGAATATGGCAATAAAGATGAGGACAACAGTCCGAAAAATATAAATAATTACAATGTCTCATCTCAGAAATATAGACAGATATCATTTTTTTTTTAGTAAGTATGTATATATTCATACCATCTATTACTCTCTTATATAGAGGTCTATTTTGAAAATTTAATTTCCATTGCCCGATCTTTGTTGCAACTATGACAAATCTTTGACTGTTGTGTCCTCAAGGAATTTTGAATTGAAGCTTTTATTTAACTAAAACAAACTAGTTCCCGTACGATCACCAAAGTTAAGCAACGTCGAACTTGGACAATACCTAGATGGGTGATCGCTTGGGAATACCTGGTACTGTCGGTAATTTAATGGATAATGGTTCGGAATTGTTAGTCAGAGAGCCGAGTTCGAGTTCCTCGTAGCTTTCTTATATTAACTTACGCGCAATTATCCCTGGGAAATACCTCTTGTACCTCCCAGCTATGGGTTAATTAGTAAGACTTGTATCCCTACAACCACTATTATATAAAACAAATAAATAAAATAGTGTTCAAAATATTTATGTTCTGGCTTTAAATAACCGATAGAGATTGATATGCAGCTAAACAAAAACAACCAACCTTTATTGAACCCTTTGAGCCCTGACCACCGATTTACCGGTGGTAGAGAAAAATGACTTAATCTCCAGCCACTGGTTGAACGGTGGGTAAACACTCGCATCGTATTTTCCGACTGGTTGTCTTATTTGGTTAGAGTGGGACACAAAGAAAGAATTCTGGCGATAAAATGAAGGCATGAAATCATACTCGCCCTTGCTATTTACAATGCTTTTATTTTTTGTAATTATTTTTTATATCTTCAAAAATGTTCAATTATTTCTCTTTAAAAAATTAACTCTCCAACTTTAAATTTGTTGCTTGACTACTGCTGTAAAAAATTTTATGAACTCACAAGTCTTTGGGTCTAGTCATAGAAATCAAAAACGTCTTTTTATCCAAGGCCATGTGTCGTTGAGGAGACATCCGGAAGAGGCATAACCAACGTGTTAATGAACTGAGAAACTCTAATGTGGGGGAATCAAATAAAGGGTTTAGTTCTCAAAATTTCAAATTGAAGAAGGTCAATGCTTTAACGGACATTTTGTTTAAATTTTTCAATGAAGATGAGGATTATATTTATTTAATAAAATTGAGTAAATTTTAAAGAAAACGAAAAAAAGATTTAAAGCTTGAACTCGAATTTCTAAGACCACAAGGAATTCAAAAACAAGCATTAAGCCAAGTCTGGTCATGAGGTACAAACGAATAATGACATAAAGTGATTTTTTTTAAAAAACATTTTCTGTTGGAGAAAATTTTTTTTTGAAAAAAAGAGAAAGAAACAAAGGGAAGAAAAGAAATCGGAGTTATAAATGCTAAAATAAAAAATAAAGTTTTAAAGAAGAATAAGAAAATTGGCTAAAAAAAAGAGAAAGATAAAAAGAAATTAAAATGTCAAAGAGATTGAAGACCAGATACAGTGAATGAAAAATGACGGACAAATGAATAAGTTATAAAAGCTGTAAAAATGGTTCCTTGAAAGAGAGAGAAAGGAAAGAAAAAGAGAAAGATAGTAAGAAAGGCAATGTCAAAGAGATTGAAGGACAAATACAAAAATTTAAAATTAAAATATAAAAAAAAATCAAAAAATAAGAAAAATTTAAAATGTAAAAAGAGAAAAACGACAAGAGAAAAGGAAAGAGAAAAAAAAAACTTATGTAAGAAAAAAAAAAAAAAAAATGAAAAGATAGGAGCTTAACAAAATTTTTTGAAAGAGAGAATCACTGAAGAAAAGGAAGGAAAATTAAAGAATGTGAAAGATTGGGAAAAAAAAAAAAAAAAGATAAAAATTTTAAAAGCTGAAAAATTTTCTCCAAGCAAAAATTTTTTAAAAAAAAAAAGAAAAGTTATGTATGTTTTAAAAAAATATTATTTAAGGGAAAAAAAAAAAGGAAAAAGTAAAAAAAAAATAATATAATGAAGGTTGAAAGGCAGAAACAAAATGAGAAAATGAAAAGAAAAAAAAAAAATTAAAAATAAAGAATTTTAAAAAAAATTTTCTTTTTGATTTTAAAAAAATGAAAAAAAAAAAATAAAAATTTAATAGCTGTTCAAAACAAATTTATGAATCAAATATGAAGGGAAAAATAAAAAAAAAAAAATTAGAAAAAAACGCGGTATAAAATTGTATAAAAGAAATGGAAGTTTAAAAGAGAAATAGAAAATCCCAAAATTTAATTTTAATATTAAATATAGTATCTTTAATCTATCTTTTAATATATTTAAATTTTTGTTCGTCCATGATTAGAATATTGCTGCTGCATATAAATGTGTCCCTTCAAATTTAATTTAATTACTCATTTTTTTTTAAAAGACAAATATATCCATTATTGGTTTTTTTTAAATTTAAAAAAAACATTTACAGAATTACTTGTTCAAAACCGGAATTTTGTAATATATTGTTGATTTGTAAAAATAAAAAATTTTATAATTAATCATTTCCTATTAAACTTGTCTAATGGTTTTTTGGCAAGATATTTATAAAAATTTAATAAAAGAAAAGTGAAGACGAATTTTCATTTTATTAATTTGATTCCATTAAAACTTAATGGCGAAATGCATTCCAAAATAATTTTTAAATTTTTTAATGTTTCTTTTTAAATAAGATTTTGTGGAATGTTTTGGCTCTATGTTGTAAATAAAATTTTAATATTTCAAAACATTTGACAGCAATGTCAATCTGTTATCTATAATCCTATAATTATATAAATATTTTTCTTTTTAATATAAACTAATGTTTCTGTTTGTAATATTCCACACCATTTATTTAATTGCATTTTAGTGGCAATATTGCCTTGATTAAGGTGAAACTTATTAAAAAAAAAAAAAAAAGAAAGAACAATACTTTGAAAAGAACGAAATGCTAAGAAATGAAGGAAATAAATAAAAGAAGAATTATATATAAGAAATAAATTTATAAGGTGCGGAATTTTAAGAAGAAGAATAGGAAGAAGAATAAGAAATTGCATATGTTTCATGCGAAATCTAAAAGGGGTAAGGAGAAAAAATGTCGAAGAGCAGATCTTTAATGAAACAAGACAAAAAATATGAAGAAGGTTTGTAAAAGAGAAAGGTTTTAAAGTGCGGTAAAAAATAAAGAAGAAGAAGAAGAAGAAGGTGAAGGTGGATCAGAAGAAAAGGGTAAGATAAAAAAATGTTTTTCTCAGATTTTTTGAATGAAACAAGACAAAAATTAGAGGAGGAGGAAAAATAAAAGAAGATTTTTAAAGTTCTGAAAAAATCTGCAAGAAAAAGAAGAAGAAAAATATTATTTAAAATAAAAATCATGAGGATAGATGAAGACGTATAAGAAAATAACTGGGAAAAAACAAAAAAAGTAGGAAAATGATCTGATTGAAAAAGAACGGGGACGAGATAGGAGAAGAAACAAAGAAAGATGTGACGATAAAAGAAGACGAAAATTTGGATAGACGAAAATTTGTGAAATTTAAGAAAATAAAAAAGGAATACACAGAAAAAGATATGCATAAATGCATAGAAAAAAAAAAGTTACTTAAAAAAAAAAAATGGCGAAAAATAACAGCAAAGACGAGAAACTCAAGTAAGCAACAATGCGACGGAAGAACATTAATAAAAAAAAAAAAATGCCAGGAAAAATTGCTAAAAGAAATTTTAATGAAAAATAACTACCCACAAATAAAAATCCCGATCTGATAAACATAATTTTTAAATAACAAAAATTTTAAAAAAATGCATATAAGGCTCATTATTGAGACTTTTTTGCAAAATGATTCTTTTAAAAAACGGAAAAAATTTTTTTAAAATAAAAAAGAAAATTATCCACTAAAAAGGTTATTTTCAAATGGGGAAAAGTTAATCCAAGATTTTCTTTCCCGACGATGATTTGAAATTTTTTTGATTTAAATTGAACTGTCACAGATTTAAAAGTGACTTGATCAGATCATGTAACCATGGTATAGACATTTAATACTGTATATATATTTTTTCAACAATTTTTCGTTGTAAATAACTTATAGATATGTTTTTTTAACTAAACCTGTATGTTTATATATATATAGTTATATATATATATATATATATATATATATATAGTATTTTAAGATTAAAAAATCCAAAAAATCATATTTCTCTAAGCTTTAATTTAAAATCAATATATTTGTAATCAATGATCAACATGCAGAATTACATTTTATATACATATAAAATTTTAATTATATATATATATATATATATATATATATATATATATATATGTGTGTGTTGTGTGTGTGTGTGTGTTGTAAAACAGATTGTAAAAATAGGTATAATTATAAGTCATTAAAATTTATAAATTTTCAAAAAAATTGAAAAGATCATATATTGTAAATCTCTAAAAATTTATAAATTTAATATGTATATAAATAATTTATCTGTTACTTATAAATATATATATATATATATATGCACGTTTATATTATATCAATGTATTTATATGCAATCAAAATCTTTAAAGTAAATGTATGTTTAAAAATGCATAATATATAGAAAAATATTTATATATTTATATAAAAAATATAAATTTAAAATTTTTGGTAAAACATCATATGTAAATTTAATGTAATATTTGCAAAAATATTTTTTGATCTTTGTTGAAAATCCCTATAAACAGACGCCTGCTCAGGAACCTTTTGTGTTTGTTTAACATTCAAAAAAAATAAAACTTGAGACAAGTTTTATATTTGCAGATATTCTGATTAAAAAGATTATATTTTTTTATGTAAAAGAACACTTTATCTAGCGTGATTCATTGAACAATGTCAAACACTGAAAAAATCGGTCAATATGACTTGTTGTCAAAATGTGCTAGTTGGAAATCGATGAATTGCGAATAGTTCCGTGACCCTGTTTCATTAGTCGTGTTGTTTTTCAGGCGAAGAAAAAGTAAATATATGCCAAATATTTCATAGAAATATATTCAAAAAAAGGTCAACATTTTAAAATCTGAAAAGGGACCATATAAAAGCACAATGCTCTATTTAACCTGCAAAGGCTTATTTTTGATGAATGTCGAAAGTTTCAGAATTGAAATTACCTAAAGACTTAACCTTTTTACAAAGAATCTTTCATACATATATACATACACAGGGTGCGATGGGTAAATTGTCGTCTAAATTTCGTAAAAATGAGAATAACACTGACATCTCATTTTAACAGATATATTTTACGAAAATTATTACGCAAAAATATCTTGAAAATACTGAAGAGTAAATTTATTCAATAAAATCGCCATTGGCTTTGACCACAGCCTCCAGATAAACTTCAGAATCTCCTGCAACTCTTTTGGACGGTCTCCCTGTTTAAGTTGGTGAATGCTGCCATAATCCTTGCCTTCAGTTCATCTTTTGTGTTACAAGAAATTTTGTTGGTCTCTCGCTCAACTGCGAGCCACACATAATAATCAAGGGGGGTTGCAGTCTGGGGAGTTAGGTGGCCAGATGTAAGGGGTGATGTGGTCGCAGAAATTGTCTGACAGCCATGACTGGGTTCTCCTGCTTGTGTGGCATGGTGCAGAGTCCTGTTGCCAGACATAGGGTCTTCCAGCAGCCACCCTCTTGACCCAGGGCAGCATTACCTCCTCAAGGCACTTGATGTAGGCCTCCGTGTTGAGTCTGAGGCCCTGTGGGAAGATGAATGGAGGCATAACGTCGCCATCACTAGTGATCATTCGAAACATCTTCGTAATCACCATTAGACTCATCTAACTCTTTCCGAATCCTCTCCCCTGCACTGTCCTCAGATTAACAACCAAACACTCTGAAATGTTCGTATTGGAGATTCCGGCGCGAATGCCAAGCAGTACAGCATGCCGTTTCCAAATTTCTGGCAGGAGTGAATTGCGTCATGGTGCTCTTTTTTTCAGATGGTGCCCAACTATACTGTGCAGTCGACAAAATCAAAAACAAACAACACACATGCCCGAAATTTAAAAAATAAAAATAAAATGACGACAATTTACCTATCGTCATTTTATATATATATATATATATATATATATATATATTTATATATATTTTTATTTAAATCTAAAGACCAAAACTGTCAGTGGAATTGGGCAGAGGAGACTTGCGGAAACGTTTATGCTTGTGCTAGCATGAAATCATAAGTCATTGTGACCGAGTGTTTGACTAGACTGGTTTGTTTTTTTAAAATTGAAAAGTCATTGTTAATATGCCTGATATATTTGAAAAATATCTACTGGGGTAACTAGTCGATCCTTTTGCAGGCGCCTCATTGAGGCATGTTAACGTTTGTGTTTGTTCAACGCCCACAGAGTCCAATTAATTTAAATTATTTGCAACTATAGTGAGCGGACCTTAGTTACAATTCTGGGAAAGAACGGATTATCTGGCGTGGTCATTTACCTGAACAAAATGAGCACGCATTTGTTTTAATAAACGATGAAGATGAACTCAAAAGCTGTTTTATCGATGCAAATTCATGGTTTATCGATATCTTGCAAATTAAAATATAAATTCCAAATATAAAAAAGTCTTGAAAAATTAAAAAAATATTTTTAATATTAAGAAAGGTGTCGAACATGTCATGATATCACCCTTTCATAAGGCACATTCTATTAATTTATAATATATAATATTTAATATATATATATTTATATTTTTCAATACTGGCATCATTATAAAACCCTTTTTACATTTCATACATTTGATGATTTCATACATACATACATAAATATATGTATATATAAATATATTAATATATATATATATGAATATATATTTTTAAATAATATCTTTAATACCTGAATGAAGTGTTTTTTCAGCAAAATCCTCGGTGTTTGAATGAAATCAGAAGAATTCTGATTTTCATTTTATATAAATCAAATATATAGATGTCAAATATTTTTAAACACTTGAAAAAAATTAGGCCTCAATTGAAAATCATTTGGGTCAAATAGATATATATTTTGAATATATATACATTCATATATAAATAAAAATTTATGTTTATTTATATATTTTAGAGGGGCCATTGCCATTCATATATTTAAAATAAGATTTATTTTAAAAATTTTGCTGTTACAAATTTAATAAATGTAAATAGTTCACAATTTAAGTTTTTAAAAACATTTTTGGTTTTTTTTTTTATTGATGTTGATGATTAAATTTTCCATTTTTTAATAAAATTTTCTATTTTTTTTAAAATTCCTAATTTAAATTTTATTAATGCATTTATATATTTATTTATATATATATATATATATATATAAGATATATATATTTATATATATATATATATATATTATATATATATATATATATATATATATATAAAATATATATATATATATATATATTACATATATATATTTTATAATATTTTTATTAAATAATTTAGACAAAATGTCTATTATTTTGTATAAGATCCAATATTCATGAATAAAAAATTATTTGTGGTTGTTGTTAAAAGGCCAGATGGAAACAATATAAAAAATTTCATATTGTATTTAATTCTGAGTACTGAATGAAATGGTTTTAAAAGGCATTTGTTAAATATAGAGTGTATTTAGTGTTCATGGTTTTGAAGGAAAAAATTGGTGATTGGCCATCCGAAGATTACCATTTTTATTCAATTCTTGGTTTAAAACTCAAATAAAAAGCTATGTCATGAAAATATTGACAGACAAAAATTAGGAATATATATATATATATATATATATATATATATATATATATATATATATATATATATATTATATAAATATATATCAAAGTTTATTTTTATATATCTGTATACCTTATTATGTATGTCTGGAGCTCATGTTTTCTAACTTTTATATGCACACACAAAAACACACACAAAGGATATATATATTGTAAAATTAGGTTTGATTAAGTTTAAAAATATTCAATTTAATTATTTAAAATAAATATAATTTTTCTTTAATTTTTCAATTTGGATGGATTTCTGAAGAATTAATCATTTTTAAATTTTTTTGTTTTTGTATAATAAATTCATTCCATATATATATATATATATATGTATATATATAAAGAAAAATGAAAAAGATATATATATTTTTGTTGTTGAAACATGATTTATAGAACTGTGTAGCGAAAAAAACATATTATAAATCATTAATTTTATAATATATATATATATATATATATATGAAATTTTGTAATGCAAGTTTTTTTTAATGAAAATGAAAAAAACACACATATAATGCATCATACATATAAAAACTGAAATACATACATATAAATATATACATATATATATTGTCTTTTTTTACTATTCCAAACCTATATCTGGATAAATTTATTTAGTGATCCATTATTCTACCTTTTTATTGTAAGATAATTTTAATCGATAGAATAGATTATTGCAATAATGTTTGTAAACATAAATATATATATATATATATATATATATATATATATATATATATATATATTATATTGCTATATATATATCATATTTTACATACATATATATATATATATATATATATATATATATATATATATATATATATATATATTCATGTTTTTTATAGAAAATGAGATGTTTTTTAACTCCATGTTCCTTAACAACAGATAGGAAGATAGAAACTGAAAGTGGGAGAAAGAGGGGAAAGAGAGAGATAAAAAGAGATAAAGACAGAGAGAGAGATAGAGAGAGAGAGAGAGAAAGAGAAAAGAAAGCGAAAGAAAGAAATCAATAATGGGAATAGGCATCATCGTCATCAGAGGAGGAGAAGGAGGAGTGGGTGTGGTGGCAGTGGGGTGGAATTTAAGTTTGCAAGGCGGTTTAGTCAACATTTCTAGATCCGCCCAATCTAAAATCTAAGTTCATCTCTTGGATACAATCATTTTATTTAAAAAGAAAAAAAAAATGAACAATAGGAAAAAATAAAAACAACAACAACAAAGAATACTTGTAGCTTCAACCTCAAATACACAATAAAATTAAAAATTAAAGGAAAAAATTCTTATAGAAATTTTGAAAATCTTCCACCATACTTCAGCATTGGCTAAGTCCAAGTACAGTTTTTTTTTTCGAAAAAAGAAAATATATATTTCATAGAAAATTAAATAAAAATTAATATTTTATTTTATATATATATAATATATATATATATATATATATATATATATATATGAACAATTTGGGTATCAATACATTTATATATAGATATGTATTTCAGATCGAATACGGTATATATTTTATATTTTTATAATTCCGTTGTGGTTCTCTTCCCCTTGTCTTCAAAAAGTTTGGCCGAGAGGGAGTGATTGGTAAAAATAATGATTTTTCTTTGGAAAATTCAATTTCGTTTCTTTAAATCTAAGAGTACAATTTTGATCTTGTGTCTTTCTTGAAGTGAATGTCGCGGTAATATATAGGGTTTTTTTGTTTTTTTTTAAATAAAAACTTTAAAATAATCTCTATCCATCGACTTCCTTAATTTCATGAATTTGTTGAAATAAAATATCCATTTTGCTGAATTGGTTCTTGTTTCATACAACAAAGAAATGATTACAGGTTCTTTCTTCTTATATTTGAAATACAGGAAAAAATGTGACTGTTTCAACTTCATTGAAATAGCACGGAAAAGTCTTAGAAATAGGGGTCTGAAATAGTGAGACGAATGAAATGAAATAGCGATACATTACGTGCCCAGTCCAGGGCATAACGATAAACTATTTCCGGCAAAAATATTTATATCATTTAACTAGTTTTTGAATTTTTAATGGAACCATCACTTAATTGCTGTTGTCCCCAGGACGATAATTCGATTTCGCTTCGTCAGGACTGGCGGTTTCAAAACAATGAATGGATTCAACAATTCTCCCAGAAAATCGCGCAATAAAATATTACCATGGATTTCTGAAGTCTCCTATTTGTCAGTTAATTATCACTTGCTCTGTTTATTACATTGAACTCTCTGGATTTATATCCTCGGAATTATCCATACGGATTACCAATTAACTTTATCATATATATATATATATATATATATATATATATATATATATATATATATATTCATATCTGCTCAGTTTCGTATGGAAACGTAGACAAAGTAATTTTCTAAGCTAATGGATTTTATTTATCAATCCGACAAACTTTTATCACTTTAAACGTTATTTTTAGTGGATACTCAGACTAGAGTAGACGTTACACTTATTTATTAAACAGTATATATTTATTTCGTCTACCGGACTGATTATTCAAGAATTATGCACTCTAAAGCTGGACTCGAACTTGTGTTCCTCTGGGCAGAAGGAAACCGCCATTAGATCCAATGTGCCTTAACTAAGTTGGCCACGGAGCAGTCTCGCTGATCAAGCAATCTTCGAATATTTACCTAATGGATTTTCTATTTTATTTCGACATATTAAATGTTATATTTAGTGGAGACTCGTAGTAGACGATCCGTTTATTTTAAACGATATTTTATATAAAAAAAAACGATATTTTATATAAAAAAAATACCGCCTCTAATTCGAACCTGCATCCCCTTTGCAAGAGAAACTGCCGTTTAATCCAACATGCTTTGACTACTTGGCTATGAAGAGCTTCTCAATCAAGCAAGATTCTATTTGCCTTTGGAGCAGATTTTTCTCGTACAGATTTTATGGCCAGTTTCGTATCTGAAACGTAAACAAAGCATTTTCAAAAGAATTAATGGATTTTAATTCATAATCCAACATATTTTTTATGAATTTAAACGTTATTATTAGTGGATACACAATATTTGAGTAGACCCGACGTTTATCAAATACGGGTATCTACTAGAAAATAACATTTAAAGTAATAAAATATGTCCGTTATAAATTAAAATCTATTAATTATATATATATATATATATATATATATATATATATATATATATATATATATATATATATATATAGTTCTCTAATGGTTTTATATATGTATATATTTAAAATTTATTTTAATAGATACTCGTATTTGAGGCTGAATGTTCCGGGACGTATCTGCCTGCTCATTCATGAAAACCTATTAAAGAAAATGTCGCTTCTAATACAATTCGAACGTGTATCCTTTTTGCAGGAAAAACTCCGGCGTATTTTGACCACTTGACTATGAAGATCTTCTCAATCAATCAAGATTCTATTTACCTTTGGAGCACATTTTTCTTGTTCAGATTTTATACCAAGTTTCGTGTCTGAAACGTAAACAAAGCAATTTCTGTAATTTTTTTTAAAGTATTTTTTAAACATTTTTTTTCTTATAATTATATTCAAAACTATTTGTTTCATTCAAGATTTTTTGCAAAGTTATATTGAATTATGAATTGTCGATGTTTTTACGAGATTCAACATTGAGAATTAGATTTAATCATTTTTCCAAATTTTCGCCCATTTTTACATTGTTTGAAAGAGAAAGAAAATTGTATAATTTTTACTGCATGTTCCTTCCTTAAAAGATTCTCGGATGTTTATAAGAGTTTCGGTAACAATCAAGTAATTAATTCTAGGTACATTCCCTGAAAAAAGAGCATGCCATGATGAAAAAAACTTAAACTTTTATCGTCAAACTTTGTTATTATTAAGCTGAAGGACCAAGACATATATATTTTAATTATTTTATTAAATTTTTTAATCCTTTTCTAGCACGTTCGAAATTTTGGTCAAAAATATTGTTTTTCTTGCGTGACATCTTAAAACCAAAAATTGGTATGGGGGAAACTAGTTTTTTTTTTATCAAACACATTGTTTTGGAAATTCCTGAAATAATTTTAATGAAAAACAACAGGACTTAATTGCAAATGAATGAAAAATGACGTTGGAAAATTTTTTTTTTTGAAAATCTTGTAACAACTATTTTTTTCTTTACATATGTTACCCCAACTTACTTAATTTTATGAATTTTCTTCATATTTATATTAGTTAAAAGCAGTAGTCCTTGGAAAATTTAATTCATAAACCGCATTATCAGCAAATAAGAGCGATGGCTATAGTACTTTTAAAGTTAACATTTCTAAAATTAGATTATGGAGGATATTTTCCAAAATCCAAGATTACTGAGTACTTAAAAATTATATATGTCATGGGTCTTTACCTATAACTACAGAATGAACTCTTCCTGAAAAGCCAATATGTATACTACGCCTCTCAAGAGGGAGGACAGAATCAAGCCGAGAAGCTTCTCTCGTGACGGTCGAACTCTCTCTGCCTCTGAGCAGAGAGGAACCCGGACGAGGCTCCGCCGAAGGGCAGAGTCTCGTTCGGGGAGGTTGACCAACCCGATCCCGTTTATACGGGTTCTACGGGCATTTTTTGGCCGAGCCTACGGGCTCAGGAAACCCACGTTAAACTCGGCCTTGTGCCACATGCAACCCTCGTGGGGGGGGCTAGATACCGAATCGAGTCGAGCCGATAGTAGTTCACTCCAAACCAGACTGACAGTCATACTAACACCTTCCACATCTTGTATTATTATTTCGTGTAATATACCTTCGTTATTTCTACTCTTGTGTTCGTGTTGTTCTTCCTTGGTCCTAACCTCGTCCAATTAAACACAGCTACAGTCAGTTAAAAACACAGCTACTGTTTGCTTAAAAAATATTTTTGCGATACTTTAAACTTAAAGTAAGTAATATTTGTTGCCAACTAGATTATTTATTCTGTAAATCAGCTAATATTCCTCAAATAAAGTTTCAGAAAAATATATTTTATTTTTGCAAGATTTTTTAAAACCGAGAACTTGTGTTTACAAATATCTAAAAAATGGACGACGTTTACGATGCCACTGACAACAAATGAAAATCGATTCCAAAGTTCTGTTTGAAATATATCAGACTATTTTGCTTACTGGAAATAGTAAATTTAATCCTTTAGATTTTAATTAAAGCTAAAACGAAAGCTTCAAGAAAGCCTTTTCCTTTTTAAAATCAATTTAAACCTTAGGTATCACGATTTTAGTGGACGTATCTAATTAATTTAGATCAATACCAGGCTGGCTCAGAATTGTATCGACTTCTGATAGCTAGTGGTGCAATGTGCAACTCTGTCTACTTCGCCGTTCACATTCGAATTCTTTTCTTTTTAATACCTATTACTATGATATGTAAAAATGGAAACTGCTTTAACTGAAGCGTTATTGCGCGAAGCTATGGCGCAGAGAGAAAGAATAAAAGCCAAAAAAAAAAAAATTATAATCAGCTATCCTTCATGTCACTTGGCAGGGTTATTATTTGACAGAAAAAAAGACTAAATACAGAAAACGCGAGACATATGGCTGGGAAGAAGTGTCGGAAAAGGAAAAACGTGTTAACGTGAAGAGAAGCGTTAATAATATATTTTTCATGGCGATGATGGTAGCCATTGTTATCAGTCGAGAATAGACGGCAAAAACAAATAAGAGACAAGAAAAAAATAATGGTACTTTCAGAAACAACAAGCCAATATGAAATCACCAAGTCAGGACTTCTTTCCTTCAAGTTCGTTTGGCCAGGAGACAAAGGTCGAACATTTGTCTGTCCGTAACATGACAAAATGCACAAGAAGGCGACTGGCGTGCGAAGTGTAAGTGATAGAATTGATTCAAGAGTTAAAAATTTAAAAGACAACCACCTCAACAAAAAAAATAAATGAAATGAAAGCAACAAAAAGACATAAAACAACAAGCGAAAAGAACAGAAGAAAGACAAAAGGAGGAAGGAAAAATTGAAATTCAGTAAAAAAAAAAAAAATTAAGAAAATCGGCGTTTAAGAATAATTCGAGAAGGAGAGATGTAGATTATGTAAAATAAATTAACAAATGAGACACTGTAAAGGAAGAAGCATAAAATGGGAGATGCAGCCGAAAAGGAGACGACAAATACGGACAATTGAACGAAACGTATCACAAGGCAAGGAAAAAAGATGAAAAGGAAGAGGAGGCAGAAAAGATGTTATGACGAGAGATAAACGAGAAATAGTGAATGAAAGATAGAAGATAAGAGATGAATGAAGGAAAAGACGGAAAAAATATACAAAGTCGGGATCTTAAAAGACGAATTATTTAAAGAAGAAGAAATGAAGAACGCTAGAGGGTCTGGAGGATTTGTACACTGAATCCATTACCGCACGGGCTTTATACAAAGCGTTGAAGCCCAGTCTACTTTTGGTGCTAGATAGCCGTTTGCCCTTCAAGAAGTTTCATCTGCTATTTGACAGGAGTTGTTTTTAATCCTGCTGAGTTATCTAGACACCTTCCCCAACAGAAAAAAAAAAAAACTTGGTTGGAAAATCTGTTTAGTCACCGATGACCCGACCATGCAGCAGGTAGTACTGGTTTACAGGGTACCATTATCACCGGTAGCGTAACCTGACACAAAATTCCAATATATTTTATTTCAAATAACAAAATGTCTTACTTAAAATTAGGCTCTGTATAATATTTTCTTCCATTTGGCTGATTAATTGATTCCTTTTCTACGCTTTATTCAACCCCTTGCAGGTTATGTAATACCTGAAAATATTTTAGGTTGTAACCATGTTTTGGGAGACAATAATGACATTGTTACAAGTTTTACTAATTAACCCATAGCTGGGGGGAGAAGCGGTAGACTCATACCTATTCCAAAAGTATTTACGCGTAAGTGAACATTAATTAATTAATTAAACCACGCGCATATCGAAGCTTACAGCGTCTGGTATTCGCAAGCTGTCACCAATCTAGGTACTGACTAGGCTCGACGTTGCTTAACTTCCGTGATCGTACGGGAACCGATGTCTCAACGTGATATGACAGTAAGCGAGAAGAATTTGGAAGAAGTAGTGGAAGTGGAAGAAAGGAAGAACAGTAGACGGCTTGGAGAATTTGATACTCACATGACATATTGAAGGCAAAAGTATATTTTTTTAAGAAGCAAGTGACCTACTCAATTCATATCCATGTTTTGGATATTCTCATATTTCGTATGAATTATGAAGTAGATAGGGAAAGATAATGAGGAAAGAAGGCCTGGAGAATTTAACACTCACATGACATATTGAAGGCAGGAGAGGCGGAGGGAAGAAGCGAGTGACCTACTAAATAGATAGCCGATATGTAAATAGATATCTAAATATATTACTCACTCACATAACATATTGAAAACAAGAGGGGAGCAGCAAGTAATTTACTAAATAGATAGTGAATATGTAAATATACTGGGACACATAATGAGGAAAGATGGCTTGGAGAATTTGACACTCAAAGGACATATTGAAGGCAAGAGGAGCAGAGGGAAGCAGCAGGTTACCTACTAAATCTATAGATATATAAATAGATATGTAAATATATTACATATGTAGATATGTTAATAGATTGGGGCATATAATGAGGAAAGTGGGCTTGGAGAATTTGATATTCACATGACATATTGAGGGCAAAAGATTTAGAGGAAAATATTGGTTAACCTACCCAAGGAGCTTTTATAAATTGGATGGCAGACCAAAGACTGATAGGAATAGTAAGAAGAGAAACATTGCCCAGAGTTTTTTCGTTTTTTTTTTTTTAAATATCATTTTACACCGAGCAAGGCGATAAAGCAACTGAGACGCAGGGTATTACCGACAGTGAAAGACAATTAAGAAAACCGAGAAAAAATAGGACAATAAGAAGAACATAATTCGGGGTGGCGAGAGAAGAAAATGGCGGTTAAAGTTGCATTAAGATTTTTATATACTGTATTTGACTGTTTCAATCAAAAACGTTTTCCAGTTCCATTGGCGAGAAACTGCGAGAGAGGAAACTCTTAGTATCTGTCTATATTTCTGAGATGAGGATTATTATACACTATTTACATTATTCGGACTATTCTCCTCATCTTTGTCGCCATATTTATTACAACATTTCGGCCGTTGTACGCTCCGGTCTTCTTCAGGTGGTTGGAATATCGAACTGAACCCTTTATTTCGCTCACTGGGGTAGAGTGTTCTAGTTCCACGTGCCATGTTTAATGGATGTCAGTTATCAGTTATCTCCTGTTAATTTCCCTATGAAAGTTCTCCACTGCCTTAGCTGGATATTGAACTCGCACTCTTTTGGGTCCTGTCACTGGATCTAACCAACGCCTTTATCCACTGTGCCACGTGTCCTTGAAATAAAGGGTTCAGTTCGACATTCCAACCACCTGAAGAAGGCCGAAACGTTGTAATAAATATGGTGACAAAGATGAGGAGAATAGTCTGAATAATGTAAATAGTGTAGGAAACTCTTAGTTACAATGCAACCAGGTCTCAGTCTTCTTTGAGCCGCAAGTAAAGGCGCTTCTTTTGAAGTGTGTCCAAAGCTTCTGTGTCGCGTAGAATGTCCACCGAAATGATACACAGGCGAACGGCCTAGTCAGACTCTGTTTGATTCACATTCATCTCCGCCACCGCCATCAGGGATGTGAGAAAGAGAATTAGGATGCCAGCGAGTGCCGCCATAATAAAATGATGAGACCTATCTGCCAATCTAGTACTATGCTTACATTCATCGAGCCGAGGTAGCAAAGAGGAAAGCTCATCAGAACAATTGCCATCAAAAGTATAAAAGTGCTCTAAAACGACACGACTAATAACAGATGATTCTCTGCATTTATGATAATCTGGTAGAAAATCAAAACCCAACCAGTTTCTGGAAAATTTAAGGCCGGAATATTGAACTGGCATTGATAGTTACAAGTTTAACGACCTCTGTTGATTTGAAAACGATGGAAAAAAATCCCTATTGTCTTCTGTGTTAATGTCAACAGTTATTTTCGTGGATTTAACGTTTTTTTGTTTTTTTTTTTTAATTTAAGTACTTATGAGAACACATGATACAAATATTGATGTTTTACAGAGATAATTACTATGAATTTCCTTCAATATCCGCTGGCCTCGTAAGATTTCGAACAAAGAACTATACGAAACAAAATGCAAATTTTTTATAGAAACCATCAAAGGACAAAGATTCACTTTCCTCGTAGATGTACCGTAATTCTCCATGTATAATACGCATATTTTAAAATAATAAGCAAAATCAGGGATGCGTATTATGCACAGCTATAAAAAAATCATTAAAAAATTGCCGTAAAATAAAATAAGAATTATCATAAAAATAAATTAGAATAATATTATTCTATGTTTAAAATTATTTTTTTTAAATAAGAGTAGGAAACGCTGGCCATAATGAAATTGGAGAGGTACAATTTATAGGGTTTGTTTACCAAACAAGGGGAGCGTATTATACATGAGTAGAAGCATTTTCCCAAACTTTCAGCAAAATTTTATGGATGCGTATTATAGATGAAGGTGTATTATATATGAGGAATTGCGGTAATTCAACTGCCTAAAGAAACACTAGTGAGAAAAGTCCTGGCACAATGCTTCACACAAGAGAATGAGTCGTCCAGAATTTTCATAGCTGAGGACAATTAAAGCTGACCTTGCAAGTATAAATGTTTTGATTGACATTACAAATTCGGCTTCAAATAGAAAATATGGTTTCAGGCAAGTGCAGTTTGGATGAACGCAAGAGATTGCTCTTGCAATAATTTATTCTGTGTAAGAATGAAATATAAAAAGATTAATGAGGTAGGTTTTGTTTGGTTTCTCGCCTGTAGTCATTTTTCATTTACTCTTATATCGTTTGAAGTGTGTTCAACCAATTTAACATCGAGTGCACTTGAAGAAAAAACAAGAAAAAAAAATGAAAGTGAATATGTTTTAAAAAGAAAGAAGAAAAATACTATTTTTGTATGAGAAAGAAAAATGAGAAAGAAAGAAAAAATTAGAATTAAACCAAGAAGGAAGGAAAACGAAAGTGCAATGAAGCAAACGCTGAAAAGTGACGAAAAAGAAGTAGAAAATGAAGGAAGGAAAAAAAGGAAAATTTCATAGAAATGAACAAGACTGAAAGAAAAATGAAGAAAGATATTGAAGGAAAAAAAAAAAAGAAAAAATAATAAAACAATGAAAAAAAAAAAAACAAAACAAAAAAAAACAAAGAAATCAACCTGAAAGGTACGCCAAAACAGAAATTAAACAATAGGGAAAAAGACAAAAAAACACTGAAAAAAAATTAAAACGAGACGAAAGAAAATCAGCAAAGCGTACATTTGTACGCACGTATTTATATTTTACAAAACACATCTATACATTTCGTTCTGATGAGTTGAACATCTCGGTGTTCACGAAATAAACATTTTAAACGAAATGGACAATTAAAGTCTTCCTCTTCTTATTATCATTATAATGCTCTGTATTCTACATTGAGCTCTCCCTGGATTTATATCCTCTTTGGAATTATCCCTCCCAATAACAAACTGGTAAAACGTATATATATATATATATATATATATATATATATATATATGAATGTATGTGTGTGTGTGTGTGTTTGTGTGTGTGTAAGAAGGAATTGGACTCAAACATGGATTAAAATCCAACAGAAGGATAGAGGAAGGAACAAATCGGAAACGTTTATATATTTAACATGTTTCGATTTTACTTAAGCTTCATCAGAAATCTTTTGTAAAAGAGTTATGTGGAAGTGGATTTTCCGTTAACTTGAGTTCCTTGTTTGTTTTACCTGAAGCTTATATGAAAGCGAAATATTTTGAAATTCATAAATAATTCCTATTTTTTTCCTTATACCTAATCAATGAAAAACATCACAAAAAGAAAAAAAAAAACAACACAGAATTTGCATTTCTCTCGCGTATTTAATTTCTGATGTCGCCTGAATAAAAGCGAAAATTGTTAAATTTATAAATCTTTTCCTAGTTGTTCCTTATTTTATCATATACAAGAATGAACCTGAGCCTGTAAAATAAAAGAAATCTGTCTCTACATGAAAATATTTGTAGCTATTTTCCTCCCCAAATACGTATTTATTCTTATTGAACGATTTACAAAAATGAAACCATTAATAAATGAATTACATATTAAAGATTATACAAGAATTTTTACACAATCATATAACATTTATATAATGTGTAATAATGGTCCACCCAGTACGGGTATTACATTTATTTATTCTATTCAACTTGCATATTGCCATGTTTTGCCATCTATTCAGTATAATTAGCATCGTAAATAGTTGTTCTACATTTTAATTTTATCTATTAGGCCAATAGAAGCTTCCTAAATATAACAAAAAAATTTTGAAGAAATTTAAAGAAAATTTTGTTACTGATAACTTTATGTCCACTTCAACAAATCAGAGCAACATCCATTATACATTTGCCGTTGACATGTTTTATACAACCGTTGGGGAGCATGATAGGAGCTAGTTCATTGCGAAACGAAAAAAATAACCCAACCGCCTCCGCCATCTGACCTTATTTTTCTTTTTTAGCGTAGATCCGACTTTCAATTGGTTAATCTAGATATACCCCCACTTTAACTGCCGAAAAGAGGTGACGATTTGTTTTTAAATTTTCCAAATAAATCATGGTTTATCACAAGTTATCTACCATTGCCTGACGAAGTACAATCATAGAATTGAAACATGAAAGCTTTCCTGTAGTGATGCAAAATGTTTTTTTTATTATAATCTATTATAATAAAAATATATATATATATATATATATATATATATATATATTAGCATTTCACCGCAAGCAAGGTGGGAAGCCACTATCACACAAGGGGTGACAGAGAGTTGGAGATAGAGCAAATAGGAGTGATAGAAGAAAGGATAAAGAGAGGGATAGGGGATAGATCAAGGCATCTGGAGAATAGTTGAAGATTATAGCTATCAGGGAAACAGGAAAAGGCAAGGGAGTTCCGCAGGCGAGAAGTGCGAGACATGAAGCTACTGGAGTAGAAGAGACGGCTACATTTGGGAGTTTCGACAGTGAAAGGGTGAGAGCAAGATGCCTGATTGTTACATTTTTTATAATCGTCGGTCCACACAATAGAAAGTATTTTCTCATTTTCGATATTCTTATATTAAATTAAAAAAATAATTTGTGCAGTTTTTATTGGTGTTAGGCTGATTTTTCCTTCCTTGTGTCTTTGAGTGTATGTGTGCGTCTGTACACGTATGTATATATGTGTGTAAGACTGTACCTGTGCGCATATGTAGAATATCATGGTTATCTATCTATCTATCTATCTATCTATCTATCTATCTATGTTCATTTAATCTATCTATCTATCTATCTATCTATCTATCTATCTATCTATCTATCTATCTATCTATCTATCTATTCCCAGTCTGTTCATATCTATCTATCTATCTATCTATCTATGTTCATTTCAATCTATCTATCTATCTATCTATCTATCTATTCCCAGTCTGTTCATATCTATCTATCTATCTATCTATCTATCTATGTTCATTTCAATCTATCTATCTATCTATCTATCTATCTATCTATCTATCTATCTGTGTGTGTGTGTGTGTGTGTGTCTGTGTGTTTGTAGGATACATAACAGTATGCGAAAGGAGGAACAGAGAACACCAACGATTAAGAGGTGGTTCCACGCTCCTCAAAACCTCCTGATCAGAGGCCTTGCTGTTGGACGTAGTTTATTGTCTTGCCCAGGACGCGGATGTAGTTTATCGTCATACCTAGGACGGGCGCTGGTCGTATCCCTCCTCTACGCGTGTATGTCTCGGACACGTCTGGATGAGGCAGGAAAAAGAGTCCAGTCTTTCAAGTACAAATGGTTGATAAAGTTCCTCCGCATTTCCTACTGGGAACACAAAACCAATGACTATCTACGAAGCAAGGTCAAAAGTCTCGTGGGCCGACAGGCATCTCTACTTGCTATTATTACACGTCGAAATGTGGCATGGTTTGACCAGGTAACGCGACATAACAGTCTTTGCAAGACCGTCATTCAAGGCACTGTTGAAGCCGCACGCAAGCGAGGACGGCAACGCAAGTGCTGGTCAGGCAACATCAAAGTGTGAGCAGACATGGGAATTCCGGAATTCCTGAAAGCCACCGCCAGAAGATTAACCTGGAGGATGATGTCTGTCTCCTTTGCATGACGATTGAATATGTTGAGGGACTGATGCTGATCAGAAAGTTACCTTGGCAAGCTATTGTAGTTAAACATTAGCTTGGCTAAAATTTCTGCTGAAACAAAATGACGGGGAAGATGACTCAACGAGAGATAGTCAGCCAGAAACACTGATCAAGCAATCCCAAAAGACGGTTGCTACTACAAGAAGTGTTTTAAATTCAAGGAAAACCGGAAGACTACAAAAAATAGGAAAAAGTGATGAAAGAAAGATTGTGAGAGCTTAGGTAGGCAATCTAAAATTAACAGCCACTCAAATGAAGCGTGGACGTATACCTAAAAGTTAATCTAGTAAGCAGCGTATTACGAAAAAAAAAAAACTTAAGCGGGCGTATAGCAGCATAATAACGTCATTAACCAATAATCATCAGAATTGTAAACTGAATTGGTCAAAAGAACACCTAACATTCGATATTAGAAAAGGGTAAAAAGTAATTTTTAATGATGAATGCAACATAGAGTTACCTTCTAATACAAAGGGGATATGTAAGAAGACCAGTGGAAGAAAGAAACAATGCAAGATGCAACAAAAGATGGTAAAATGGTAAAGGGTTGCATCAAAATTAGATGGTAGAAGAATATATATATATATATATATATATATATATATATATATATATATATATATATAAATTTAATGAAAAACAGACCACTTTAAAATTTACCATTACAATAATTTATTTCACCAAATGGTACCTTAAAGTGGTCTGAACCCCTCATTAAATATTACTCTGTTCTTCATTGAGCTCTCAGGATTTCATCCTCCTTGGATTTACCAATTCGATTTACCAAGTTCTTTATAACTTAACTATATATATATATATATATATATATATATATATATATATATATATATATAAACTCCATTGGTAAAACCATTATATGGACAAAATGCCTTATAAAGTTGTATTTTTTCTATTTTTTTATTTGATTACCCATATATATATATATATATATATATATATATATATATATATATATATATATATATATGTATATGTAAAAAAAGCAAAATTTCAAAATTGTGCTACATCATAATTGTCCATCCCACAAAATGTTGAATATCTAAAAACCAGTAAAGTAATTGAGTTTTTTCCCTGGTTTTCAGATAAGACGTTTAACCATCTTGATACCTTTTGTTGTAAGAATAACTCAAAAAGCCTTCAGTAATGGTATCAACATTCATACTTTGGCTTCCATCTTCAAAGTCCATTCAAGAACCATCAAGAGAACGGTGAATAACTTTAAAAAAAGGAACATCAGAGAGAAAAAAAATTGGATCATGAGGTCACAACCGGAAGAGGAATCATCATTTCAACTTCAGAAGTAAAGAGATCAATTAAAACAGTTCCAAATTAATCTATAAGACGTTTGGCATGCGAGAGAGGAGTTTCATCTATGGCAGGCCAAAGAAAAGTGAAAAAAAGACTTGAAAATAAAACCGTATGTGAAACGTGTTTGGCACCTTGTTACGACAGGGCAGAAATTTAGAAAGTTAGAGAGGGCAAAGATTACCTTGAATAAGTTAAAAATGCTCTGTATATATATATATATATATATATATATATATATATATATATATATATATATATATGAACTTAATTTCAATCCTTCATGAGCTTCCGATCCTTAGCTACGATTACTTAATGATAAACGTGTCATTTTTATTTATGATCGATTTTAACACTTCTGTTAAGCTTGGAGAGTAATTATGCATTCTTATTGCTCAAAGTAGAGGCCTTTAGTGTTATAAAAACTCCAGAGAATTCCAGTGAGATATCTTTAATCATTTCTAAGATATTTTCATCATTTTCTAATGGATCAAAACTTGATGTAAAATTAGACAATTTTGCTGTTACACGATTTAGACAATTTTACTGTTTTTACTGTTACGCCCGGTATATATATATATATATATATATATATATATAGAAGAGAGAGAGAGAGAGAAAGCGAGAGAGAGAGAGACAGACAGACATACAGACAGACAGAGAGATAGACACACACACACACACATACATATATATATATATATTGGTTAATTAAGGCATAGTCTCATGTCTATTTTTAATTCTGATCTTATGTCCATCCCGCGTTTAACTTTTGGAAAAGAGGTAACACTTTGTTTTTAAATTTCCTTAAAAATCATTTAAGCACCAAATACTTACCATCGCCTGAAGAAGTACAATCATAGTATTGAAACATGAAAGGTTTTGTGTAGCGATTCAAAAATGTTTTTATTATAATCTTTTAGAATAAAAATATAATAATAATGATATATAGATATAAAGATCTTACGATTAAAAATGTTTAATTATTCTTCCAGAAAATTATTTACAATCTTTTCAGAGACAGTTCAATGTTATACTTGTAAAATACCCAAGGATTAACGTCAGGAATATCGCTTTCAGTTCCAGATGTTTTCTGTCAACCCGACTAATCACTAACTTCTGCCAGGCAGCTCGTTCCCTGTTACCCCGAAACATTCATTTTTACCCAGTCACCAGCCTAGTTAACTAAAATTCCTCATACGTTGTCTCTCTTTTCTTGTCTAATCACCCCAAACCACGGACCAACCAACTGCCACATCCATACGCCCCCAATCTTATACCACACCCAGCTGCCGACAATCACCAACTCTCGCCATATTTTCGCCTACTTCCACCCGATTTCCACCCCACCTATATCCTTTGCTTTTCGGGTTACTTTTCAGGATTTCTTTTCGTCTTCTTTTCGCTCTCTCACGCGCATCTCACCTGCCTCGTCTTATGGTGTTAATTCAGAAGGGCAGTTGCGTAAGGGCGTCCAAGACAGACAAAACGAGTCGAAAGCGGTTGCATCCGGTCACGTGATGTGCACTAATTGCTCCTGATGTGTTCATGGCGGCTTGTCACCGTTAATCAGCAAAAAAGGAAATAATGTCTCGCCTGTTGTTATTTGACTATGTTTTTAGAGTATTGGTCTTTTTTTTTTGATTTTCTCGCTCTTCATCTCCATCTTTCCGTTTTTTGAATGAAGGTGGAGTCGCTAGATGGCGTTAGAATTTCCTGACTGAGAACTGGTTGTGAGATGGCGATGGTGTCGTTGTTAGCGGTGGAGGGAGAGGAAACGTTGGTTTATTTGCGACCAAACAATATAGACGGAACTGGGGGTTGGTGAGACAAGGCTTGATGCTGTTGGCCGTGGTTGAAATGAATAAAGGAACATTTCGTTGGCGTTCAAACAAAAAGAAAATTCAAAACATTTACAGACGTTTATCTTTTTAGGATTTTCTCGTAGAGTAAATGTTCATTTATATACATAAATAATCTACAGACAGGCTCCATATACGCTTCTCGGATTTGGAAGGAAACCCATTTATTGGTTTTGGACGAAAATTTTCTATGAAAATTTGTCGGACATTCAGGCCGGTAAATGTTGTTTAATACTGTTTATTATAAAACAGAGCATTTACTTAAAATATTTGTATCTATAAAAAGAATGTATAAACACAAAAATGTCTTAAGATAATTGTCGGGCTTTGTCCATTTCATAATATATATATATATATATATATATATATATATATATACCGGGTGAAAAAGCAAAATTTCAGAATTGTGCTACATCATAATTGTCCATCCCACAAAATGTTTAATATGTAAAAAAAACAGTAAAAGGCTCTAACACTGATATTCTATGGTTAGAATTTGTTACATTGGTATCATGACCACGATCCAATTCATCAGACTTACAAATTCAAAAAGAAAACAGAAAATTCTGAAAGGTTTGAGCCTTTTATATATATTTTTAGTTTGTTTGTACATTTAGAAATAATATTTGATTTTATCCTCTTAGATATATATATATATATATATATATATATATATATATATATATATATATATATATATATATATAATATTATATATATATATATATATATATATATATCCAAATAAGAAAAAGAAAAAATGGATGTAAAATACACAAACTCGTAAACATTTACATTGAAAAAAAACCGCTCAATAAAAAGTAGATAAAATATATTATTATTATATTTTTTATTATAAGAGATTATAATAAAAACGTTTTGAAAATCGCTACACAAAAAATCTTCTCTTTCATGTTTCAATACGTTGAATGTATATTTTCGGAGAAGAGGTAACAAATTGTTCTTAAATTTCCTTAAAAATCATTTCATCACTAGTTACTTACTATCGCCTGTAGAAAGAACATGAAAGTTTTTTGTAGCGATTTCAACATGCTTTTATAATAATAATAATAATAATAATAATAATAATAATAATAATAATAATAATAAAATCCGTTGGTAAGTAATGCAAATAGATCTTATTAATATAAAATAAAACTGATCCAAAAAAAGAGCTCAATATAATTTTTATTATAAGAAAATATAAATAAGCAATTACAATTAATTTGATCCAAACGATTTATGCAGTGACAAAGAAGATGATCATTTTTCGTCCATAATCTTAAAAAAAGATTTTTCCCTGGACTTAAATCGAATACATTTACTAAAATGAATAAAATTTCAAAAAAATCTTCAGGAAATCTGAAATTATTCATTTTAGTAAATGTTTGCATAGATTAATAGGTAAATATATAATTCCATATGACGAAATGATTGTTTAGAAGAAGAAAATTCGTTTGATCAAATTAATTTTCAATTCAAATATATATATATATATATAATATATATATATATATATGATATATAAGGCGAAAAGTGGATTTTTAACATTCATGATTATCTGTTTCATTTTAAAAAAATTGTTATGGATTGTCGTTTGCGTTTAATGGAACATAGAAATTGTCCAAGGAAAAGATCTTGAAGTGAGAAATCTCAAAATATAATAAACGTGAAGACATCAATGATTCTAGTTTGTAGTTGGAAAAAATCAGATAGATTGGAAAGGTTTTCGATAGACACATTTTTTAGTGATTCAGATAATGAATGCCATAAAGAAAAACAAAAATTGTAAACAATTTTAAAGCTTTAACAATATTACGAAGAGTTTTGTAAAATGTGTGTGTTCTGGTGAATAGGATGGAGAAGTAGAAAATGAAGAAGATGAGGATAAAGAAGAAGGAAAAGGCAGAGGGGAATAATAATAATAATAATAATAATAATAATAATAATAATGGAAAGTAAAAATGAAGAAGATGGGAAGAAGAAGATGATGGTGAATAGGATGGAGAAGAAAAATGAAGAAGAAGAGGATAAAGAAGAAGGAGAAGTAAAAATGGAAGATGAGGAAAAGAATAATAATAATAATAATAATAATAATAATAATAATAATAATAAGAAGATGATGGTGAATAGGATGGAGAAGAGAAAATGAAGAAGATGAGGAAAAGAAGGAAAAAAGAAGAAAAAAGAAAAAAAGAATAAAAAATAATAATAATAATAATAATAATAATAATAATAATAATGGGAAGAAGAAGATGATGGTGAATAGGATGGAGAAGTGAAAATGAAGAAGATGAGAAAATGAAGAAGAGAGGGGAATAATAATAATAATAATAATAATAATAATAATAATAATAATGAAGAAGATGATGGTGAATAGGATGGAAGAAGAAAAATGAAGAAGATGAGGATAAAGAAGAAGGAAAAGGCAGAGGGGAATAATAATAATAATAATAATAATAATAATAATAATAAAGAAGAAGATGATGGTGAATAGGATGGAGAAGTAGAAAATGAAGAAGATGAGGATAAAGAAGAAGGAAAAGGCAGAGGGAAATAATAATAATAATAATAAGAAGAAGATGATGAATAGGATGGATAATAATGAAGAAGATGAAGAAAAGATGAAAGAATAGGATGGAGAATAATAATAATAAAATGAAGAAGAAGATGATGATGAAAGGAAAGAAGGAAAAAGAAGAGGATAAAGAATAATAATAATAATAATAATAATAATAATAATAATAATAATAATGGGAAGAAGAAGAAGATGATGGTGAATAGGATGGAGAAGTAGAAAATGAGAAGATGAGGATAAAGAAGAAGGAAAAGGCAGAGGGAAATAATAATAATAATAATAATAATAATAATAATGGGAAGAATGATGGTGAATAATGAGAAGAAAAATGAAGAAGATGAGGATAAAGAAGAAGGAAAAGGCAGAGGGAATAATAATAGGAATGGAATAAAAGAAGAAGATGATGGTGAATAGGATGAAAGTAGAAAATGAAGAAGATGAGGATAAAAGAAGAAAAGAAAAGGCAATAATAATAAATAAATAATAATAATAATAATAAGAAGAAGATGATGGTGAATAATAGAAGTAAAAATGAAGAAGATGAGGATAAAGAAGAAGAAAAGGTGAATAATAATAATAATAATAATAATAATAATGGAAGAAGAAGATGATGGTGAATAATGGAAAGAGAAAATGAAGAAGATGAGGATAAAGAAGAAGGAAAAGGCAGAGGGGAATAATAATAATAATAATAATAATAATAATAATAATAATAATAATAATAATGGGAAGAAGAAGATGATGGTGAATAGGATGGAGAAGTAGAAAATGAAGAAGATGAGGATAAAGAAGAAGGAAAAGGCAGAGGGAAAATAATAATAATAATAATAATAATAATAATAATAATAATAATAATAATAATAGATAATAAAGAAGAAGAAAAGATGATGGAATAGGATGGAGAAGTAAAAATGAAGAAGATGAGGATAAAGAAGAAGAAAAATGAAGAAGATGAATAATAATAATAATAAAAATAATAATAATAATAATAATAATAATAATAATAATAAGGGAAGAAGAAGATGATGGAATAGGATGGAGAAGTAGAAAATGAAGAAGATGAGGATAAAAAAAGAAGGAAAAGGCAGAGGGAATAATAATAATAATAATAATAAGAAGAAGATGATAATAATAGGATGGAGAAGTAGAAAATGAAGAAGATGAGGATAAAGAAGAAAAATGAGGGAATAGGATAATAAGTAATAAAATAATAATAATAAGAAGAAGATGATGGTGAATAGGATGGAGAAGAAAAAAAAGAAGATGAAGATAAAGAAGAAGAAAAGGCAAGGAAAAGGCAATAATAATAATAATAATAATAATAATAATGGGAAGAAGAAGATGATGAATGGATGGAGAAGTGAAAATGAAGAAGATGAGGATAAAGGAAGGAAAAGGCAGAAAATGAAGAAGAATGAGGATAAAATAATAAGAAGAAGAAGATGATGGTGAATAGGATGGAGAAGAAAATAATAATAATAATAATAAAGAATAATAATAATAATAATAATAATGGGAAAGAAGAAGATGATGGATGAATAGGATGGAGAAGAAGAAAATGAAAAGATGAAAAGAAGAAGGAGGGGGAATAAATAATAATAATAATAATAATAATAAAAAGAAGATGATGAATAGGATGGAGAAGTATAAAATAAGAAGATAATAATAATAATAATAAATAATAATAATAATAATAATAAATGAAGAAGAAGATGATGATGAATAGGATGGAGAAGTAGAAAATGAAGAAGATGAGGATAAAGAAGAAGGAAAAGGCAGAGGGAAAATAATAATAATAATAATAATAATAATAATAATGAAGAAGAAGATGATGATGAATAGGATGGAGAAGAGAAAATGAAGAAGATGAGGATAAAGAAGAAGGAAAAGGCAGAGGGAAATAATAATAATAATAATAATAAATAATAATAATAATAATAAGAAAGAAGAAGATGATGGTGAATAATAAAGTAGAAAATGAAGAAGAATAAAGAAGAAGGAAAAAGGCAGAGAATAATAATAATAATAATAATAATAATGGAGAAGAAGAAGATGATGGTGAAAGAGGATGGAAAGATGGAGAAAATGAAAAAGATGAGAGGAAAAGAAGAAGAAGGAATAAGAATAATAATAATAATAATAATAATAATAATAATAATGGGAAGAAGAAGATGATGATGAATAGAATGGATGGAAAGTAGAAAATGAAGAAGATGAGGATAAAGAAGAAGAAGAAAAAAGGCATAATAATAATAATAAATAATAATAATAATGGAAGAAGAAGATGATGATGTGAATAGGATGGAGAAGTAGAAAATGAAGAAGATGAGGATAAAAGAAGGAAAAAGGCAAAGGGGAATAATAATAATAATAATAATAATAATAATAATAATAATAATAAGAAGAAGAAGATGATGATGAAATAGGATGGAGAAGTAGAAAATGAAGAAGATGAGGATAAAGAAGAAGAAAAGGCAGAGGGAAATAATAATAATAATAAAAATAATAATAATAAGAAGAAGAGAAGAAGAATAGGATGGAGAAGGATGGAGAAGAAAAATGAAGAAGATGAGGATAAAGAAGAAAAAAAGGAATAATAATAATAATAATAAATAATAATAATAATAATAATGGAAGAAGAAGATGATGGTGAATAGGATGGAGAAGTAGAAAATGAAGAAGATGAGGATAAAGAAGAAAAAGGCAAAGGGAATAATAATAATAATAATAATAATAATAATAAATAATAATGGGAAGAAGAAGATGATGGTGAATAGGATGGAGAAGTAGAAAATGAAGAAGATGAGGATAAAGAAGAAAAAGGAAAAGGCAGAGGGGAATAATAATAATAATAATAATAATAAATAATAATAATGGGAAGAAGAAGATGATGGTGAATAGGATGGAGAAGTAGAAAAAAGAAGATGAGGATAAAGAAGAAGATGGAAAAAGAGGGAAATAATAATAATAATAATAATAATAATAATAATAATAATGGGAAAGAAGATGAATAGGATGGAGAAGTAGAAAATGAAGAAGATGAGGATAAAGAAGAAGGAAAAGGCAGAGGGGAATAATAATAATAATAATAATGGGAAAAGAAGAAAATAAGATGATGGAATAGGATGGAGAAAAGAAAATGAAGATGAGGATAAAGAAAAGGAAAAGGCAAGTAATAAAATAATAATAATAATAATAATAATAATAATAATGAAGAAGAAGATGATGGTGAATAGGATGGAGAAGTAGAAAATGAAGAAGATGAGGATAAAGAAGAAGGAAAAGGCAGAGATAGAATAATAATAATAATAATAATAATAATAAATAATAATGGGAAGAAGAAGATGATGGTGAATAGGATGAAAGTAGAAATGAAGAAGATGAGGATAAAGAAGAAGGAAAAGGAAGAATAATAATAATAATAAATAATAATAATAAAATAATGGAAGAAAGTCAAAATTCTATGGGATAGATGGAGAAGAGAAAATGAAGATAATAGACATAAAAAAAAAGAAGAAAATAGGCCGGACATTATTGTAAAAAAATAATAATAAAAAAATAAATTGCCTACTGATTGAATAGGATGGAGAAGTAGAAAATAAGAAGATGAGGATAAAGAAGAAGGAAACCAAGGAATTTGAAAAAAAATAATAAAAATAATGAAAAGACCTGGAAATTGAAATAGAAAAAAATGGAAATTGAAAAATAATAATAATACCAGTGGTAATAGGAGAAGAAAAATAATTATAAAAAAATGAACAAAAATAACACATTGAAAGAAATCCCTGAAATGGTGAATAGGATTAAGAAAATGAAGAAGATGAGGATAAAAAATTGTCTTATTAAGTACAGCAATAATAATAATAATAATGGGAAGAAGAAGATGATGAATAGGATGGAGAAGTAGAAAATGAAGAAGATGAGGATAAAAAAAAAAAAAGGCAAAAAAATAAAAATGAAATAAATAATAATAATAATAATGGAAGAAGAAGATGATGGTGAATAGGATGGAGAAGAAGAAAATGAAGAAGATGAGGATAAAGAAGAAATCGAAAAGATGATGATGATGATAATAATAATAATAATAATAATAATAATAATGGGAAGAAGAAGAAGTAGAAAATGAAGAAGATGAGGAAAAGAAGAAGGAGGAAAAGGCAGAGGGGATAATAATAAATAAATTTTATTAATAATAATGGGAAGAAGAATAATATAATAATATAATTATAGGTTGCAATAATGATGATGATGAAAATTTTAAGAAGGAAATAATCGAATGGGAAAAAAATTTTTTTTTGCAAATAATTTAATAATGTTTATTACAATGTTCCCAAAAATATATAATGAATTAAAAAAAAAAAAAAAAATTTAATTTCCTTTTAAATTAAATAATTAAAAAGTTTTTTTAAAAAGTTTTATAATTTAAAATTTAACAGATGAATTTATCAATTTTTTTTTAAAACTTCAAAAGCTTAAAAAACCGTTGAAATCAAGCAGTATTATTTTCATTCATACCTCTAACGAAAAATATTCTTTTTTACAAATAAATAATAAAAATATTCTTTCTTGGATAATTATTTGTTCGCAAGGACAAATGATTTTATAATAATAACATTGAGAAAAAAAAAAATATTTTAAAAAAAAAAAAAAAAAAAAAAATTGAATCTTTTTTTATCAAATTTTATATTAATAATTACTTTTTTTCCTTTTTTTTCGTTTGAAAGCTAAGGATAAAAACTCCTTTCATTTTTTGAGGAAAACATTTTTTCGCCTCTTTAATCGACGATATAAATAAAAACAGAGAAGATTTGGAAAACAATTGATAATTTCTATAAACGAAAAATAATAAAAAAAAAAATCCCCCCAAAAAAAAAAAAAAACAAACGTTTGAAAAGCAATAAATAAAAAATCAAAAAGAAAAGAAATTTTACGTTTATGAAAATTTAAAAAAAAAAAAAAAAAAAAAAAAAAAGAAAAATAAAAAAACAAAAAAAAAAAACCAAAATTATTTTTGGAAGAAAATTCAGGGGTTCGATCTTAATAGTAGCAATAAGAAGGATGCAAATGTCATTTATAAAATTTAATTTAAAATTTGAATAAACTAGGACGAATAAATATATGAAAAATATCTTGGTAAAGAATAAAGAATTAATGATCCGTATCATAAAAATAAAGATCTATAAAAATTTTCATAAACCAAACGAAAAAAAAAAAAAAAAAATAAATGTAAAAAAGAAAAAAATTTAAACCTTCATTTATTTATATTTTAAAATTTTTTCTTTATTTTTTTCTCTTCAGTGAGTTTTCGATCTGAAAAATAATTTATTTTTCAATGTCCAATAAATGAACTGGAAATCATCAAATTAAATCCTTCACGTTTGAATTTATTTTTTAAATCTAAAATTTTATCTTTTTTTATTATTTTGTTTTGTTAATATATCTTTTTTTTTTCTTTTTTTTCATTCTATTTTTTTTCCTTTGATTTCTATATTTTTTTCTTTTCATCCCATTTATCATCTGAACTTAATTGACCTTTTTTTTTATTATAAATATATATCTTTCAGTCTTTTCTTTTTTTATTCAACTTTTTTATCTATCTATCTATCTATCTATCTATATTTCTATCTATCTATCTATCTTCCTATCTATCTATCCCAATCATTCATTCATGTCTTTCTATCTATCTTTCTATTAATTAAGATCTATCTATCTATCTATCTATCTATCTATCTATCTTCTATCTATCCTTTATCTTTATTTATTTTCTTATATATATTTATATATTATATATATATATATATATATATATATATATATAATACGTTTGTTTGTGTGTTTCTGTGTTAATGTGTGTGTTTGCTTCCTTTATTTACTTTATTTTTTTTTTTTTCAAAATTCCTCATTTTTTCTTTCTTTTTTTTCTTTTTTGTTTATATTTCTTTTTCAAAAAATCTTTTCTTTTCTTTTTTTAAATTTTTTTTTTAAATTCTGATTATTTCTTCCATATTTTTTCTTAAAAATTTCATTCTTTTTTTTTTCAAACTTTCTTTCAAATCTTTCTTTCTTTCTTTTTCTTTCTTTCTTTCTTTCAATTTCATCAAGAAAAATAATTTGTTCTCTATTTCTCATAATTTTTTTTTTTATTTCATTTCTTTTTAATTTCTTTTTGGTTGTCAACAAAAATTCTTTTTTTTATCTTTCTTTCTTTGAAATCTTTTTTTTTTCTTTGATTGATTCCTTATTATTTTTTCAATTTTCTTTTTTTTTCTTTTTTTAAGATCTGTTTTTATTTATTCATTTTTAATTTAACTTTCTTTTTAAAATTTTATTCCTTCTTTTCGTTTTCTTATTTTTATTTTTCCTTTTTTTTTTTTATCTCATTTCTTAGTCGTCTTTTTTTAAAGATTTCCAAATTAAAAATGAAGAATTTTTTTCAAATTTATTTATTCTTCTTTACAAACTTTTTCTAATTTTTTCTTTTGCATTCTTTTTTATTTTTCAAAATTTCATCAACATCTCCATCTCAAATATTTTCTGTTTTAAAATTCTTTTTTATATATTTTATTTCTTCATTTAATTACTAATTTTTTTTTGTATTTCTTATTGCCTGATCAATCCTTTTTTTAAAACTTTGCAACTGGAATAAAATTAATTTTTCAGTCTTTTTTTTCATAATATTTATAAATAATCAATATATATATATTATATATATATATATATATATATACACTATATGGCCCCCGGATATATGCATATATAATTTAGAAAAAACAAATTTCAACTTAATTTTTGCAGCTTTCAAAATTTAGAATGTTGCAAATACAAATTTAACTTGAAAAAAAATAATGATCATATACGATATATATATATATATATATATATATATATATATATATATATATATATATATATATGAAAATATATATAAAATATGAAATTTCTTTAAAAAAAATCCAAAAGTCCCTTAGTATTTTAGTTATTATTTTTAAAAAAAAGAGTTTCGATACAAAATCTAGAGCATAAATATAATTATTTATTTAAAAAAAATGATTCCAAATCTTTTAAATAAGATTTCTTTTTATATTCAAAACAAGAAAAAAATAATTATATTATATATATATATATATATATAAAAATATATAAAAAATTTGAAATATGTTTTTATTTTAAACGTAATATAAATATATAAAATCATCCTTTTTGTTATAAAATATGTAAAAAAATCGATTAAAATAAAATATTAAAAATATTTATTGAATTATCATATATCAATTGAGGATATCAATGCATGTTTAAAATCATTATCAAAAAAGATTTTTTTAAATCTATCAACTCCATCCTTCATGATCAATAATATTGTTATATAATTCAACACCGATTTTCAATTTTTTTGAAAAAATTAGGTCAATCAATGTCAATTCAAAAAAATTTTTGATTTATTTCTGATATTTTAAAAAAATTAATAAAAATTTCAAAAATATAAATAAAATTAAATTTATATATAAAAATATATATATATATATATATATATATATATATATATATATATATATATATATATATATATATATATATATATTCATATTTTATAAATTCATGAATCATTCATACAAAAAAAAAATATAAAGGTTAATGATTTAAATGGCGAGAATATATCTTCGCAAACAATATAAATAAGATACACAAACCCCAAACCTGTATATGAATGATATGATCCCCTGTTTATAAATTCCAGTTGCATAAGGTCTTTTTAATTTTTTACAAGCTTTCGTCTGTTCCTACAGACATCATCAGGTATGGAAATAGATTTTGTTCTTGTTTTTTTACTTCTCAGTAATAAGAGGACAACGAAAAATAGAGATGTAATCCGAAAAAATGCTTATGAGAAATGTGTTATTGTTTTGGAACATGCGGTCATATTAATACTAAACAAAAATTTTAAAAAAAAAGGTTGTGTTTTGTTTTTTCATTTTAACATATTTTTACATCACACACACACACACACACAAATTTACATATATATGGGAACATACGCAATATTTATCACATGAGACTTAGAGCCGAAAGACAGAGCGAATGAAGACAAATATTTGTATTAAATCATCTTCAATACTGTTATATGTTACGTTCTTTCACGACGTTGTTTTCCCCATTGAATATCCACAATTTAATTAAATATCTGTTGCTGCTGGGAAAAGCTTGTTTTTTTTTTTTTTATTTTTTTTGTATTTTTCAATTTGGGTTTATCCATTTATAAAAATATTGATAAACAGATGAAATATATGAATATGCTATATTCTGAACAAAATTCCTATCATCATAATATAATCATGAAAAATTCAGCTGTTTTTTTTGATTGTTAATATCCCTCATTGTTCACATTCTCTGTCGATGGTATTTTCATTATTCGTTAGTTGGACTCTGTCTCTATTGTTTTTAAATGTTATCAACATATGTGAGGATCGTTGTCCGATATTTATATTGCATATGAATATCATTAAATTTTTATTATAAAACAGTTCACTTATCCTATTAACTGTCCAGAATTTGAATATGTCAAATGGGGTTAATAGATTATTCTATGCCATCAAACAAACACAGAAATTACTAACTAAATTCTCAATAGATGTCAAATACGATTAAAAAGTTGAATATATAATAATAATATATAATAGATATTACAGTCAAAAAAAAAAAGGCTAGATATATAATAGACATTACAGTCAAACACATAGACGAGATATATAACAGCCATTAGAGTCAAACAGACTAGATACATAATAGACATTAATGTCAAACACATAGACTAGATATATAACAGCCATTAGAGTCAAACAAATAGAATAGATATATAACAGCCATTATAGTCAGATAGACTAGATATATAATAGACATTACATTCAAACAAATAGACTAGATATATAACAGCCATTAGAGTCAAACAGATAGACTAGATATATAATAGACATTAGAGTCAAACAGATAGACGAGATATATAATATAGACCCAACTTCACTAAATTAAAATGGTAGCCATAGCTCCGGTTTAAAGTGTTAAATAAACATAAGTTAAGACGATATAAAAGCAATTGACTGTAAAATTTAACGTAGATAAAATTCAGATTTCCATTAGATTTTTTTTTTTTTTTAAGTAGAAAGATAAATAAATAGTAATGGATAGTGGCTCGGATTTAGGAATCGGAGAAAGGGTTTTAATTTCAGTATAATCATTTACATTCAATTACGTTAAAAAAAATATTAAAGGTACGAATCCCTTCGTCTTTAATAATTGGGTTTAAAGCAGGACAGGTTTGGTTCTTTAGCCATGGATGACAACATATTCTGCAGAAAAAATGGCAAAAAATATTTTTAAATCTGACAATAGTCAATAAATCGAAAGATATATGAAAACGTTTAAAAAATGCATACATTTTTGATGAGAAATAGCCATATAAATAAAAAACTCAGATATATTTAAAGTTCAACTTGATTAAAAATATATATATATGATCTTGTCAAATATATTATAATAAAAATTTTTTAAATATTTCTGATTAACACCATATCAAATAGGCATTATCAGTCTTTTTACACTGAGGATAAATTTATATATATTTCTGTTAAAATATATTTTTATTAGTCTTTTAATTGATTCTAGAAATGTCAACCGGAAAAGTTTTCTTATCCTCTGCAATGAATAAGTTGGCATATTAAAACCAATTAAAAATGGGAAATTATTTATTATAGATATTTATTGTAAAACTTATGATAATAAAAACAAGGATAAATCATAGCTTTTAAAATGAAACCAACTGAGTTATCCCTATTTATTTTTCTAATATATAAATTAATTTTTATCAGTGTCGTAAAAATTGATAGAAAATCAGTGTGGTCCATCTTCTTTTAGAATAAAGATCTATTAGAATAATCATTATCAATGGTCTAATATTTGAGCTATCATAATCTTGGCCTTTTATGAATTTTTTCAAATTTGCAAAGATATTTTCTAAGAATCTATCTTTGAATCTTATCGAAGGTTCAGTAATCTATTAATTTTCGACTCATTCGATTTTTTTTTCAAGTCTAAAATTTAAATAAATTCCAATATAAGGTAGGCTCGCCCTGATTAATTTTTCCAGAAAAATTCTTTCTCCTTCCAAATGTTTTAGGAGGTAGTGAACTAAAACGATACCCGTATTTTATAAAGAAAGCGAAAAAATTTTTTTATAATGAAAAAAAAATTGAAAATTTGACACTTTTTATAAAGAAAGGAAAACGGTTTTTAATAAACTTTTTGCGAATTTCTATCATAATTGATTAAATTGGGACAAAAATCAAATATGATATATTAAGGGTTAAACATACATTACGAGCTACAAATATATTGATGTTGGCACGAGCCATGATAATAACGTATTGAAATGACACATAGAATAAAATATGTTTTCTTTCGATTTGATTGAAATTAAAGCTTTGAATTAATTTAAGAATTTTGATGGCATTTAAAATATTATACCCCCATCAAAAGAAAAAGTGATTCAAAAAAGATTTTCCTCGTTTTTATGGTATTATTCCACTATTTGTGAATGTCATCTAATTACCGTAAATTTCCGACGAAATTGGTGGAATCTCAGGGTCTATTTCAAATTCTGGTTTATTCTGTTGCGTTCAGGGCAGACTGGGTTCTATCTGTTTTGAAATAATAATATTTTTTTTCTCCGTATGAATCTAAATAATATATCGCTAAGTGTTTGTGAGTAGTTTCACAGTGGAGGCTTGTATTTGTACTAAGTCGGTCCTAAAATAGGTTCGACGTACAAAACGTTAGAACTTCATATAATAGGTATGACGCAGAGAAATCTAGTGGTGGTCGCTGATACTTTTAGTATCCGACTAACGGTCGTCCGACATCGACTGACTGTCCAACTCCCTGAGCGACTTCGTTACTCTTACTTCTCCTGCTTATTATAGGTGGGAGTGTCTATTAACTATAGAATAGGTGTGTTCCACTATAACAGTTCTCAAGGCATAGCTAGCAGCCAGTATAAGAGATAGACCTGTCGAATTCTTTTTTTCCCTGGGAGAATTATTTATGCGATTTTAATTCATGGATTCCCAAACAGTCATGGTAATTCAAAGATTATAAAGAAAATCAGCAAGTGGGGAACAACGCTTGACTACACCGTGAAGAGACATCGTATAGGAAAAAGGACTGTAATTGTATATATCTGATCGATTCATTCATTTTTTGTATAATGGAATATGAAAAACTTATGTGTTATTTTATGGCAAAATGTAATTTTCTTTAAAGCATATATAAAGTATATATAACTTCTCAATAAGCTTTTCATTCTGGATATACCAAGGTGTCCTGTGTGGAATTATTTCAGGATTTGTTTCTGCAGTGATGAAGGTACCACCACTCTTTCAGTGTACATGAGGACGTCATTGCAAATGTAATATACCTCGGATTTTGTTTCACTCCTATCTATTATATTTTTCTTCATTTCCACAATAAAATTATCATCCAACGCTTTTACTTTTTATTTCTTACATATTCATAGGTAGTTCCCGCACAGTATTGCATAGTACAATTTCTATCTCTACTTCTGTTTGGAAGTAATAAAAATAGGATATTTGTTATTCTGCTTTCACAGTTGAATACATGGTAGATGATACTCAGCTTTCATGCATATATAGGTTTGTGTGGACATAATTACTAAAGGTGGTGATATGTGTATTTTATGTTGTAGCTTTGTTGGAGTTATATTTAATTTTCATGGGATCTTTGACGTAATAAAAATATGATATATGTTATTCTGCTTTCACAGTTGAATACATGGTAGATGATACTCTGCTTTTGGGGCAAATATATGTTTGTGTGAGTAATTAGTAGAGGTAAGTGTGTTTTATTGAAGTTTTGTTGAATTTATAATTTGAAATACAGTTTGATTTCTTTAAGAAATTGTAGGATATTATATGGATTAATGGATTAGGATATTATATGGATTAATGGATTAGGATATTTATATGGATTAATGGATTAGGATATTATATGGATTAATGGATTAGGATATTATATGGATTAATGTGATGAAAGAGTTTGTTCATGTTGGTTGTTTGGTGGGATATCAAATTTTAGGAGTTATTCAATGCCAAAATCTAAATATTTTGTACGTAATTCTATGCTTTCAACTAGAGATATTTTGTATATAATTTTATACTCTCAGATTAAATGTATATATATTTTTTTAGATATATAGTTTTTAAATCATAAAATCTATTGTTGGTAAATTTACTATAAAAACTTATTTTCATATTTTTTAGTGTTACATTGATTGACAATTTGCTATAAAATCTATTGTTGGTCATTTCATTATAAAAATGTACTGTTGATTTTTGTTTGGCGGTTCACTATTTACCCATAGCTGGGACCCTAACCAGTGCTACCACCCTGAGTCAGGAACAACATCAATTAAGAGGTGGTTCACACTCCGCAAGAGCTACAGTCTTCCAATCAGAGGTCTTGCTGCCGGATGTATTTTTGGTCATACCCAGGGCGAGAGAAAAATGGTCGAACATCCGAGAATTATATCGTCTCACAGAAAATTTTCAAAAATAAATCAGATGAAAAAAACAGCAAATAGTTTTAAAAAAATTGTGTTCTCTGTTTTTAATGAGTAGCAAGTGCAATATTACTTATTTGGTTAGTTGATTGTGTTTGGTGGCATATCAACTTCTACAGGTTATTTAATGCAGTAATGTAAGTATCTCTTCATAATTTTACGCCTTTAACTACATATATCTTGTATATAATTATATAATTTCAGAGTAATGGTATGTTTTTTTTATATACGTTTTATAGATCATGAAATGCATTGTTGGTATTTTTAGTATAAAAATTTAATTTTATATTTTTTTATTGGTGCATTGATTGTCATTTTGGTATAAAGATATATTGTTGGTCATTTGTTGATCAAAAGCTCCAATCTCCCGCTGTCGGATGTAATTTATAGAAGTACCTTTAAGAGGAAAATTTGATAATCACAGGATATATTGAAGAAAATAGAGGCAAAGGAAAATAGCGTTTACCTGACGATCTTTTTTAAATGGATACTAGAACAGGGTTTAAGAGACTTAAGAAAAAGCCAACATTTACTCGAGGACGGGAAGTTGTGGAGAGCTATGATTGCCAAAGTAATGAAGGGCACATAGAATAATAATACCGAAATGCATATTTGAGGCACACATGCATCTGATTTGCTAATTTCCAAGAGTTTGCATCAAAATAGAGTCATTATTCGTTGTCAGGAAATATTATTCCGTGAATGTCTCCTAAAATTGTTTTATGCTACATGACTCACATAAGTGTCGATTTTTTTCAAAATTCCTTTTTTTTATTAAAATGAATATTCATGTTTGTCCTCTGTACCCGGTTCAAAGGTTTTATGCAAATTTAAACAGAATGTTTCCATTCTTTCCATCAGCTGGGAAAGACGGGTTAAACAAAAGCAATGGAAAAAAGACCAGAAAATCAAGAAAGGTAAAGAAAAAAAAAGGTTTTTTTTTAAAGATGACGTAATCGCTTGAGAAAGAAGGAAGAAAAGCAAAATAATTAAAGCGAATAAGAAAGAAATGTAAGGAAACAAAAAATAAGCGCAAATAAAAGAAAGAAAGAAAGAAAGAAAGAAAGAAAGAAGAGAAGAAAGAAACATAAGGAACATCAAACAAATTAAAAGAAAAGAAAGAGAAAGGAGAAAAAATGAAAGAAAACAAAACAAAAAAAATCTAGGAAACAAATAAAGTGAGAGAAAGAAAGATTAAGGAATATAACAGAAATTAAGGAAGAAAGAAAACTGTGTGTAATAAAAGGAAAAAGATGGAAAAAGAAAGGAACAATGTTTATGTCCCAAAAATTATAGCAAGAAAGAAAGAAAGAAAGAAAAAAAAGAAAAATATGTTTTAATAAGAAAGAAAGAAAAGAAAATAAAGAAAAAAAAAGAAAATAAATGGTAAATAAATTTCTTCATTGAAGAAAAAAGAAAAAAAAAGAAAGAAATCCGGTTGAAAATAAAAACGAAGAAAATATGGTAATAAGAATAGAAAAGAAAGAAAGAAAATTCAAAGAAAATTAAAGAAAAAAAGAAAGAAGAATATGGTAATAAGAGTTTTCAAAGAAAGAAAAAAAAAGAAAGAAAAGAAAAAGAAAAGAAAGAAAAAATGTTTAAGAGTTCGGTAATAAGGTAAAAAGAAAAAAAAAAAAAGTGGAGAAAGTATGGTTCCAGAGCTAGAAAGAAAAAAAGAAAAAAAAATAAAAGAAAGAAAAATTAAAGTAATTAAATGTACAAATACAGAAATAAATAAAATGGAAGAAAACGAAAGAAAGAAAACTCGAAATGAAAAGATTTCAGAAAAAGGGGAAAGAAACGTTAAAGAATATAACAAAGAAATCAAGAAAGAGAAACAAAACAAAGAGTGTTTAACAAAAGGAAAAGACTAAGTATAGGGCACGAAAGACAAAGGAAAGAAAGAAAGAAAAAAAAAAGAATAAAGTAAGAAAGTAGAAATATTACAGGGGAGAATGAATAAATGAAATCAAATAAATTGATTGAGATTTCAGAAAAAGAAAGATAGAAGAAAAAGAAAACGTGAGAAAAAATGGCGTCGAATAAAGTAAAGAAAGAAAGAAAGAAAGAAAGAAAGGAAGAATAAATAACTAAATAAATAAATAAATAAATAAATAAAGAAAGAAAGAAAGAAAGAAAGGAAGAATAAATAAAGAAAGAAAGAAAGAAAGAAAGAAAGGAAGGAAGGAAGAATAAATAAATAAATAAATAAATAAATAAATAAAGAAAGAAAGAAAGAAAGAAAGAAAGAAGGTGCATGTGCTAAAGGGAAAAATTCGAAGAAACTATTATAATTCATGCAAAAAATGAAAGGTTGTGAAAAGAATGAAAGAAAGGAAAGTAAAATAAATCGGGGGAAAATAAATAAGTGTAAGAAAAAAAGTAATGAAAAATCACCAGATAAAGAAAGAAAGAAAAATGTCGCAAGTAAAAAAACAAAGAAAACAAAAATAAATCATGAGAAATAATCATGAGGGAGAAAATTTTCTTTTTTTTTTAAAGAAAAGAAAAAATAAAAAAAAAATGAAAAAAAGGAGAAAAATATATATTGGAAAATTCAGATGACCAACTAGAGAGAAAAAAAAAGAAGAAATAACAGATTGAATGAAAGATCAGAAAAACGAAGAAATTTGATGGGAAAAAAAACCATTAAAGAGGGAAATCACAAATGAAAAGCGAAATAAGAACGAAAATTATCTTTTAAAAAAAGCGACAGAAAAATACTTTTCTTTTTAACTGAACTACTAATGAAAAACAGAATTTTCCAGTGTTTTTGGGGGGCGCTATTGCACTTTCGCAACCCCCATGACACTGTCAACCACACTAAGAACTTTGTGGATCCCAACACTGGACTATTCTTTTAAAGTAATTCACCCCAATCAAAGCGGGATTGCCAGTAGCCCGCAAGGGGTCACAGAGGATTGAGAACAAAAGTAAAGAGGCATGTTTGTGGAAAGGATACAGAGAAGGACGGGGAACACGATCAGGGTGTCAGATGTCGATTGACATTACACTTGAATATTTGAAGATTGTAGTTATCAAGGAAGCAAGCAAGGGGAAGGAAGTTCCACAGACAGGAAGTGCGAGAGAAGAAGATGTTTGAGTAGAAGAGACGGTTACATTTAACCGTTTCAACAGTGAAAGGGTGGGACTCGCTTAAATTCATGCAGTCTGGGAACCAGCGAAAGTAGCTCGTCGGAACAGTTGGCGTGAAAATACTTGTAGAAGAGACAAAGGGAGGCCACGGCACGTCTGAGGGAAAGCGATTGTAGACTAGATGCCAGATAAGGTCCTATCATATTGCATATTCGTTTCTCGATTTTGCCACGGACATCGAGACGTACAGCGGGAGCATCAGACCATATATGACAGCTATATGACATGCAAGGACAGATGGTTGATTTATAGATTTGAAGGATAGACTCAGACGAGAAAAACTTTCTGGCGCAACACAGAGAGCCAACTTTCCTTGCGGTAGATAAAGCTATTGATTCAATATATTTATTCCACCTCATGTCAGTTACCAGCGTGAGACCAAGCAGGTCTCAATTGCTGTAAATTTTAGAATTGTCAGTTGAATAATGCGGCAGCGTGCCCATTTAAATTTAAAGGCAATGAATGGTCCCCACCAATAGCAATTTTCTGGTTGATTTCTGAATACATAGCATTCATTTATTTGGGCTCAAAATTTAATTCACTTTTTGTCAACTTCAAATACATCAATTTATCAAAATTCCAAAGATGATCTGTTGTTGCAAAAAAAAACATTTGCTTCAACGTGAAGTGTCAGAAAGGTTTAATAGAACCGTTTTTTTTGTATAATTCTTTTCATTTGTTCTTTTTTTTACGGCTTTGCAATCTTTCTAAAGCCGTTAAATATTTTTAGATTGTAAGAGTTTTGGGATTTAATAATGATTTAATTATTACGTTCTACCAATTAACCCTTAACTCCTAGCGGGAAAAAGATGCACAGTGGAGAAATGGATTGCAGCAATGAGATTGACGAATCGGAGAGCAATATCGAATTCAATAACATTTTTTTTTTTTTAAATTAAAGGAATGCAATATTCACTTATCCATACATAAGTGAATGTGTATATATGTTAATACCCTTGGGAAAGCTCTGAATCCTCTGCTTCTCTCTCCAGCTATAGTTAAAAAGTAGAACAGACTGGGTTCTATAGCCTTGGGTGAGAATCGGTCTAGGAGAAGGAAAACTCTGAATTCAAAACCGATCTGGAGAAGGTTGTGTTCCGTCAGGATATCTTCCCCAAGTAACACCACTTCTACTCCGGCTGTCCCTGCGACCGTAATGGGTCACCGGATCCGTGATCGTGGCGAGAGAAAAGAGAGCGACGGAAAAATCCTTTCCCCCCACGAAGCAAGAAAGCGATAAAATAAAAAAAACATACACTTTAGAAAGGTAAAACGAGGCGAAAAGAATTAAGATGAGAATAGAAAACATAAAAAATGATTCAAATATTCATTAAAGGAAATGAGTAAAAGAAGCAAGAAAAAAAAGGAAGAGTCTAAGACTTTCACCCCAACTCCTCAATCTCCGATGTCTTACTCTCTGGGTTGAGGTGTCTACTCGGTCCTAATCGAACTTATGGGAGTGGCTGTAGGTCCCCTGAGCATCTGTATATTATTCGACCGGTCCACTGGTTTAATCCTGCTTCCTGTCCACGTTGTGTTTGGTTTGATGCAGAAAGTAGAAGTGATGTTCATGGGTTCACTGTCGACTGAAGATGTAGATACGGCTGGAGAGTCTGCGCTAAAAAATTTAGAATGCAGCAAAAAAAATTAATATCTGCAGAAAGCCGGACAAACAACTATTCAATGATTGAATTGTTAATGTCTTTTTTATAGCAGAAAAGAATAGTATAGAAAAGAAACGAGTTACAGAAAAGAAAAGTAATTGATGTAAAAACGCATAAAATGGATTCTGAGAGAGACAGAGAGAGAGAGTATTAATATTTGATTAAGTTTGTATTGTTTATTAAATTTGTTAAATCGTCTCAGAACGATATATGACTCTTGCGATGAGGGAATAAGATTTCTGTGCGCAGCTTAAAGTTTATAGTGGCGTTCCTCCTTAGCAGTAGTAACAAGCAGTAGTAATAGTTTTGGTAAAAGCAAGCAGCAGCGATACTTATATCAACAGTACATGTTAGCGGACGCTTTTTTCAATCTCTTTCACAAACGTTCTCTCCTTTTTTAGTCTTCAACTTGACTCTCCACTGTCTCTAGCCCAACTCTTGCCTTCAATTGCTAATTCTCTTCTGTCTCTCTCTTCTGTCTGCCTCTTCCGTCTGTCTTTAATCCATCTCACGCTCGCCTGTTTCTTTTTCAGCAATCATAACTACGCGTTTTTATAGAAAAATCCATTTTGGTTATAACTGAACCTTTAATTTCTACTTCGCATGTGATTATCATGGGTTATGGCTGTTTCAACCAAAATCATGTGAATTCTAAAGGTCCTCCTTGCTTACTTAGCTTTATTCCAAGTTTTAATCAATAAAAATTATTTCACCATTTCCATTGTCTGCTAATGAACTAATCCCAATGGGTACAGCTCCTGCCCTTGATCAGGTTTCACCATCAGTAAACAAAAATGCTCTGATCTAATTTCGCTGTTCAAATCCATTCCAATTTTACTAAAATAATATACGTCTGTGTGTGTTTTTCTCATACTCTCTCTGTCACAAAGGTAGAAAAAAAAAATTAGAAATAGAAAAAGAAAAGAAAAGAAAAGAAAGCAACAAGGAAGACAGAATAAAGAGATGGCTGGTGCTTTGTTTTTTTCATTCTTAAACACGACGAAGAATTTCAATTCAAAAACATAGACAGGCGTTGGTAAAAAAAAAAAAGATATCAATGAAACGAAGAATATGAAAATGAAAAAAAGAAAAAAAAATTTATATTTTTAAATTTTAAATAAGAAAGAATCGATTATTAGGATATAGAAAAAATGAAAGGCAAACAACTTGGAAAGAAAAAAAAATTCGACTCTCCTTAATTAAACGGCAACTTACGAGGACCAGATGTGAATTTCCCAGGAGATATTCCTGTCAATCGAACTTGGACACTGCTTTATCACCTACCAAAGCTTTGCCTGCGGATAAATAAAAAATCACCAGGCCTTGAACGGTGATCATGAAATGACACTAGCTTGGTTTTGAACTATTGAAAGTAAATAAAGGTCAGATTTTCCCCAAATTGAGTTGTATAAGAATTTATATAGGAAAAAAAAGTGTTAAATAAAACACTTGAGTTTGAACATAGATAATTTAATGAGCAAACACAGGTGATCCCATTATTGAATTAAGTAGACCTCATGACCATAGAGGAAACGCATATATAGGAGATAGCATTGTCTAATTGGTCGCTATTTCTAGTCTATACTATACGGATCGCAATTCTACTATATCCTCTATTACTATACAGAACACCATTTCTAGTCTATCCTCTATTACTATTCGGACCGCTATTCTCTACTCTAGTCACTATACTATTTCTCTATTCTGTTCACTATATGGTGGTCACTATCCGAGCGAGTATTATCGAGCAAGTATTATTAGTGCGAGTGTTATTCGAAGGCGTCTGACATCAGTACAAAGTCTCTACTACAATGAGCATTACGAAAGTGACAAGGAGTATTCGTTGACATCACAAAAGTAGCAACGAGATTTCGTTGACATCACAAAAAAAAATAGTTCGATCAGAAGAAAGATCAGCTGCAAGGCTCTGATCATCTCGTTTTGGGAATTAAAAATAAATGTTTTTCATTTGTTTAAACACGCTCCATCTCATATATATATATATATATATATATATATATATATATATATATATATATATATATAAGTATGAGGTGCCGTTCAATTTATTACAACGACTCATTCATACAAAAAGTAGATTAGTAAAGTTAATGATATAAAATGGCGAAATCCCTTCGCTAACAAAATTTTAAAGGTGCATTAACTTACGAATCACTCAATGAATGTTATGATCCTTGTTTTTAATTATAAACTGTATAAAGTCTTTCTTTAATATGCAAGTACTTTCGACTGTACATTCAGTCATCTTCAGGCATGGAAATTATTTTGTTTTTGGTAAAATTCAGGTAGCAACCGAGAGGAAAAAATTAAATGCGAATCGAAATATGTTTTTTTTTTTTTTTTAAATGTGTTATTGTTAATGGATACAAACTTTTGGAGTGTGCAGTCGCAACATTAAGGTTGATTTTTTTTTGAAAATTTAAGAGAGTGCGTTGTTTTTACCAGAAACATATATATGTTACATTGTAACAAAGTTGAGGACAATAGTCCGAATGTAAATAGTATAAATAATGATAACTCCTCATCCCAGGAATTCAGACAGAAATGTATTAGAAAAAAAAAACAAAAAAAACATGTTGATGATATTTAAAGAACGCAGACTTGCGTCTCAAATAAACCTAGATTTGTAGATATTTTAAGAACATATATATATATATATATATATATATGTTTGTTTGGTATATATATATATATATGTTTGTTTGTTATATATATATATATATATATATATATATATATATATATATATATATACAGAAGATGAATGAGGGGAGGAGGAGGACTGAGAAAGGGGAGAAGGGAAAAGACCAGGAAAGCAAAAGAAGAAGAAAAAGGAAGGAGCTGAGTGGGAGGTCTCAGAAGAGGGAGAGGAAAAGAACGACAATGAAAATGAGAAGAAAATGAGAGGAAGTAAAAGAAGGGATAGAGGAACTGGTAATAAGAAATTTATAAACTAAATACATTTTTTTGCTAATTTTTTTTTGATTGGATAATTTTTCCCCCCCCCGCAAATCTAGCCAGTTAAAATGGCGGCCGGAAAGATTGAAACTCAGTTTTTTTTTTCCGAGCCCGACAAGCCTGCCACTATGCGGCAAGAATGACGGACGGCTTCCTACATGAATTCATCGTACGAATGTGCCAAAAAGAGAATTTGTTCTTATTATCATCAGGCAGTGACAAATTAAATTATATTTAGGTGCTGCGAAATCGATAGAAAAATAATTAAAATTGATTTTTAAAATGTGAAAATTTTTAACGGTCGTTTTTATTGCGGGAGGGTAGCAGAAAGGTGTAAGAAATGTTTTAAAGTGAGGTGCAAAATGAAATAATGTGTTGTTCATTAAATCTAGGCGACTGAGCCTAGCTGCTCATTCGTAGACTAATAAGTTGTGTCTGAAAACCGGCGTCGGCAAAGAAAATTTAGCAGCTTCAGCAACAAAGCCGACTGGCTCTATTTACAAAGTTTAAGCGCCATTTACGAGAATGGCGAATTAGGCACTTCGACGTACGCGTAATGGTTAGCGAGCTTGTCTCTGAATAGTGAGTTCGATCCACACTGGGTTCCCCATATTTTTGCCTTGCGCCACATCTACGCTATGCTTAGGAAGTCACTACTTCGACGTGATGTAATTGTTAGTAAGCTTGTCTCGCTAGATCATTTACGACTGAATAGTGAGTTTGATCCTAACTGGGTGCTCCATACTTTCGTCTTTGCGCTCCGTTTAAGCTATGACTAGAAAATCATTTGGCGCTTCGATGTTTTGTAATGGTTAGTGTCGTGAGGGAGAATATTTTTCCTACAAGATTGGACTCGGTCGTCGGACGAAAGATATAAAAATACACCTACATCAAGAGGAGTAGCAACAGGAGCAGCAGTAGCTTTTGCAGAAAACAGTCATTCATGGCTAAATATTCTCTTCTCAAGTTTCTATTCTACATTATGTTTCCCTGTACCAAAAGGTAATAAACTGTTGTAACTGAGTTTATGAAAAGGTGAGGTGAGGAAAAAAAAAAAAAAAAATAAGATTAGAAGATTCAGAAAAATTCGAAGATAAGAAAAGGTGAAAAGAAAATAAGAATAGAATATAGAGACAAAGGAAGAGAGAAAGAGATAGATAGATAGATAGATAGATAGAAATGTAGAAAGAGATGTGAAAATTAAATATAAAAGATATAAAAAGCACATCAGATCTAATGACAGTTTCACCTAGGGGAACGCAGTTTCAAATCCTGCCAGAGAGTGCATATTTTCCTCTACTAAGATTTCTCGAATATTCATGATGTAGATAAAAATAAATAAATATGCTGTTTAATAAATAAAAACAGAGAATCTACTCAAATACTGGGAACCACTAAAAAAGAATGTGTGTGTGTATATATATATATATATATATATATATATATATATATATATATATATATATATATATATATATATATAAAATAGCTAGATAAATAGATGTTGTCAGGAGAATATTTTTCCTACAAGATTGAACTCGGTCGTTGGATGAAAGATATAAAAATACACCTACATCACGAGGAGTATCAGGAGGAGCAGCAGTAGCCTTTGCTGAAAACAGTCATTCACGGCTAAATATTCTCTTCCCTAGTTTCTATCCTACATTATGCTTCCCTGTATCGAAAAGTGATAAGCTTGTTGTTAAACCAATTCCGGTTATCTGTTGTTGTTTAGTTACCTTGCCTTGCTACACCAAATTACGACTGAGTAGTGAGTTCGATCCGCACTGGAAGCACACAAATTTCGGCCTTGTGTCACATCTCAGAAAATCGACACTTGAAGTGGTGCAGTGATTAGCGAGCAACATCAGTTACGACTTAGTAGTAAGTTCGATCCTCAGTAAATGCCCCATATGTTCGGCTTTCCGCCACATCTAAGCTACGCTTGGAAAAACATTTGGCACTTCGACGTGTTGTAATGGTTTGTAACCGTGTCTTGATAGATCAGTTACAACTGATTAGCGGGTTCGATCCGCACTGGGTGCCCTATACTTTAGACCTCTAAGCAACGAGTCAAAGGCACTGGGCACTCCGACGTGGTGTCATGGTTATCAAGCTTGTCTCACTCGACCAATTACGACTGAACAGTGAGATCGATCCTCACTAGGTGCCCCATATTTTCGGCTTTGTGCCATTCTAAGCCAAGCTTCGATGTGGTCTCATGATATTTCTGCGATGTTTTAATGTAGACTAGTCTCTCCATCCAGAACTATTTCTATGGATGGAGAGACTGATAACTTCTTACGTTGCCAACATTGGAAGCAAAAACTGTTCTTGTATAATATCATTAGAGATACTTTAAGCTATTTGACTCTATTATTCTACCGTGAAAAACTTTACGTTATGAGGCCATGAGACCATAACTCTACAATAGATACATATAAGATAATAAAGAGATCCTATTTCGCTGATAAGTCCTATAGAGAAAATAATCCAGGGATCAGGTTTCTCTTCTTTATGCAGTGACCTATGAAATAAGGGATACTCATTCATTAATACACCACTTCTGTCATCAAACATTCTCTTTATCTCAGGTTAAGGAACATCTCCTGAAATATAAATAAACCTTCTCTTATTAAGAACCCGAAGAAAATTAACAAGGTCATTACAATTTCTTGACATTTCATGAAAGCAAAAACCTAGAAAGATAAAAAAAAAACAACTTCTAACACCAAATACATTGGTCAACACGATTTTCAGCGCCAAGAAACAAAACACATTTTTTAGTTAATTTGATGGTGCTGATTCCGAAAATGAACTTAGTTTTTAATGGTTAGCTACCGTTTTTGCTGTACTGAAATTGCTCATTTAAGGTCAATGTACGATCTTGGCTGATCGCAAAATTTAGTTAATAAAGGTCGTACAAACCCATCAATTTTCAGGCAGGCCGAGCAATTTATGTCAGCCAACTGAAATAAACTATTTTTATTAAGAAAAAAAGTGTTTTTCAGTCAAAAATTTTAAAATAAATAGACCGAATTTTTCCAATTTATCGTCAAAATCCAAATTAATTGATAAATTTTATCAGTAATACACTTTAGTAAACCTGATCATTAAGGTGACATAAAAAAAAATGAAACGCTAAAATCTGTTTGATATTTATAAATTTATCCCTTCACTCCGGAAGGAAACCAAGCACGTTGAGATTATTTTGTTTCCCCAGTTGGAAAGAAACACCAACTAAAGACATCCCAATTGAATGTACCTATTCCATTGCACATGATACTATTGTAGTATCAAAAGGGACTTAAATAATATTGAACGTGACAGACAATCAAGAAAGATCTCCACTGCCTTAACCGGGTATTGAACACACACTCTTTGGTTCCTGTCACGGGATGTAACCAACGACTTTACCCACTGTTCCATGTATCCTTGAGTGTGTGTTCACTACCCGGTTAAGGCAGTTGGAGAGGGGAATTGACAGGAGATAACTGATAAATGGCATCCATTAAACATGGCACGTGTAACTAGAACAGTCTACAACAGTGAGCGAAATAAAGGGTTTAGTTCGATATTCCAACCACCTGAAGAAGGCCGGAGCGTACAACGGCCGAAGCGTTGTAATAAATATGTCGACAAAGATGAGGACAATATTTCGAATGATGTAAATAGTGTACATAATACTTCATCTCAGAAATATAGACTAATATTCTTCAGTCTGATTCACTTTCGAGTCAGGGAGGAATATGGCTCAGTGAATGTGTTGGTTAGACCATACCAGTTTGACTGGTAGTTTGAGGGTTCGATTCCTGGTATCGCATCAGCGGTAAAAGTACGTAGTCTGGTTCAAAGGGCACATGAACACCTCGAGGCGGTGTAATGGTTAGCAAGCTTGTCTTGCTAGAACAATTACAACTGAGAAGTGTGCTCGATCCTCATTGGGTGCCTTTTACTTTCGACCTCGTGAGTCATCTTAGCTATGCTTGGAAAATCACTAACAATGATGTTTACTTAAAGAGAAATATATTGTGACTGCGCCTAAAAATGTTTTTTGTTTTGTTCAGGCAAAAACGGAAACGTGGGCTTATCTTTAGATAAGAGATACGTACTGGGGTTTAGTTCACACCTGTGCAGATTCACAGGACTCTTATGTCTCGTATTTCACGAAACTGAGTGTTCGATTCCTATTGGTTGAATGTTCAACATCGCGATCCAACGAAAATGTTCGGCGAAGGTGCATGCGCAAATGTGTGTTCTTATAGAACTCTTCGGTATAAAGACGTCTTCAATATTTTATTAGATTACCTACTGATAAACCAGCAATGCTCAACTGGAAATCATGGATAATCCTCAGCATTTTGGTGGGCATCAGTTCTTCAGGTAAGCAAAAGTAATATTACGTATCTTGTTTAAATGGAGATCCGTGGATTTTATCAGTAGATGGTTTAACTATTTTCTCCAATGATACGGGCCTCCTTCTTGTAGGAGTCGAGTCTAAATGACCAATTGCAACTCATGAGATTACTATTTACTAGGATTCATAAGGTTACGTCCTTTTCTGGAGGTACGGGGGAGTAATGGATAGTGGCTCGGATTGAGGATTCGGAGAGCCGAGTTCGATTTCCAGTCGAATCCATTACGTGCTAATACCCTTGGGAAAGATATGAATCCTCTTCTCCCCACCAGCTATGGGTAAATAGCAAGAGAGACCGGGTTCTATAGCTTTGGATGGCAACTGATCTACCGCAGAAAGAAATAGCAACCTACTGCGGGAAAAAAATCTGCCTCGTCAGTCATGTATCGAAACTTGTATCCCGCATGGCACAATAATAACTGATTGGAATATTTGTTCGCAAATAAAGTTGAAAGAACGAGACAATTCAATATACTTCTCAAAGCGAAAAGAGGTGAAAAATGGTGACAACTTGGTGCTAAGCATGCACGGCTCCATTCTGCATAGAATACTTCAAGATGACTCACAGTGTTAACAAACATTAAATTTCTGAATCAAACATTTGTTTTATTTCGTTTTTTTTTGCTTTCTTTTTATAATCTAAAAGAATTAATATATAATTTTTATATATTTTGTGCGCACTTAAGGTGAAAATAAGCGAAATATCTACCTTTTTTAAAAAAATAATTTTCTTGTTTTTTTTTTAACCGTTTGGCATGTAAGTTCCTGAAACCATTTCCCAGTTTAAGAGTTAAACCATATTTCCAGTAATGAGTTCTCAGACACATATGGACATTCTTACGAAAATATCCCGTAGGGTGATCTGATAAATAATAATGATTTGAAAATTTAAATCATTATACTTTTTCTTGTTCTTTCGGGTTTTTTTTTGCAAGAATGTTAAATAGAGTGAAACTTTTTCTAGTTTAAGAGCTAATCCATATTTCGATTAATTAGTTCACAGACACCTATGGACATTATTATTGAAGTAGTCCAAAGAATATGGATTTGAAAATTTAAATCATTATACTTCTTGTCCTTTCTTTTTTGTAAAGGTGGACAATATTATTCAAATTGAATCAGTATAATGCGTACAGTATAAAATGTTGAAATGTGTACAAGAGTCTATTCCTAAAATAAAGAAATTGTAAACAAACTTGACTGTAGATATTAGCAAAGTCTCGTCAAGCAAACGCTTAACAGAAGTCAACAATAGAGAAACTATATGCATATTCTGTGGATAAATGTTAATCAGTTATGATACACCTGAACATCTTAATGATCATCTGACCCCTCTTTACTGTTAGGACCTGCAGTTTCATGATTATATACAAATAAAGTTCTCTCACCTTGTTTTTCCTTAACTGATTTTTGTCTCTTTTTTATCTATTTCTTTCAAAGTCAATTCTATATCTGCATACATGCTTCTCAAAGGGTGGACAGTGGTACATGTGTACAGTATAAAAGGCTGAAATGTGTACAATTAAAAAAAAAAGAGGTAGAAAATAGGGACAACTTGGTGCAAAAAATCCACAATTGAGTTGTGTAAAGAATGCTGTTGGAAAAATAGGTTCAATTTAGAAACCCAATATTTTGTTTCTCTTAAATGTAGGAACATGTTTCCATTTTTTTTATTTTTTATTTTTTTTAATCCAAGAGAATTGAAATATATCTTATCTTCTTATGCAGTGTAAACAAAATGGCAGTGACATAATGATCAGAAGAGCAAGGAATATATCTGTATGAGTTAAGTTGTAAAACACGGATATCATCAATTAATAACTCTAGGATTCATGAAGTTACTACTTACTAGGATTCATTCCTTTCCTGGTGTATTATGTGTGCAAACATTTCCCATTTCAAATATTTATTTTCCTTTATATATATATATATATAATGAAAATATCATTATTATATTTTTTAAAAAATATCATTTTTATATATTTTTAAAAATGGCATTTTTATAATTTTTTAAAGATATCATTTTTACAATTTTTAAAATATCATTTTTATAAAGTTAAAATATTTTATAATTTTTATTTACACAATTGACATGCAGACATCCTTCAAGTAGGCTGGAGGGCACAACAGCCAAAACGTGATAGCAACAACAAAGATGAGGACAATAGTCCACATGCAAATAGTGTAAATAATGATAATACCTCATCTCAAAAATTTATGGTGTTTGAATATGATTAAAAATGACTTTTCTCATCTATCCATTTGGCATATTTGTTCATGTAAACTTTCTCTGATATTTAAGATAATCCAAAATGTATGAAAATGCCATCATTGTTTTGAAAGGAAGGTAATTATCTGAAAATTAATTTCAATTCAGGCTTTAGAAACAACTGGCGGAAATAGGCGCTCTCTGAGTGCTTTCAACGATTGATTCATTCATCTTCTAAGGCTTATCAACTTTTCTCTTTTAGCCATTTGGCATATGTGTTCATGTAAACCCTTTCTGATATTTAAGATTATCTGAAATGTATGAAAATGCCTCCTTTCAAGGGAGGTAATTATCTGAAAATTAATTTCAATTTAGGAAGAACTGGCGGAAATATGCACTCTCTGAGTGCTTTCAACGATTGATTGATTCATCTTCTAAGGCTTATCAACTTTTTGCAGGTTATTTAAGTGATTAAATAGAAAAGAGGTACAAAATGGTGACAACTCGGTACAAAGAATCGTCGCCCCCCCCCGGAAAGGCAAACCCGGAGCGAGGAACGGCTCCGTATTTGGGAAAGTCGACCCGAGTTCAAGAGTTCCTTAAATTCCTTGATCTGTACTTACATAACGCTTTTATTATATCTTCCTTCAAGATCTTTTAGAAGTGGGGGAGAAATGAAAATGGATTCGGTTTGGCCGAGTTCATAACACAGCCTAGGCAGTTGACGTTCTCTTTGAAGTTAAAACATTAAGAAACGCATGGAACTATCACACGCGAACCGGAGACCACTCCCTTCTACTGATACTATGTAACCTAGTACAATCTGTCACATGTTACTTCGATGGAGGATGGGTACTGACATGCAAGTTCAGTAATCCCGAGAAATGCGGTAAAGTATCCAAGAAACAGTCACGTCGATCTATCAGAAAAATAAGCCTGAAAAAACAGCAAATGACCAGTACAAAGTTGCTCATTTAAACAACCTTATTCTATGACTGAAGTACGATGAACCGTTAAATAGCAGGAAGAGGTTGGACGAATATACACAATAGACTGGTAAAAAAAAGCGAGACAATTCACTTTTAAAGGGAAGCTGTGGTGCTTGTTTTCAATTTAATCATATATGAAAACTATAGAAATAACATTTTAACTCTTTATAAATTGAGTTGGGATCAACTATAGCTCAAATATGGGTCGGAATCCGACAACATGATCAAATTAAAAAAAGAAAAAAACAACAACCAGGAAACGTTTGTCAATTTAACACGTTTTACTTTGATTAAAACTTCGTCAGAGAATGAGAAACGGAGAAAAAAATCCTGGTATCTGGTTAATCATGCTTCACGTGCATTTGACTTGCTAAGCAGCGTTAGTATAATTTTTGGCTTTCCGAATTCAAAGAGAGACGACGCGTTCCTTCGAAGTTTCAAGAACGTTCTCTCTACATCTTTTTCTTCATTATCAATCAATTAACATGAGACAGCATACGGGTTTAGAAATTAGAAATCGGAAAAAAAAAATCATTTGGAGACACCATCTGGATTTAATTAGTAAATTTCATACCTTCTTTGGTTTAATTAACTCCTGCCAAGCTAAGATGCTGAAACTATTTAACCAATTAGCGAGGGCATTACCTAAGATTTAAAATGTATCGGCTCTAAGATTACCAGTAAAGAGGATTAAGCGGAAATTGGTAAAATGTTAAGGAAACATTAATAAGGGATTAATTTCGTTATATTAATCTTTTTTCTGGATTATGCCCTGTGCCTTTACAAGCCTATATGTGAAGAGAATGTGCTGATAACAAAACAGCAACTTTTATTAAGAAATAACTCCGCTACAAAAACGCCTGATAATTATGCACCACCAAATAGTTTTACCATCCTTTATAAATTATGCCTTGTGTGCACCACATATGATTCACGAACGTGGATGTCACAATTTCTGTGCATCACATATTATGCGCATGGCAGGCAATGTTGGATGATATGCAGACGACACCGTGTTGATAGCAGACGACAGGAAGGAAACAGCAGTAACACCTACAGACGGTTATAAAAGGAGAGTAAGTGGGAATGAATAAGCTAAACTAAAAGAAAAAAAAAAGAATGTATGGTTGTCAGCAGGAGGAGGAGCAGCTCAAGATGCCAATTATTAATTGGGGATATCAAAATCAAGCCAGTAAGAAGATTCAACTATTTGGGAAGTTTTATAACATTGGAAAGAAAAAGGTGACGCCGAACTGCTGGTTTAGCGAAAGATGTTTTCCAAAAGCTAAGCAAAGTATTGAGTAACAGAAAACCTGTTCAGCAATGTGTGCTGATATGCTATGTAACATCACTCCTCCTATAGGGAACTGAACGCTGGAAAATTTCTTCGGAGATGAAAAAGAGACTTTAGTCAACATTATTGTGGTTCTACAAAAAGATGTTGAGAAAAACATGGACATGTGAGCAATGAGGAAGTTTTTGTTTTCTTTTGTTTTTAGAGAAAATGGAACCAAAATGGACGCCGATACAGAATGAGACATTTGAAATTTATAGAACACATGATGAGGAAAGAAGGCTCGGAAATTTTGGCATTCACATGGCACACATAAACGGACAGTGAGGAACGGGGAGTGGGGGACAGTGATCAACCTACCTAAGGGAAGGACGTTGTGGAGAGCCATGATCGCCCACGTCCTGAAGGGACACGGCGCATAGAAAACATTTTTATAATTCACTTGCATTTATTTCTTTTCTCAATTTATATTGATGGGATACGTTGCGTTAATGGCTAGACACTCGTATTCGAGGATACCCGTCTACTAAGGGGGGCGGCTACCTAATCCCTATTGCGGACGCTTGCTCGGGCGTATTTTGTGTTTGTTCAACACCCACAGAGCCCACTTGTTTGGTTTGGTTTGTTTTGTTTTGCGGCATATCAACTGGGTTATTTAATGCCGACAAGATTTTTAATGCTGGTAATATATTTTTTTTAAATGTATTGCTGGTAATAATTTTTCTTCAAAAATATATTGCTCGTAATAATTTTTTTTACAAAGTTTTTCTGGTATCAAAACCTATTTTTACACTTTCATAGTGTTTTGACCTCAGTTTGGGAGTTAACTATTTACCCATAGCTGGGAGGCTAACAGGTGCGACCACGCTCCTCAAAATCTCCTGACCAGAGACCTTGCTGTTGGACGTAGTTTATCGTCTTACCCGGGATGCGAATGTAGTTTATCGTCTTACCCACGACGCAAGCCCACCTGTGGATTATACTGCAACTACTTACAACCTTAGCTACAGTTTCTGGGAAAGAAGCGTGATCAACAATCAAGGCCAGCACTCGGTCAAACCCTCGGTCCCAATGGGCTTCTCAACCCAATTTCACTCACTTGGGTTAACCCGTGGGATGGTTTTCAAGCACTTTGCAAAGGTACTGCACCCTCCAGACCGATAAAATAAAGAAATCATCTTCCTGATTAAATCTTCTATGGTGAGATTTGAAAGCGGTCAGAAAGTAAACGTTCTAATCACTCGGCCACATGTCCATAGATGGATGAGTTAAACTCATTTAAGATAAACATTTTATTTATAAATGACCGCAATGTGAATGTGATTTCTTTCATATTAACTTAAAACTATTTCTGTTATAAGCCTAAACTATATTCCTGAAACTAAAAAAAATAAAATAAAAATAATAAATGCGTTGGTAGTTGCATAATTAAAATAAAAAAAAAAACTTGTATTTTCACCTAATGATTTAGATTGGAAAAAAACTTCAGCGGTTGCATTGCATACCATTACAAAAGGTCACAGAATTGATTTCGACAATCCGGAAATAAAATGAACGAACCAAAAGCATTTCAATCAAAGAAAAATAGCTGAAC